>VZTM01028847.1:257115-302353 GCA_013400555.1 Jacana jacana
AAGCCAGGATGCCCTTGGCCTTCTTGGCCACCTGGGCACACTGCTGGCTCATGTTCAGCCCCTTGTCACCCAGCACCCCCAGGTCCTTTTCTGCCAGGCAGCTCCAGCCACACTGCCCCCAGCCTGTAGCCATCCATGGGGTTGGTGTGGCCCAAATTAGAATAGATTTCTCAAGCTTTTCGTACTTGTCTGCATTCTAAAAGCCATGAGATACCGTAGAAGATGGCATATTTATTAGATATGTACACACATGCACAGACAGATTTTCATCAAAATCACAGAAATCAAGAAAGGCAAGGTTGGAAAGGACCTACAGGACCAGAGCAGAGCTGTGCTGCTCTTGAATTAAACTTCAGATGTTCTTCAAAAGGATTTTATAAGGAGCGGGTAGAGTTTCGTTTTAACCCTTTGGGAAAACATTGCAGAGATCTTTATTCCTGACTTGTTGCAGGAACTTTCTGGATATAAACCCAGGAATGTCTGCACAGTATAGATGGCTTTGTCCAAACAATGTTTGTGCCCGGGTGCTGGTTGCTAGTGGGGTTGCGTTTTATATGTTGGGTGGAGCCACCATCCCTGACTGTGTTTCAGAGTCGATGAGAGGTGGTGTTGGGGGATCTGGTGTAGGGGAGAACTTTGTAGAGTGGGGCTGATGGTTGGACTGGGTGATGCCAAGGGTCTCTTCCAACCTGAATGATTCTATACATGGGTTGTAGGCAACTAATTGAGCAGCCTACCAGACAATGATCCCATTTCTTGACTGCCACGTACTGCTGGCAATTCTCTCCATGGCCAGGGGTCTAAGAGGATGTTGTCTTTTTCCAGTAACACAAGCAGAGGGAGGGCTAACCCCTTAGGTTCTGCCCTGTGGTTGACTTTCTGCGGTAGGTTTGGCTGCATTCCTCCACGGTGTGAAGTTTGCATCTCCTCCACTTTCCGGCAACAGAATGGCAGCCGTTGCTGCCTGACCCCTGGCGCTGTGGCTTGGTTGCTCCTTCCCCCATCCCACCCCCCTTCCCTTTCTCTGACTGACACGTTGGCATGCCGAGTGGGCTGTATGCAGTCTGTCTTACACAACCTGCTGGTCGAGGGAATTCATCTAACTAATTGGTAAATGTGTTCTGGTTGCTGTTTGTGCATGTCATAAGGAAGAAGGGAACAAACAGGACAGTGGAGGGGTGATGTGTCCTGTTACACTGCTAATGAGGTGCCACATCTGAAGCAACAGCTCTTAGGAAAGAACTTAAGGTTGAGGGAGTGGGTGTTTGCTTCCCCCTCCCACTCCTCCCCGCTCTCCCAGTTAGTCTGTGAATGGGGAGTGGAAACGATAGTACAGTCTTGGTGACTGTAACTTCACAGCAGATTAGTAAAATTCCAAGAGAAATATCCGTGTAGCTGTAGCCTGAGCCATGACCTTCCCCCATGCCAAGCCAAGTGCTACCTTCAAGTCTATTGTGCTTCAGTTTCTGACTCCTTTTGGTTGCCAAATCAGCTCCTTCAGGTTTAGACAAGATTTATCCCAGCTCTGCCTTTTGGTAAGCTTTTAAAAGAAAATGAAGGAGGCTCCATATGACTTCCAGGAAGGTATTTGACGCCGTCTCTTCAGAGGGGTTACTGGTGTGTTTACACTCAGGTTGGTTTGGTTCAGAGTAACCTGGGGGAACGTGGTGAAGCCTCTTTGGTCAATGTTCACCCGTCAAAATGGAAAAACACATTTTTTTTACAGCTAGTGTACTAGTAGATTAATCTAGCATTTTCTGGGACAGCAGAGAAGATGCAGACAATAAGGCTGCCTGCAGAATAATCTAAGTGTCGGGGCTGCCTCCTCACATCTAAGGATTAGCTGTTTGTTAATGACCACATGAGCTGTAGTACATACTTCCCAAACTCTTGGGATTACTTGAACTCTTCTTGATCAGGAATCCAGGAGCTCTTGCCACTCCTAGCAATGACCGATTCAGTTTTTTTCCCCAAAAAACTTGCTCGTTGCTTTGCTTTCTTACTGTTCTGAGGCTGCAAGTTTCCCAGTCAAATGAGCTTGCTCCAGAAAGGCTGTTCCTGGGTTGGTTTTCCTTCGGACACTTTCCCACATGATTCCGTGTTCCCTGTTTCACTGGATGTTTCACGAGAGGTGGGTGTTAATGTCCAGGCTATCTGCTCTCCTGGGGTTTATTTGATTGGTTTTTAAATCATAGCACTGCTTGCTAAGATGTGGTTGAAGTAAAGGAATGGCCTGTTAAAAATACCTTTTTAAAGCATTTCTCTGAAAACACTGTAGCACTGCACAGGAGTGAAGCCCAGGCGGGAAAACACAGAGTACCTTGAACACCAAAATGAGTCTTTCTGCCCGAAGCGTGTATCTTCTCTACTTCTTTGGTATTTGTGGTAAAAAGAATCACCTCTGAGCAAAGAGCTGTATTAATTTGCATTGTCCATCCAGAGTAGACAAAGCCCATGTTCTTAAATTATTTATGGATATGTGAGCATTTTTCAATTATTAATTAATTTAATAATCGCATCTATCTGCTACGTAGCAAAGCAAAAGCAGAGCGATGCCCTTGGAGCCAGGCAGGAGCAGAAACCCTGCCTGTGCTTCCTGCTGCTCCTGCCCCTGCTGCCTCCCCATTGCCTTCTGCGGGGGAAAGCGACTCAGGAAAAGGGGGGAAGCTGTCAGAACTGGGGTCTAGGAGAGGAGAGCACAATCATAGAATCATTCAGGTTGGAAGAGACCCTTGGGATCATCCAGTCCAACCATCAGCCCCACTCTACAAGTTCTCCCCTACACCAGATCCCTCAACACCACATCCAATCTACTCTGAAACACAGTCAGGGATGGGGACTCCACCCCCTCCCTGGGCAGCTGATTCCACTGACTGACCACTCTCTCTGGGAAAATCTTTTTCCTCATGTCCAGCCTAACCCTACCCTGCTGCAGCTTGCAGCCATTCCCTCTTGTTCTATCACTAATTCCTTGTGAGAAGAGACCAGCACCAACCTCTCTGCAATGTCCTTCCAAGCAGTTGTAGAGTGATGAAGTCTCCCCTCAGCCTCCTCTTCCTCAAACTAACCTGTCCCAAAGTTCTGCTCTCGGGTCTCTCAAACTTTCTACCTTGTTCTACACACATTCTACTTGTGGCCAGTCGATCCTGTCCAAAATCCATGGAATTTATTTATTTAAAAAGAGGTAATCCTTTTAACGAATGCAGTGGGGGATGAAGCCAGCTCTGTTACTGGAGCATCACCAGTAGTTAAAGCATCATCCATGGGAAACAGAAAATGCTCATTTAGAAATGATTTTCCTTTACAGAACTCTCAGGCTCTAGCCTTAAATGTAAATTTCATTAACAGAGATGATAAAATAATACAATAAGATACCTTTTTTTCCTCCAGAATTCTCAGAGTAATAAAAAGAACAGTGGGCAAAAGTGCTTTAAATATATTAGGGTTTTTTTTTAACTCTGCAAGCCTTTGTTCTCAAGAAAGAAAACTGCTGTTTCACTTCCCTGAAGCCATTGGTAATATGATGCAAAAACATCAGAGAAAATCTAATCCGAGATAGGTGCAGTCCCCAAGGGAACATGCTCTTCTTTGTTTTATATTTCCATTGGAAATCTGGGAGATTTTGCATGCAAACATCTTATTTCATGGGGCTGCTTCTCAAATTGAGAGATTAAATCTAGCACAGTATAAAGGGCTTTTCAATAAAGTGGGTTGCAGAGTCTTCTGTTTACAGAAAATTGATGCATCATCTGATATGTCTGAAATGGCTAACTTCTGTTTCAGTAAAGCTGAAGGAATTTCAACCAGCCCATTATCTAATCAAGAAAAATATTCCCTTAGCATCTTGTCTGAAGGTAGCTGGCTGGCAAGCGCTCTTTGGGCTACTATACATCACCATTCATTACAGCCGCAAAATGGCCTGATTTTCTTGGGAAAGTCATATTTGCAGAACTATCCATCATCCGCAGAGTGTTCACAACTGCCTCAAAAGCTGCAAAACAGCTATTAAATCTGTACTTCGTTTTGGGGTTTCTCCCCCTTCACTTCCTACACGATGGCAATTGAAATGCTGAAGGTAAGCCCTCGTTCTCCCGCAGGTGGACACTGAGCCAACCCGCTGCAGCAGCGGCGCTCGCTGCCAGCCCCAGCCAATTGCTCAGTCCTTGGAGCGTTACGGGTCCCTGTGTCCCCAGTACTTCCCCCCAGGGACATACCTTCCACCAGGGCAGCAGCCAGCTGAGTTTGCTCAGTCCTCAGTTTGCTCAGTCTTCAGCACGCTGACGTAGCCGGCTTCAAGTAGAATTTCAAGCCAAATTTTGCAGCGAGCAGGTGGGAAATGTACCTGCTGGTGAGACCCTGCGGGTGGGGACCAGCACTTCTCTTCCACTCCTTGGTGGTACCCCCGTTGGACATGCAGAGCACAGGTCCTGCCAGCAGCTGGAGCAGAGGGCTACCAAACACTTGGCTTGGCAAACGAGGCAGGGCACAAGCAGCCCAACAGGCCCGTGCCACGGAATCACAGAATCACAGAATCATCTAGGTTGGAAGAGACCCCTGGGATCATCAAGTCCAACCATCAGCCCTACTCTACAAGTTCTCCCCNCAGCCACACTGCCCCAAGCCTGTAGCCATCCATGGGGTTGGTGTGGCCCAAGGGCAGGACCTGGCACTTGGCCTCGTTGAAGCCCATGCCATTAACATTGGCCCATCCATCCAGTCTATCCCAGTCCCTCTGTAGAGCATCCCTGTCCTCAAGCAGATCAACACTCCCACCCAACTTGGTGTCATCTGCAAACTCACTGATAGTGTTTTCTATGTCCCCATCGACATCATCAATGAAGATATTAAAAAGGAAAGGCCCCAGCACTGAGCCCTGAGGAACAGGGTAATGTGTGGGTGTGCTTCACCAGGTCTGCACACCTTGGGCAACCCTTTGTCCCAGAATGGTAGAATGACATGGGCTTGGAATCAAAGAATCACAGAGTATCGGGGATTGGAAGGGACCTCTGAGGATCATCCAGTCCAACCCTACTGCCAGAGTAGCACCTAGATCAGGTCCCACAGGAACCTGACCAGGTGGGATTTAGAATGTCTCCAGAGACGGAGACTCCACCACCTCCCTGGGCATCCCACACTCCCCCAGCTGCAGTGACCACCTTCACCTCACACGCTGTGGGGTTTGTTCCTTGAAGGAGATGGAGGTGACCCACAAGGAGGTGCCTCAGAGGCCGCTGCTGCCGCGAGGGGGAGGCTCCCTGGTCAACTGGGAGGTAGCACTGGGAGAGCTCACAGGCTGGAAATGGAGGATAAGATAGGAATGGGAGCCTGCAGCTGGGGAGCAGAGGGTAGAGATTACTTTTCTATTATTTTATTTCAAACATATGTATTAATCATGGCTCAAAGCTGGGGTGGCGGTGGGAAACTGCAGCTGGAATGGGTAAGGCAGGAGGAGGAGATGATTTTTATTTCAGACATAAATTATATATTAATTGTGGCTTGAAGGAGGGGTCAGTGTGGGGATCTGTAGCACGGCGAGGACAAAAAGCAAAGATGATTTCAATTGCAGGGATATTTATTAAAGTGTAACTCAAAACAGGGGCCGGGTGGGAATCTGCAGCTGGGAATGACAGGGCAAAGGGAAATACTGCTTTGGAGGGGGGGCAGTATTTTAAACACATGAATAAGTCAAAGCTGAGAGCAGGGTGGGAATCTGCAGTTTGAGGCTGTCAAGTAACGCTCGTAGGAGAGAGGATTTTTCACACCTTTTCATAGAATCGTAGTATCCAGGATTTACTCTTTGAGGACTGTTTGGGGGTGTCCCAGGGGTGGCTCCCTTTTCATTCATGTCTGTTGGGTGGCTCTGAGTCGGGATGCTTCTGCTTCAAAAGTTTTAGAACGGATGATCTTTAAGAGAGAAACGTAAAGGGGCTGTATTTTCACCTGTGAGTCCACGGTATGGGGTGGTGAGAGGACAGTTCAAACTGGTGGAGTCGGCTCAAATCGGCCCATGTCCATATGGGACGGGCAAGTCAGTTGAGTGCTGCTGAAAGAGGTACCAGTCACTGTGGGTGGGTTAGAAACAGCCTCTCATCTGCTGAAAGCTTCTGAGATTCTGAAACAACTCTGCCATCAAACTGAGATGAAGAAGTTGGGATTGTTTAGTTTGAGGAAGAGGAGGCTGAGGGGAGACCTCATCCCTCTCTACAACTGCTTGAAAGGGCATTGCAGAGAGGTTGGTGCTGGTCTCTTCTCAGGGGCAATGAGCGCTAGAAGGAGCGGGAATGGCTGCAAGCTGCAGCAGGGAAGGGTTAGGCTGGACAGGAGGAAAAAGTTTTTCCCAGAGAGAGTGGTCAGTCAGTGGAATCAGCTGCCCAGGGAGGGGGTGGAGTCCCCATCCCTGACTGTGTTTCAGAGTAGATTGGATGTGGTGTTGAGGGATCTGGTGTAGGGGAGAACTTGTAGAGTGGGGCTGATGATCCCAGGGGTCTCTTCCAACCTGAATGATTCTAAGATTCTATGATTGAATTTGATTGCTCAAAATGTTCCGAAGAGCAAAATTTTACACCCGAAAACTTTCTCTAAAACTGCCAAAATACAATATTTCGATATCCTCAAAACTTTTTCCAAGATTTGTCAGAATGAGAAATGTTTGGAATTGATGTTTTTTCATAAAACATTCCATTTTTGATGTGTTTAAAGTGTTAATGAATGTGCATTTGCTAATGAAAAGTTTCCTCGATTCCTGCTGGCCAGGGCTCTTTCAGGTTCCCGTTTCGGGGGGCCCAGGCTGCTCGGGAGGGTGCAGAGACAGCTCCTCCAGGGGTAAGGCTGTTTCTTGGAGGCCTCATCGGCTTTCTCAGCAAACCCCAAACTTTACAGGGTCTGCGTCTTTCTCTTGAAGTTTATGTCTACCTGCAGTTCTTTACCCATTTTCAAGCAGAACTCCAAGTTGAGCCTTTTTTTCCCCGTTTATAAGACAGAAAGCCTTGTGCCAACCCCTACTTTTCAAGAAACAGCGAACCTTTTGCACTGGGAAGCTTAGTCTGGGCACAGCATAGCTCACGTTGGTGCAAACCTTCTCCAATCTTCCCTTGGTTCTTTTTTCATCCTCCTGTTTCAGTTCAGTCAAGTTGTGTGGCAAATCTCCCTGTGCCCGGGTTCCCAGGCTCTGAAGTCTTGTCCTCCTCCAGTTCTTGGTTCTGCAGTGCTCATCCGCAGACCCTGGATGATCATCCTCTCTGTGGGATTCCTCCCTGGGGCTTTGGGCTGCCTGTTGATAGCTTCTTTTTCTGATCCCCTTCTCAGCTTCTGCTGGATTTCTCTCAAGCTTGAGTCCCCTCATGTCTAAGCTGCTCCAGATCCAAAGATTGTAGAGATGTAAGGAACTAGACCCTAATATTTTTAGGTGAGGGCAGTCGTGTAAAACATAACACTCAAAGCATAAGGAGAGAAAATTGTGGCAAAAATAACATCCCCTCCCACCTCCCCTGCACAGAAGCATTCTAGCTTTGCAGCATTGTCCAGCTAAGGAGTGTATCCACGAGAACCAGGCTTCCAAATAATGGTAAGAATCATGAATCACAGAATCTCAGGGATTGGAAGGGACCTCTGGTGATTCTCCAGTCCAATCCCCNAACTGAGGCCAGCAAATGACATCAGAGATGGGAAGTCATGGGGGAGACGGAGCACACACTCCTGAAGTGTTGGCGATGCAAACAGTTCTTTCGTGGTGATGCCAACAGGCAAATAACCCTGGAGAAAGCATGGTGTGAGCGTGATGTGTAGCTCATGTAGGACTAATGCACTAGGATTAGTGCATTAGGTCTCTGAGGGGAGACCTCATCCCTCTCTACAACTGCTTGAAAGGGCATTGCAGAGAGGTTGGTGCTGGTCTCTTCTCCCGGGCAATGAGCGATAGAAGGAGAGGGACTGGCTGCAAGCTGCAGCAGGGGAGGGTTAGGCTGGCCATGAGGAAAAAGTTTTTCCCAGAGAGAGTGGTCAGTCAGTGGAATCAGCTGCCCAGGGAGGGGGTGGAGTCCCCATCCCTGACTGTGTTTCAGAGTAGATTGGATGTGGTGTTGAGGGATCTGGTGTAGGGGAGAACTTGTAGAGTGGGGCTGATGGTTGGACTTGATCCCAGGGGTCTCTTCCAGCCTGAATGATTCTATGATTCTATGATTCTCTGATTCTATGAATAGCAGCTCCTAGCCCCAGAATTGCACTGTCCTTAGCTCCCCTGCACCTCGCAGGAGCCTGCCAGGTTGCCAGGGCAAGCCGCAGCCCAGGAAAAGCTAGGTGTACGGGAGAGCCCCTTGGTGTGCATCCAAACAAAAGAGGGAATCCAGGGCGAAGAAGCATGAATGTTAATAATCTTGCCAGAGATCCTTTCTTCGAGGCTAATAGTTCAGTAACCTCCTTTGATGTACGACTTGAATATATCACAGCATCTGTACGCCTCCAGCACCTCCCCTAATGCAGGGCTGCAGCCAGGATTAATTAGTGAGCAGGAGCGGGAGGGAGCAAATGACCCTGTATGATGCAGCTCGGGCTGTTCTTACTGGTAATGCAGCGCTACCAATAATTGAAGCAGAATTTTAATAAAGCACACATTCTGGCTGGTTCCCAGTAGCTAGGAGTCTGTGGTAGACTTCACGCCCTGTAGCCTTTAATTATTCATCTCTATGAACAACAAAACCCAGAGATGCCTAAGGTACCGGGCAAATCCCGTGACCTGCTCAGACTGGAGATGAATGGCCATTGGATCCACTCTTCTGTTAACCAGTCAGCTTCATTACCCCAGATCTAATTAAGTTTGTTGGCACTGAGGGCTAGCACTAGCGATCACATCGGCAATGCAGGGAATGCAGCCGGGTTTAACCCCAATGGTTTTGGGGCAGCAGTTTGATTCCTCTTGCACTGCTAGAACTAGTGAAAGCTGGAGCGTAGCAGCCTTTGCCCTCCCTCAGCTGCCAGCTCTGGAACCACCAGCTGGAATCCCAAACCAGGGCAAGTTCTCGGTGCCTGTCGCCTTTTCTGCCTGTGATGGGGACGTAGAGGTTGACTATGGGTGAGAGAAATAAAAGTCTGCTTCATGGTTTTAAAATGTTTGTGCTCTGGGGATCACAGAAATGCACCCAGCACGGGGAGAAGGCGGTCAGGAGGCAGAGGCAATCGTTCTGTGTACGCAGTCTTGCTGGCAAGATCCTTTGCAACAGCCTCAATGGTGTTTTATGGGGACAAGGAGTACCCTCTTCACACCCCCATACTTCTTTGTCCATTCAAAACTTTGGTTGGTTTCCCATGCTGCCCTGTTGTCCCCATTGAGAGAAATTATGAAGCATCTTTCTTCCCTTCCTTTCTTAAGGCTTAGGTTGGTTGGCCTGGCCAGCATACCCTGCTGGGCCAGGGGAAGACCAATTCCAGAAAGAAGTGGGAACTCTTCCCCTTCTTTTTTCTCCCATCCTGCACATTCCCCTTCATTGTCACCTCAGTTAAAAGCACAGAACCATCTCTGTGAAGCATGGAGCTAGCATGACCCATAGCTTTCTATCACAGTGCCCTGCTCTCTGCTCCTTCCCTGGCTTTGTCTGAGGAGACGGATTCCCTAGTCTGGCGTTATGAGAAGTACAAAGAAACCCCGGTCCAGCTGCAGCCTTTGAGTGATATTGTGAGTCACAACAACAATTATTCCTAACAATTATATTAATAATCACTTTTGTGCCAAAGAAAAGAAAATCCCCATCTTCTGTCCTGCCTATTCGATGCTTGTGTGATGTGCGAGACCCGCTGCACGCCACGTTGGTGTGTGCGGGAGCGGAACCACCGCCGGGTAGAGATCAACAGGAGAACGATTGGATGCCCTGAAACTCAGTTTTCCCAGTCAAAAATAGTCTGAGGAAAAACCATCTGGGGTCAAAACTGTCGCTGAAGCAATAAAACTGATTCCCCAGGCTAAACTCAGTGACTTGGTTCGGTGGGGTTACACTGGGGGGAATTTGGCGTGATATTTTGTAGTTGTTTCCACATGTGTCTATCCTGATAAAAATACAGGGCTCTTGTGAGCTCCTCAGGCTGCAGCAATATCCAGGGTACTGCTGAAACGTGTCTACTGGTGAAACCTCATCTCTCCACCTCCATGAACGCAGAAAAGCTTAGGCAAAAGGCTGACCCAGAGGGAATATCTGCAGCCAAGATGGTGGGTGCAAGGTGGAAAAAGGCTTTTAAGGGAATCCCAGTAGCACCTCCAGTGGAAGGCACCACGTGGATTAATTCTCTAGGGATTGGTGCGTGGGATAGGCTAAAAGAGGTTTGGAGCTGTAAGCAGCAAGGCTTAGGGAAGCATCAATCCCAAGGCACAACCTGTACACAGTCATGCCCAGGATCTGTGGGCTGTGACTGGGTTTCTCCCAAGTTGGAGATCTCTTGATCGTGCCTGAGCCGAGACGTGGTTGACCTTTCTGCTTAGTATTTTGATGCATTTTGCTGTGGAATCTTCTCCAGGCCTGTCTGAAGACAAAGCAGGGGGCCCTTTGTTTCCCTCAAATCACAGGAGAAAAACCCAAGTGTTGGTGTTATTTGGAATTTTGGAATTGCACCGAAAAGTAGGGTATCACTGTCTGCATCAGTCCCAAACAGGGTTGGACAACGTCAGGCAGCTCTTATTTGAATTTCTGTTGGGCAAAGGAAGAGAAGGTGCCTTGCTGCGTGCATGCCATACAGGTTGGACACATGGAGCAGACAGGAATGGTTGTTTTCTTCCAGCTAAATGTAATTCCTGGTCCCTGGTCTCCAAAATGCTCTTTTGATGCTGCAGGCTCTTGCGTGGTTTGAAATCCTCTAGGCCTGAGCAAGAATGGGCATTTTTCCCCCTGTTTGCAAAGTTTCATTGTGGTAAAAAGGAGATGGGTAGATAAGATAAAAAGTTTAGACAACAGTCTAAACACTAAGAACACTAAGGACATTTCAGATGCAGGGCTTTTTAATGACATTCTTTATATTATCTTAGGTTTAGGATAGCCATGAGGAAAGAATTCTTCCCCAAAAGAGTGGTCAGAGCCTGGACTGGCCTGCCCAGGGAGGGGGTGGAGTCCCCATCCCTGGATGTGTTTCAGAGTGGTTGAGCTGTGGTGTTGGGGGATCTGGTGTAGGGGAGACCTTTGCAGAGTAGGGCTGATGGTTGGACTGGATGATCCCAAGGGTCTCTTCCAACCAAAGGATTCTGTGATTCTATGAAAGAGTAATGTATCTCTAAAGCCAGCAGTGCAAAAGCCTGCCTATTGTTTTTTGGGTCACAAACTCCTGGGAACTAGAAATGCTTTCTTGATGCCAGCTTTGTTCCCTAAATGCTCAACAGCAACTGCAAGACAAAGTTGGCTACATCTCGACTCAAATGAAAATGAGCCAGTGGCTTGTGTGTCCAGGGAGTCTGCGCTGAACATCACTGAAGGGGGGTGTAAGAGACAGGTCTGTGATACATGAATTACCACTGCCACTGCCCTGAAAATGCCAGCCTTCTCTCAAATAACGTTCACACCTTCATCTCCTTTATGCTGGATAACTCGGACTTCCAGCTGGGGTGTTACTGCAGCCGTGCGACGTGCACAGCCATCTCTCTTCGGAATCAGAGTGCTGGATTCCACAGCTTCTTTCCTCTAACATCACTCTGAGGTGATCAGTAAGTCAAGATTAGCTTAATGACAACTCTGTAGCAGCTTGGTCACGCAGGCCCTAAGCAATGGCAGTTGTTGAGGATGCTGGCCGAGACCAGCAGCCTCCAGTCTCTGCTCAGGTTTCCAGCATCCTTGTTCCACAGCACCACATCTCAGCCCAGCCCAGAATTCCAGTGAATTCCGGCAAATTCCAGGCTGGGCTGCGACGTGATGCTGTGGAACAAGGATGCTGGGTCTGCCCAGCCAATCTGAGGTACAGACACCCATCAGCTGGCGTGTGTGCAGAGAGACAGCTCCCAGACGCTGTGCGGGGCTGCAGGCACAGGGGATGTCTCAGACACAGACTGAGACCAGTTCTTGCCTTGCCTGCATGACTCCAGTCTCACCATGGGGCTAACCCAGGTGCACTCCATGGGGTATGCACTCAGGTGTCATCTCCTCCGAGTTAGGTGGGCTGCAAGGCCATCTCTTTTGGCAAATCCTAATTTTGGGAGTCACTTTTGAAAGCATCCTTTGGAGATTGTTTATCCATTATTTAGATTCACTCTTGACCAGCTTATCTTTCTCCTTCTCACGCGTTCTGCCAGTTCTATTCCCTTTTCCCATTGCTGATGGGAGTATTGAGTCTTCCCACCTTGGCCATTTTGGCCCCGTTCAAGTTCATGAGTTTTGTCAGTGTGTTGTGGTTAGAGCTACAGGAGTCAGTGAATGTCGTGGGGTTTGGTCTCTTCTCCCAAGTCACAGGCGATGGGATGAGAGGAAATGGCCTCAAGGTGTGTCAGGAGGAGCTCAGGTTGGATCTCAGGAACAATTTTGACAGGGAAAGGGTTCTTAAGCCTTGGACTGGGCTGCCCAGGGCAGGGGTTGAGGCACCATCCCTGGAGGGATTTAAAGGATGTGTAGATGTGGTGCTGAGGGACATGGGTTAGTGATGGGGTTTATCAGAGTGAGGTCGATGGTTGGACTGGATCTGAAAGGTCCCTTCCAACTGGGACAATGCCATCATTGCAATACACAGAGTTACCAGTATCTAACTGAATGCTTTTTAAAGTACTGGGGTAAAATTTGGGAACCGAAAGCGACACATTTGCTACCATCTTCTCTTCCTCGTGTCAGTGGTCGGGAGCGAATGTAGAGACTGAACAGGGGAAAGTGTAGTAGCATCGATGCCGATTCCAGATGTTCTGCTAAAAGGTGCTATTTACGAGAGGATATTATTTGGAACGGTCCTGACCTCATCCCTGAAGGATTACACTCTCTCTTCATTGCACACACACACATCCATGCACACACATTCCCACCACCAACCTGGGAATTCTACAAGCCTGGAGGGGCAAAAGCACAAGACCCTGCATCAGTGACAATGGAAAAAGCACCTCTCCCTCGAGCTTAGAGCAGAAATGTAAAGGCTGAGGTTCCCCAGCTAAGTGCAGGGCATTTCCAAAGGAGCCCTGGATGGCTCTTAGTTCTCACCCAAATCAGCAGAGGGAAGATCTGAACCTCAGGTTCAGTTTTGTTGAGTTTTGTAAGGAAAGCCCAGAGCTTATCTGGAAGTTTGGATCCCTCCTGCAGAGACCAAAACTGCAGAGACCAAAATCCTGCAGATTGCAAAACTTCTGAGGTTGCTTCTGCGGCTTGAAGGAGAAATCTCCGGAGAACATTTGTGTTACTGGTACTTGGACACCCCCAGTTCTAATCTCAAGCAAAACAAAGACCAAAAATGGAGTGAAAAGATGGAAGTGAAGGTAAACATTTGCAAACCCTGAGCGAGGGTTGCTCAGCTTCTGGGGGAGTTCAAGAGTGAGTGGAATCTGCAGAATTCAGCTGGAATTAAAAGCGCGTCACCCGTTTTTAGTAGATAAGGAGCAAATGGAGACTAGTGGAGTGTTACAGGCGAGAAAGGGCAAGAAAACCCTGACAACAGCCATCAGGGGCAGGTGGCCTCTTTGCTTTCCTACTCCTCGCTTCCATCCCCTGATGAGATGTGTGGGACAGCAGTGTGCCTGGTGCTTTGCGGCCGCGGGGGAAGATGCTGTCTCTGGCTGAGGTTTCTCTTGGGCTCCCGAGGGCAGTGGGGCTCCCCGTGTCCCCGTGGGACTCATTAAAGCTCGTGGTGCTTCCTGAATGGCTTGTACCTGTCCCTGTGCCCTGGGATCATCTTCCCTGTTGCCCTGGGACGAAAGAGTGAAGCAGTGGTTGGGAGAAGCCCAGTTTCAAACTGGAGGCGCAGAGGGTTTGGAGAGATCCGGCAGAGGAACTGAGGGAAACATGTTTCAGATAAATCCCCGTGTACTAAAGAGTGTGTTTGTTGTAATGGCAACCCGAATGCTGCCTCACCTTCTCTAATAGGGAAGCAATTAAAACTTCAGATATGTCAATTAGCTACTGATGGACTGATTTCCTGTTCGTTAGCGTACCATTAAAGAGTCATATGGCTCTGGAAAGTTTCAAGGCTGCTGTCTGGGGCTTTTTGCACTTCAGGGACATTTCTTGCAGCCATTAAAACCCTGCTTGATTCCTGATCATTAAATATCAGCTAAAGTCCGGGAGCAGGGGAGAACTTCGGGCTTGAAACCAACAAAACTGCAGAAAGTGAGCTGCTACCTCATTATGATCATAGAGTCAATAAAGTCACCTGATGGCAGATTTAGAGGAACTCATTAGGAGATGGAATTTGGTTGTGCAGACAAGCTGCTGTGATTCTGGAACTGGGCCCTTTCATTAAGGTCTTCAAATAGGATACGAGGCAGAGGGAGGGGGAGCCTGCAGGGCATTGCAGCTTAAAAGCACAGCAGTAAGGATTCTATATGCATATAGCACTCTGAGTTGCACAGCAAAGGAGGTGAGCTCTTAGGTGAAGGTGAAAAGAAAAGAAATGAAAAAAAAAAAGGAATTTAAGGCACCTCTATCCCCTTACAAGTGATATTTTGTAATTCTGACTCGGAGTGCAAGCTATGACATCCAATGAGAATACAGTGCAACAGACCTTTTATTGCCTAATCTCTATGGAAATTTACTTAGTTCTCCTCCTCGGAACTTAACTTTTCTTAAGCGTAATCGAATTAATCTAAGTCAACCCAAACCCAAGGCTTTCCATGTGACCCTTCGTTTCTCCGGTCTGATCGCTGCTACATGCAAACCCCCTAGCACCCCGTGTCTCCTCAGCGAGGCTCTTACACCCCACAGCTCTAATGTCTGCAAGCTGTAGCCACAGACATCCAGGAAGGGCAGCCCAGAGCAGGGGAGGCACCGCGTCCCCCCTGCACGGCAGGAGGAGAAAGAGGTGCTGCCAGGTTGAGCCGGGAAGCAAACCACCACTGGCCAGTTCCCCTTTTGAGAGTCACCGATGTGGCAGAAGTCTAGCTGTAATGAAAGAGAATAAAGCTCCCGAATTCTTTCGCTGTGGGCCCTGCAATTTTGGTTACAGCAAACTTAGAAAGCAAGTGAATGGAGGGGAGCGGCTTAATTATAAGAGGGCTTGCTGTGGTTACTGCAAAATCTGGGGTAGGGCGCAGGGTACTTCTCCTCCCAGCCATCTCTTGAGAATGAAGGAGGGCCAGGAGTGCTCTGGACAGCCCCCCAAAGGCACACAGTGTGTGCTTGAGCTCCTCTCTGGTTGGTTTTATTTTTTGGCTATCCTACCTCTGCCTTTAAAAGCTTTGGCACCGAAACCGTGCTCGAGAGCAGCGCGACGGGAAGAGGCACCGAGCGGTTCAGCCCCGCTCCTCGGACAGAACAGCAGATTGTGCCTGTCCTGTTGTCTTGTTTGTGATAGTTACTGGTTACAGCCCTGCCTGGGGGAGAGGAAAAATAGAGAAATGTAGAGAAAGAAGAGAGTGCAACTTTGCACATGCTGGAAGCTCAGGCCGACTTAGGCTGTTCGATATTCCGTTTGCTGGAGGTGACCTGGCTCTCTCAGCGTGTCCGAAGCCGAGTTTCTAGAAAAGGCAGTCTGTGTTTAGCTTGCAGCCATGAATATGTAAAGGTCTTTACTGGTGTGTTCCTGGTCTGCCGTGCTCCTCTTGCTGTGCCTGGCTGTCAGAACCAGGACAGGCAGTCTCCTCTGCCCCTTCTGCCCCGGCTTCCTGCTGTCGTGGTTTTGACCAATGGGACAGATGCTGACCCCTCCTCCCCCCCTAAGGAAAAGAGAGGAGAGGAAAGGATTCAGAGATTCAGGAGTTTAGATAAAAACTAAACTACTTTAATGAAATATCAATAACAATAATATAATAATAAAAACAAAAATTAAAAAGAATATAAAAGAAAGGATAAAGAAAAAAAAGTCTACAGTCTATACAAAACCCTATCAGGCTCCCAGGACGACGATCACGTCCCCAGCAGCACCAGTGAACGTCCCAGGCTGGACTGGGTGACCGGCAGGAGCTGGATTCCAGATCAGGATCAGACAGGGTCCTCCTCAGACATCAGCCATTGAAGGAAGAAGCCCATGACCCTTTGATCCCTCAGCTTTTCTAGTGAGCATGATGGGGATGGGATGGAATACCCCAGTTGGTCAGTTTGGGGTCACCTGACAGAATTCCCTGCCCTTGGTTGTTCTAGCAGTAAGATTAAGCCAGGGCCTCTCTGCACCATCCCTTGGGATAATCAGGTCTGATCACTGTGAGACAGAACACTCTCTGAACAATGTGCTGTTCATTGCAGACTTTAGTCAGTTAGAAGAGGCCCAGCTGAAAAAGTAAAAGTACTGAACAGAAAATTGGTTTGTTTTACCTCAAACCAGGACACCTGCAAGTGTTCGGACACGAGGTTAGAAGAGGTGCCTCTGCGCCGCTTGCTGGGTCGCAGCTCGGGGCCGGGCTCCTCAGAGCAGGCTGCTGCTTTGCTTTAAACTGACCTTCCTCTTCTCTCACTTGTGGTACCCCACCACCTTGCAATCCAAACTGGGGTCTAGAACCACTGCGGGCTACGTGCTGCAGGAACCTAAACCAGCCAGCCCCAGTCCCAACGGGCTTATAATAATAGAATGGAAGTGTAAGACCAGTGAGCACAGACGGGTAAGAGTAAGGGAATAACGAGGTCATACTGGGGGGTGCTTCCCATGCGCCTGTAAGCTAACCATTTCCAAGTTTTTGGCAAAGGAGAATCTTAATAAGGGATTCAAAGGAGGATAACAGTTGGTTTTATGAATGCACATGCAGGCTCTTCTCAAGCCTGAGGGGCAGCAAGGGAGAAAGCACAAAGGATGCTTGTTGGAAAATTTAACAAATTGATCAATTGAAGCTGGCATCTGGGGCCGACTGATGCTGGGCATTTATATTTTGATAGTGAATAAAAAGTGACAAGTTGGGAGTAAGCCATGAAGGGCTTTGAAAGTTAAGAGAGTCACAATAAGCTTGATGTCCCAGAGGAAAAAGGAATCATTGAAAGGGTTCAAAGATAATGGGCACAGTCAGAACAACGGGCCAGGAAAATGATTTATATAGCTGGGGCCCGCAAGGAGCAGGGCAAGAGGGCTTTTGTGAAGGCCAGAGAAAGGGGCACGGCGCTCGTCGGGATGAGCGGCAGGACGAGAACCTCAGCAGCAAGTAGAGACAATGAGGACTATTGTTTAGGGCCAGCGTGTGGGAACACCATGGGGACTGGATCAGAACACTCAGCACGGAGGCAGGATCTCCTCTTTCTGCATGGGAACATCCACGGCTGCGAGCGGCGTTGCTCACCGCCCTCCAAGATGAAGACAAGAGAAAGGACTTGGGAACATTGAGGAGTTTAAGTCATCCTAGGGCTATCGAGATGATGAAGGGAGTGGAGCATCTCCCAGAGGAGGAAAGGCTGAGGGAGCTGGGTCTTTTGAGCTTGGAGAAGAGGAGGGTGAGGAGGGGCCTTATTAATGTTGATAAATCTGTAAAGGGTGAGTGTCAGGAGGATGGAGCCAGGCTCTTCTCAGTGACATCCAATGACAGGACAAGGGGCAATGGGTGCAAGCTGGAACACAGGAGGTTCCACTGAAATATGAGGAAAAACTTCTTCAGGGTGAGGGTGAGGGAACCCTGGCAGGGGCTGCCCAGGGAGGTGGTGGAGTCTCCTTCTCTGGAGACATCCCAAACTCTCATGGAGGTGTTCCTGTGTGCCCTGCTCTGGGTGTTCCTGCTCCAGTAGGGGGATTGGACTGGAGGAGCTTTCCAGGTCCCTTCCAATCCCTGAGATTCTGTGATTCTCTGATCCTAAACGTGACATCCAGAGGCTGACCAAGACCCCCATTTGGAGAGGAGGAGACATCTCAGGAATAAATTGATATGGAACACAGCTCTGAATCCCCGTTAGGCAAGTTGTGATCTGTTTGCAAAGGGGGTATGGGCTCATCCACAGACAACCCACAGAAGAGAAAGAGAAGGCTTCCTCGTGGAGTGCCTGCAGAAAGCAGGAGAAGGGAAAATACTTGGAGGCAAAGGAGAGAGGGAATGTTGGAATCGAGAAGGGAGGGGTGGTGCAGAGGAGCCTGTTTGACAGTGGTAGGGATGGTTCTGGGTCCAGGAAGGTGCAGCTGGAGTAGGAGCGCTGAGGTTTAGCCAGGGAACTGCCGCTGGGGGTCCTGTGAGGTGGAAGGGGAAGGGAGCACGTGGGGAACACGAGGTGGAACCGGCAGGGAGGAGTTCGGGGACTGATTGTAAAGAGCACCTCAGTCCTCTTACAGAGAAAAGAGAGAAGGGGGTGGAAATTATAGATGTCAGTAGGGTTAAAGGTGGGAGATTGTAGATAGGAGAAGAAACAAGGCATTTTTGTAGTGTGAGGAGAGAAAAGAGCCAAATGGGAACGAGAGGTGGAGGAAAGAGGAAGGGAGCAGATAAGAGGAAGCACGGACTGGAAGAAAGGGTAGGATGAGGTCACTGTGACAAGCGAAAGGTCAGCTAGAAAGAATGTTAAACAAAATATCTGATTTTTAAATATATCTTACAAGCTATTTGTGGGAAATGCACTGGGGAATAGATATCCACAAGAATTTGCCCTGAAGATCTGCTTTGAAGACCCAAGCACATGCAGTCAAGAGCAGAAACTTAGACGAACCAGACATGCTAATTGAAGCAGCTCAGTTCTCAGTGCAGGTTCCCCAAACAGGACATTTGTAAAGGAGAACACGTCTTTTGGCAGTGGAAGGCTATTGAAAAGAAAGAAAATAGAAAAAAAAAAAGAAGTTCTGAAGGCATCTGGGCTTGTGGGGTGGCATGGTCCCGTTTCAGAGGTGGAGGACCATCGGAGAGTACAGAACCAGGAATAAGTGGGTTCATTTTTCATGGGAATAGTATGGAAGGCCACGTTGTGTTCATGGTGATGTGCATCACTCATACTTGTCTCAAGTCTCTGTGGTCTGGACTTTAAAATCTCAAGCACATCATGGCGTCATCCTTGAGTAAAAGGCATTGAATTGCCTCTGCTTCAGCAGAAAATTCCTTGAAATCCGTCAGAAAAAAGCCAAGGGTTTAAAAAGAGAATGTTTGCCAGAAAGCTGCCTATTTCCAAAGCCTTCTGACAAAGGGGTAACGAGGCTGTGCTGAGATCTGGCCTGTTTTCCACACATCCTGCCTGCGTGCCTGCCCAGGGAGCCGGCTCTCGGGGACACCCTCCTCTGCGAGAACAGCTCTTTGCTGAGAGAGGGAGGCAGGAGACCCGGGGGCTTCACCTTCCAAATTTCACCTGGGTTTGAAAGCGGCGGTTTAAAATGCCTTCAAATAGTTTTCTTTTCCCTCTTTGGGAGACCTGTGATGTTTATTCAAAAGGGAAGTTAATTGTTTTTCCTCGGCCCTTGTGAACACGCGGTGGGACGTAACCACCAGCTCTGGAGCAGCAGAGACGCGAAACACGGAGAGAAGAATCAACACGTGCCTTTCAGCCATGAAGAAACGGTACAAAATGGGGCAAGTCTTTCTTGCACCTTGTCAAATGTGTGCGTTTGGGGGGAAATTTCAGTAAATTAATGAAGGTGTTGAATTCCCATTAAAACTCCCCTGGGATAGCGCCCGCGTGGCGATAGGTAACGAGCGTCGCCTGTGCTCTGTGGAGCTGAAGCAAAGGAGCTGCAGTTTGGGGTGTGGGGAGTGGATAATTGGGTGTTGGCAGTGCCTTCCAGGGAAAGGCACAGACTTCCCACGTCTCAATTTTATAGTTGGATTTGTGGATGCACCCCCGGATCGGGACGAGCAGCCCCGTTAAAACAGCAACCGAATGTTTTATCTTTGCAGCTGGCGTTTTGCTGCACAATCCTGTAAATACATACAGCCTTCCAGTGCCTGAGGGGCTACAGCAGAGCTGGGGAGGGACTCTGTGTCAGGGAGTGGAGCCACAGGACGAGGGGTAACGGCTTTAAATTCGGAGAGGGGAGATCGAGATGAGATACCAGACAGAAATTCTTTGCTGTGAGGGTGGTGAGAGCCTGGCCCAGGTTGCCCAGAGAAGCTGTGGCTGCCCCATCCCTGGAGGGGTTGAAGGCCAGGCTGGATGGGGCTTGGAGCAACCTGGTCTGGTGGGAGGTGTCCCTGCCCAGGGCAAGGGGGTTGGAACTGGATGATATTTAAGGTCCCTTCCAACCCAAATCGTTCTGTGATTCTATGATATGAAGAATACACAAAGAGAATGCTTTCTGTCTAAACTCTGAGCTAGGGTACAGAAAGATCCAGAAAAAAGGGCTTACTGGCAGCAAGCTAGACTGAAGGAGGTGAGTTAGGGACATTTTATGAACAGAGGTTGAAATCAATCCTGTAAACACAGGCAGGTCCAGCATCTGTGTGGGGCCTCCGGTGCAGAGTGACCTCTTCACGGGGCAGACACAGGCTGTAAGCTGGTCTGTGTTTCAAGGGACAGAAGGTGTAAGAACGGGCTCTTGGGACAGCACCCTCCAGCTACTGCAGTAAAGGTATCCTGCGCTGCACAAGGTCAATTTGATTGCTTATTAAGTGCATACAGGATGAAAAGGTTGTGTGATCACAATTAACACCTAGTTTAGAAGCTGGAGAGGAGCAAACAGATGCCTATCATTCTACAAATTCATATTGATTTCAACTTTTCTTTTTTCAGCTAAGCTGATCCTAAAGGCAACTGAGTTCACAGTAGCCTGGGTAGGCTATTGCAGTTTTTGAAATAAATTCTGCAGAAAGGAGGTCACTGGAAGGGCACCGTGGTGGAGAGGGAAAGAGCTTGAGAACCACCAAGAGCATCTCTTCCCAGCACCCCCAGGCGCTGCCTGGGAATGGCGCTGTGCTACCCATCACCCATCGGCAGCCAAATCCCTGGCCTAAGTACTCCCTTCTGCCTCCTTCGTGGTGGTCTCTGCCAGGGCCAAACTTCTGTGCCGAGTCCCCCCGTGTGTCTTCGGGAAGGGAAACACTCCTGAGTGCTGGCCCGAGCTGGGAAGGGATGTTGGGAAGCGCTGCTCGTCGGGGGACGGTGGGAACAGTGTGGTGTTGAGCGGGGCAGGGGGAGTCTGGGTGCAATTCAGACACCACTCAACGTTTATCAAAGAGGATGATAATAATTTCCTATTCAAATAGAAGGGCAGAACTGCAGAAATATAGCATCTACTGCAGGTTGACTCCACTGAGCAGGAAAGGTCTTTTTCCTTTCTTGCACAACGTCAAAACTGCCAAAGTTGAAGTGAAGACAAGTAAGACAAGTTTCTTAATACACTGCGCTTCCTTTCACCCAAATCACTGCCTTTGACTCCTCAGGAGATGGAAAGATGGAGTGTTCTCCTCGGGTGTACACACTGGGATACCGTTTACAGGTTGGCTTTTTCTGTGTATTTGACATAATTAACTCGCCTGTTCTGTTTCTCCAAACAGGGCTGCAGATTGTAACTGGATTCAGAAAGTCAGAAAAAAGCACAAAAACAGATGAAGAAATGAAGCAGGGAAGAAAATCAAGATGGAAATAAAGACATCCAGTGGAAAAGAAGATTCCTTCTTCTGGAGTGAAAATTCCCTCAGCTGATACACTTTTCATGGGAAAAATGGTAGGAATAATGAACTTTTAGATAATGCTAGAAGTAAGTGACACATGAATTAAATGAAAACAAAATTTACTGAGCAAAATCGTGTACTAGGCTGGACTATCTAACTGTGCCCAGGGGTTCTATGAAACGCTGCTTCTTTACTGTGAGTTAAACTTACTTTTATTCCTGAGGAGGGAGTGGGTGCTGAGCAGTAAAGCCGGCGGGGGCGTCAAGCAGAGTGCGGCACGGGTACACCGGCACGTCTGCATCTGGTAGCTGCTGCAAGCTGTAGGGCTGTAGTGTAACCCATAGCAAAAGACCCACAGGGATCTTGGTGGAATTCCATGATAGCTTCAGTCACACCTGAATGGCCTGGTCATAACTTTTTATTACATTAGATGTGTCCAGTTCTGGGCCCCTCAGTCCCCGAAGGACAGGGAACTGCTGGAGAGAGTCCAGGGCAGGGCTACCAAGATGATGGAGGGAGTGGAGCATCTCCCACAGGAGGAAAGGCTGAGGGAGCTGGGTCTCTTGAGCTTGGAGAAGAGGAGCCTGAGGGGGGACCTCATTCATGTTGATAAATCTGTAAAGGGTGAGTGTCAGGAGGATGGAGCCAGGCTTTTCTCAGTGACATCCAATGACAGGACAAGGGGCAGTGGGTGCAAGCTGGAACAGAGGAGGTTCCACTGCAATATGATGAGAAACTTCTTCAGGGTGAGGGTAACAGAGCCCTGGCAGGGGCTGCCCAGGGAGGTGGTGGAGTCTCCTTCTCTGGAGACATCCCAAACCCACCTGGAGGCGTTCCTGTGTGACCTGCTCTGGGTGTTCCTGCTCCAGCAGGGGGTTGGACTGGAGGAGCTTTCAAGGTCCCTTCCAACCCCTGAGGTTCTGTGATTCTGTGATGGTTTGCTTTACACAACAGTTTCCATAATGTCAGCAGTATGAAGTTGCTTTCTGCATGGGATAAAGTGTCACCTATTTAGTATGGACAGTTCTGACGCCATGAAGAAAGAAAGATGCTCTGATAAGAAAAGATAGTTGTCTTTGGTGGTTCATTCAGACCTAAAGATTCCTTGGAGACAGGAAGAAGCCCAGGACTAAAATCTCCTTTGGCATCAGTGTAACCATCTCTTCTGCTTGTTACTCTTCACCCTTTTATTTCTGAGACTGACTGTGACACATGTGGTGCTCTCTTCAGCAGAAATAGCAGTATTTAACTAGCCAAAATCTTTTGGTGGTTTCTAAGATGTAGCTTGCAGAGTTCATCAGTGGTCGGTGAGGGACCTTATTGAATGTTTTTCCTAATGAATGCCGTAATTATATTTGTATTAACAAAGTTCTCTAAACCTTCCAAATTGGAAGGATCAGAATACCCCGCTGAAAGAATTGCTTGAATGATTTTGAGAAGTGAAGTGGTAGCAAGGGGGTGATGCTTTACAGCAGGAAAAAGTTCATCTGGGGTCTAATGACTAGCATTTCTGCCCCAGGCCAGGGGCTCTTGACTTGCTGACAGCTGTGGAAAAAGGCTGATGGATACAGGGTCACAGCGGTGCCGCCCCATCCCGATTGCGCCGCTGAGGCCTTTCCAGCAGAGAGAGGAAACTTGTGCTAGCGTTGTGTAAAGCAGGAACAAGAGCCAGCTGGAATTGCTGCGTGTGCTGTTGTGCCCTCACACATTAGGAAACTTCAACTGCATCTAGAACAGATACTCAGAAGGGCTGGTGGGATGATCCGGGAGTGGCACGATCGATGGGTGAGATGAGAGCGGGGTGGCAAAGCAAAGCCTGGGAGGAGAAGCACGTCGTTCTCTGGAGGTGGGGAGGCAACGGGGCAGGTAGGGAAAACTCTTCCAGCATTATTCAGGTCAATGGTGATACCAAACCAAAGGAATGCTGCTGGCCACAAATGTATTTGTATGTAAAACTAGAGGCTTTTGAACGATCACAGCGGTGAAGATCTAGAATAGCTCTCTGGCAAGAGCTTTTGAAGGAAAGGTTTTGAAAGCCTAGCTAGTTTTACAGTGGTTACAGGGTAAATCCTGGGAATTTCAGTGAGAGAGCCTGAGGAAAATATTCTGTTGGTTGTGCTTTGACTCATTATTTAGAAATTAAAATGTTCTCCACGTATCGCCGGTTGGTTGGGACAGTAAGGACTTGGGCTTACAACACCAGGAGATCTCTGTCAATCTGTGTTGCCGTATAAAATGCTCTAAATTTTACATTTGGTTTGTCAAGTGAGGTGTTCACTTCTCATGGTAAAAGACACGGTCCTGGAAACAGTCAGGATACCAGAAGAGTAGAGCACTAGGAAAGCAGCGTTAGTGCTGTGACGAGTTCCTTTTACCTTAGTTTTAAGAATCAGTCACCGCCCCAGACAATTTGTTAGAATAAAATTAGGCCTCCAAGCACACATAAATGGGTGCATTTTGCCTTTCCTCTTTGTGATCTGACAGGGAAGGCGCCATGGCTATCTCCCAAGGGTGGCAACAGCAGAGCACTGAGTGCTAAACGTAGGGGGTGGCGGTTGGATCCCCCTCTTCCCTACGGTATCGCTGGCAGGCCAGGTCATCAGGTTATCTGGAGGAGCACACAGTGTCCTTCCCAAGGTGCTTCTCCAGGTTGTTCCCTGGTGCCTCCGTTTGGGGCCACCACAGGCCCCATTCGCTGGTCTGACAATGGCAGCAGATAGACCAGCGCCTCCAAAGCGTAGTCTCTGGTGTGGGAAGTTGTTCTCTTCCCTCTTTTTCTCCCCCTTTCAATGGTCCCTGAGAAGTGCTTAAAATTTGCAAAGCTGTTGCTGTCGTGATAATGTTTTATGAAACCTCTTTTCTTTTTCTTTTCTCTAAACCTAAATTTTGGGCCCATTCTAAATTAACAGTGTCCCTTTGACATTCATGGGATTTATGGGCATCCACGGAGGGAAAATACATCCCTTTGCTGGATTTGAGGCAGGAGGATCCCAGAGGCATATACTGTACTTCTGAATTTCCTTCTGCTTTTCATGACTGTAATTCTTGTGTCCTCTTTTGCATACATAATTGATTAATCTGTATTTTTAAAGGTTTAATACGTTTCCTCTCTCTAATCTGGAGGCACATGATTTCATTTCCATTATACTCCCAAGGTCTCTGACTCCTGTTTTTCGATTTTCCCTACCCTGCCATCTGTGGGAACAAATTAGAGAGAAAATAACACTTTTGGCTTATTGGGATAAGGAGAGAATAATGCAAGCAGCAGAGGAAAACAGAGAATGAAATGAAAATTCAAAGATACGAATTTTCCTAGAACAGGAAAAACAGGGAAACAGCAGGGAAATTTAAATCACACATCGTTGTGCCAGCATCTCTCCTGGAGGACAACCCTCATTACCGAGGGTGCCCTGTTGCCACAGTGCCCACTGGGACAGCTGAGTCCAGGACCCTGTGAAATTCCCAAATTCCTCACATTCCCTGGCCCTACCTCCTTACCTTTTCAAGGCTTAAGAGAAGATCCATTAAGAGACTTAAGGGCTTTTCAGATGCCGGGGTGTTGCTGGGCCTGTGCTAATCTGCACAGCGGGGCTGGTGTCCCGAGCGTCCTTTGCTTTCACCCCTAGGAGAAGTTTTGCAGGGAAACACCATGACTTTGCCCCGGATCGTGACCCACAGAGCCTCTCCCAGCAGGCTGCCTGACTTGCTGAGCCCCAGAACCCCAAATCTCCTTATGGAAAATGCCCCTGGCAACTCCTGATACCCTTGGTATGAAGAAAAGCCCATCATCCTGCCTCTCTCCTGGTGAAGTATCAGCCTGGGGGCTTCTGCTCTTGCAAATCACGATGATATCTGTTGGAGGGACAATACAGCACAGCACAAGAAACCCAGGAAGTTATTGGAGTGTGCTGATGATACCTTTCTTCTTCAAATGATTGAGGAGCCAAGAAGGAAAGGAGCCATGCTGGACCTTGTCCTTACTAGGAAGGAGGGGTTGGTGGGGAGTGTCAAACTCAAGGGCAGCCTTGGCTGCAGCCATTGTGAAATGGTAGAATTCGAGACTCTTGGGGCAGCAAAGAGGGTGTGCAGCAAGCTCACTACCCTGGGCTGCAGGAGAGCAGACTTTGGACTCCAGAGAGACCTGACTGGCAGGGTTGCTTGGGAAAAAGAGCTGGAGGGGAGAGGGGCCCAAGAAAGCTGGTTGATATTCAAGGTTCACCTCCTCCCAGCTCAGGAGAGGTGCGTCCCAACAAAGAAGAAGTCAGGCAAAATAGCCAGAAGGCCTGTGTGGATGACAAAAGAGCTGCTGGACGGGCTCAAGACTGAAAAAGAGACCTGTAGGGGGTGGAAGCAAGGATGGGTAGACTGGGAGGAATATAGAGAAACTGTCCAAGTGGCCAAGAACCAGATCGGGCAAGCAACAGCCCAGCCAGAACTGAATCTAGCCAGAATATAAAAGACAATAGATCTGTCAGGGACAAAAGCAAGACTAGTGAAGCTGTGGGCCTTCTCCAGAAGGAAATGGGAGACCTGGCCCCCCAGGATATGGACAAGGCTGAGCTGCTGAATGACTTTTGTGCCTCAGCCTTCACCGGCAACAGCTCTAACCGCACTGCCCAAGTCACGGGAGGCAGAAACGGGAGCTCTGAGAAAGAAGAGCTGCCCACAGTAGGAGAAGATCAGGGTGGAGACCACCTAAAGAACCTGAAGGTGCCTATGTCCATGGGACCTGACCAAATCCATCCATGGGTCCTGAGGGAGCTGGTGGATGAAGTTGCCGAGCCGCTTTCCATCATATCTGAGAAATCGTGGCAATCTGGCAGAGTTCCCACTGACTGGAAAAAGGGGAAGATTACCCCAATATTCACAAAAGGGAAAAAAGAAGACCCAGGGAACTCCAGGCTGGTCAGTCTCACCGCTCTGCCTGGCAAGATCATGGAGCAGATGATCTGAGGGCTGGAGCACCTTTGCTATGAGGACAGGCTGAGGGAGCTGGGGTTGTCCAGCCTGGAGAAGAGGAGGCTCCAGGGAGACCTTAGAGCAGCCTTCCAGTCCCTGAAGGGGCTACAGGAGAGATGGGGAGGGTCTGTTTACAAAGCCCTGCAGTGACAGGATGAGGAGCAATGGCTTCAAGCTGGAGGGGAAGAGCAGATGTAGTTTGGATATTAGGAATAGGTTCTTTACTCTGAGGGTGGTGGAGCACTGGAAGAGGTTGCCCAGGGAGGTGGTTTGAGGCCCCTTCCCTGGAGATCTTCAAGGGGAGGGTAGATGAGTTCCTGGGCAACCTGGTCTAGCTGGGGCTCTCTAAGTGCAGGAGCTGCTCCAAACGACTGCCCCGAGCAGCTTCTCTGGCCAAAGGTGTAATGACCTCCTCCTTCCTCTCTCTTCCTGTTTACCTGCCCTCGGTCTCCATGACTGAGCACTGAGGATTTGGAAATTAGCTCATTTCCTTCCCCCCTGCTTAAGGTTGCTTGATTATTATTTCTATTGTGTTTGCACCTTCCTTCTACCTTCTGAAAACAGGCTGGTACAGCTTTGTGTGGGCTGCCATGAGGGGCGTAGAATTGTCCTGGGTTTGGCCAATCAGAAGGACAGATGATGACCCCTCCTTCCCCCCCACCCCAAGAAAAAGAGAGGAGAGGAAGGGATTAAAGAATTTCAGGAGTTTAGAAAAAAAATCTTAACTACTTTAATGAAAAGATAAATAGTAATAAAATAATAAATAATAAAAAGAATAATTAAACAAAAGGGGAAAAAAGAAAAAAAAGTACACAATCTATACAAAACCGTATGAGGCTCCCAGGGTGACTCTCACGTCCCCAGCAGCACTGGGAAAAGTCCCAGCCTGGACTGGGTGAGCGACAGGAGCTGGATTCCAGCTCTGGAGTCGGGAACGCTGGGATCGGGGTCAGAGGCAGAGGAACAGACAGGGTCCTCCTGGGACATCGGCCATGGAAGGGAGAGAGTTGCCCCTTGGATCCCTCAGCTTTGACACTGAGCGTGATGGGGATGGGATGGAATCCCCCCGTGGGTCAGTTTGGGGTCCCCTGTCCTGTCCCCTCCTCCCCACAGGGGTGACCCCTGGAGGCTTTTCCGCTTCCCACCCTCCAAGGGGGCAAATCCCACCCTTCCCTGCCCTTGGCTGTTCCAGCCATGAGTCTAAGCCAGGGCCTCTCTGCACCCTCCCTTGGGGTGATCAGGGCTGAGCACCCTGAGAGGGAACAGCTTGTGACCAACCTGCTGCTCATTCCAGACTTTGGTCAGTTAGAAGAGGCCCAGCTCTAAAAGTGATTTTAAAACAGAAAATTGGTGTGTTTTCCCTCAAACCAGGACAATAATACCTGACCTTCTTACCAGAACTCTAACTATCCTTACTCCGTGAATCTCATATCAAAGCTGGATGTGATAACAGGAAGGGTGATGCTGGACCATCTGCTCCCAGTGGGAATTTGGGGAAGGGGCTCGGGAAGGAGAGTATCCATGGGCTGGCCTAATTTGTTAAGGCGCCGATGGAGTAAATTTATTTTCAGTTGTAACCTGCTCCTATGGCTGATACCCTCGAGTCTGGTCAGCAGTTTGCAGGGTTGAGGCAGCAAAGGGCTTTGTTGGAGTGGACTTGCCTCAGCACGGGAGGGAATCCTGCTTTCCTGCCCCAAGGATGAATTACACCTTTTCCACTTGGATTGCTGAATGATGTGTCTAGACAGGGCTGGGAGCAGGAAGAGTCCCCGTTTTCCTGACTCAGGGAGGAAAGCCTTTCGTTTGGCATTGTTCCTCTCCCTGTCCAACACGCATTCCTCCACTCCCATGGCCCAGCCTCACTGGGAGGAAAGAGTGATCCACCTTTCCCTGTTTTGCAGTCTGAGCAGTGTTACTGGGCGTGAGGAGTGGTCCTTCTCCCGTCCCTCTTCTCTTCCTGCTGCTGCTCATACCTTCACTCCCTGACTTCTGAGTTCAACCATAGCGGTAGTCCTTGGCAGATGGGCAGAGAGGAGGACACGGCATGGTCAGGGGCACCGAGGTGTCACACCAGTGTGAACACCTGTAGCGTGTCTGCTTTTATCTTACCTGCTTATCAAGGTGTGTGACAGGAATTAGTCAGTAATTTGTGCTGTCAGCAATGCTGTCTGGCCTGTTAGCCACACTGCGGGGCTGGGGACGGGCTTGCTCTTAAGCAGCAACCTTCAGCTGGGGAAGACTCTGGTGCTTTTCTAACCTGGATTTATTGTAGCTGTTGAGCTGCAAATACACATGCAGACTCCAAGGCAGTTTAAAATAGTTCCAGGAAGTTCTTCATCTCATTTCTCAAGCAGATTATCAAGTTACAAACGTTACATCAACAAAAAAAGTCTCTTTGGCTGACCACTCGGTAGAACCCAGTCCTTTAAGTTTCGCTACGTAGGCATTTCTGAGTGTCGTGCAGGCTCTGCTAGCTCATCTTCTCAGAGAGGTTGTAATTCTCCATTGCACAACTGAGGGGGGTGGTTCCTGGAAAAGCTCTTTGCAGTAGTTTTTTCCCAAGTCTGCCTAAGTGAGCCTCCTTCAGCGCTGGCATCCGTCTGAGTTCTGTGGTCTGCTGGAGGATGGCTGGTGGTTTTTTGCTGGATGCGTTCCATTTCCCATATCTAACTGCAAAAGGAGAACCCTGTCCAGCTCTGGCGTCCTCAACATAGAAAGGGCATGGACCTCTTGGAACAGGTCCAGCAGAGGGCCACCAAGATGCTCCGAGGGCTGGAGCCCCTCTGCTGTGAGGACAGGCTGAGGGAGCTGGGGTTGTTCAGCCTGGAGAAGAGAAGGCTCCAGGGAGACCTTAGAGCAGCCTTCCAGTACCTGAAGGGGCTACAGGAGAGCTGGGGAGGGACTCTGTGTCAGGGAGTGGAGCCATAGGACAAGGGGTAACGGCTTTAAATTAGAAGAGAGGAGATTGAGATGAGATACCAGGAAGAAATTCTTTGGTGTGAGGGTGGTGAGACCCTGGAAGAGGTTGCCCAGAGAAGCTGTGGCTGCCCCATCCCTGGAGGGGTTGAAGGCCAGGCTGGATGGGGCTTGGAGCAACCTTGTCTGGTGGGAGGTGTCCCTGCCCAGGGCAGGGGGGTATGAACTGGATGACCTTTAAGGTCCCTTCCAACCATTCTGTGATTCTATGATTCCTGCTTTAAAAAGGAAGATAAGTACTTACCTAGGCACTTCAGAGGTGAAAGCAGGAGGTCGTTTCCCCATCATCTTTCAGCTGACTTGAATTGTCTTCAACCCAAACAAATGTCACTCCTGATGATTAAGGAAAGGGTTATTTTGAAGGAGAATCTATAACCTGCATTCATGAGAACGGGCAGCACAGCTTGCCTTTCCTACGTGCCCTTCCTGGGCGGCATCGGTGGGAGGTTCGGGCATGAACCGTGAGACAGGCAGGGCCCGCTTTTTTAGCCATTTCCAGCTTCAGGTTGAAATGTGTCCACTGGAGAAATGCAGCTGGAAAGGGGCCACACACGGGTTTTGCTCTGCGTGTCAGTCCCACAAGCCGGTATTAGCGGGGTCCCATGCATGCAGATGAATGGTGTGTGCCCCAAAACCCAGGAAAACCTGTTCTTTCTTAAGGTTTTGGGGCTCCAGAAGGGACCATATGAGCCTGTACTTAAAAACTGACTGGGTCAGCAGAGTGTCTTTACAGTTTTAAAAAAACAAAAGTTTTTTTTTATTTTTAATTACCATGGGAAATAGACAATTTTTTGCAAGAGGCTGAGCTCCAGAGGGATTCCACTTGGCCCCATTCTCCTTTTATTGGTGAAACCCAGCTGACTGGGAGTGGGCAGCTTTCCCCTCGCGGGGAGGTCGCACAAGCTCCTTAGAATCATAGAATCATTTAGGTGGGAAGAGACCCTTGGGATCATCCAGTCCAACCATCAGCCCCACTCTACAAGTTCTCCCCTACACCAGATCCCTCAACACCACATCCAATCTACTCTGAAACACAGTCAGGGATGGGGACTCCACCCCCTCCCTGGGCAGCTGATTCCACTGACTGACCACTCTCTCTGGGAAAAACTTTTTCCTCATGGCCAGCCTAACCCTCCCCTGCTGCAGCTTGCAGCCATTCCCTCTCCTTCTATCGCTCATTGCCCGTGAGAAGAGACCAGCACCAACCTCTCTGCAATGCCCTTTCAAGCAGTTGTAGAGAGGGATGAGGTCTCCTTCCACAAACCCTGGAAAACCCTTTCTTCTGCGTCTCACCGTCTCCATTGGGAAGTTGCCCTAACTGCACCAGTTTACCTGTTGAGACATTAATTAATGAAATGAAAAAGATCTGGTGCTGCCAACAAAGCAGAAAAAATGCTTTTTTAATGTACAGCGGAAATCAATTACCCAGTATCTGTGCATAGGGCCGAGAGAGTGTTAGTGTAGGCTCATTTTGCTTTCTTGGGGGGAAGAAAGACTAATTGTTTTTTAAATGAAATGTTAAGCAGCGCAGTTTAGCAAGAAGTATAACCACAGCCTGGTTTGATGTGTGTTGCACAGCTGGAATTAGCAGCACACACACACAAAAATCAAATCAAATCGAATAGAAGAGTTAGAAACCGCAGCGCTATTAAAGCTGAGGCAGCGGAGAAGCAGCGAGGTTTGGCCTGGCTTTTCTTGTTCTGCTCAAAGATACTATTCACTTGGATAAACAGTACAGGCTTTGCAAATAGATCAGCTTACATTTCTTAACAACAACGAAACAACAACAACAAAAAAAAGCAACAGAAGGAGGAAAAGGGGAAAAAAAACCCTAAACCAAACAAAAGAGTGAGAACACAGGGATCATTAAGTATGTGATTTCAAACAAAAATGCTGTTAATTAAGGGCAACGCCCAGCAGCAGGAATCTGGGAAAGAGGTTGAAACAAGAAACAAATATCATGTCCTTCAAGTTTAATTAATTTCTTTGGACAATCTCCAGACATGCAGGGGAAGGAAAAAAGGGGGATAGAAAATACCCAAAGAAGAGAAACAGTAACAGCCAGAGCTCCTGAAATTTGGAATCGTGGCATTTACAGAAGTGCAAAAGCCAGTTTGTTTTCCTCCGGAGCAGCTTGAACTAGAACCTGAGAGGTTGGAAAAGTGAAGCTTTAAACTCTTAGGTGTCCAAGCAGAGGGGCTCAGGGGAAGCGTTCCTGGCAGCTGGGTGCCTCGGCAGCCGCTCCGGGCGGCACAGCGTTGCTTTCTGGCAGCAGAAGGCTCAGAAAAGGGGTTCTTGCTTGTAGAAAAGGCATGCTCCTTCCCTGGGCTGTAGTTGCCTGGGTCGTGGCTGTCTGCAGCCCCGGCCGTGCCCCCAGCAGAGCTGTCCCCCCCCCGGCTCAGCCGTGACCCCCCCAGGTCGGTCTGGAGCTGGAAACGGGACCAGTGCAAGCAGCTCAGCTCAGTGCCCCTGGCAGAGCAACTCCCTGCCAGGTCTGACTGACAAAGAACAACCAGCACCAAAGGCAAAAGAAATGAGTCAAAGCAAGAGAGTATGTATGCCTTTCCCAGTGCATTTCCTTTTTTTTATTATTGAATATTGAAGTTTTCCTGTTCTTCCCGTGTTAGCCAGCTCCTTCTTCCCAATTCATCCTGCTGCTCTGCCTAGCTGGTGAAAGCGTGCCAGTCATGGACTAATGTATTTCCAACCTCCCTTCTTCTTTTTTTCATTTTTTTGTCTTTGTCTTTCCCATTTCCTGAGTTTTCCAGTCAGGGATCTGACTCCTTTCTCTCCTCCTTCCACCCCTAACACTTCCCATCACTGCCCAAAGAGTCTCTCCCGTTGCCAGTCACATCTCTGCGCTTGGAGCTGAATTTCTTTGCCTGGCCCCGTTATTCCCCACACGGTTTACAAGCTTTTCCTACTGGAAGTGATGGGGCACAGCCTGCCGGGGCTGTAGCAGTAGCCAGAGGATGGAAAGGAAATGTATTCAGAAGCTCCGGGTATCTCTGCGGTGCCACGGGTTGCAGGAGGGAGGAAAGAGCGTGAACAGACCCAGGGAACGTGTTCATGGTGAGCTCTCATGCACTGGCAAAGATCAGCCACTTCATGGACATGGGTTTCCTATAAACACCAAGGATTCCTACTAGAGAGTGAATATTTTGGTCAGAATTCATAGAATCATAGGAACACAAGGTGGGAAAGGACCTACAAAACCATCCAGTCCAGCCCTCCTCCTGTCACCAATCCTACCCACTGAGCTACTCAATCATGGCTCGTAGCACCTCATCCAGACACCTTGTGAACACCACCAGGGACGGTGACTCCACCACCTCCCTGGGCAGAACATCCCAGTGCCTGACCACTCTGGGGGAGCAAAAGTTCCTCCTGACATCTCATCTCAGTCTCCCCTGGTGCAGCTTGTGGCCGTTCCCACCAGTCCCAAAGTGCGTGATGCCTATTGAAATATTCATAAAGGAGAAAAAGCAATAAATAAATCTTTTCAGAAGACGTCCTTCGAAGAGGTAAAAGAGAGTGAGTTGGACAGTTTGTGTCACTGCACTCTGTGGAACTGTGTACAAGCCCTCCCCTTGGCTGGGCCAGCAAAGAGCTGAGGTTGCTCAACGAGTGTCTGGGCTTTGAGGAACCCGTTGCCCGAAAACATGGAGCGTGTGGTAACGAAGAAGCAAGAATGCAAATAGAATTTCCTTGCCTTGAAAAAAAAAAAGATGATTGTTTGATAAACTGCTCAGAAGAATGTTAAGCAGATTCATTTATTATTAAGTATTTATTTGTATTTATTACCGTGCCAGTGACGTGTTTAGGGTTTGAAGAACATCCCAGCGGTCATATTCCTTCCTCTGCGGAGCGCTCACACACTTGTGAAGGAGGTACTTGTTTATCTCTGCTGTTCATTGATCTGCTCTCTGGCTGGTACACCACTTGAAACCAATCTGGGCCCAAAGCACCCCTCATGTAAGCAGATGCCACCCGAATTGGCTGCGAGTCTGGCCCTCTGAGCTGGCCCGTGAAAAACATGACCTGGAGAGCGCCCGCTCAGAAAAGGCCTGTTTGTTTCAGTGCAAGCCCCTCTCAGGCAGAGGTGATTTCAGGGAGGTCAGCAGGATCGCTCTGGAGGTGCTCCAGGGTGATGGAAACCGAGCGTACGTGTTTGCAGAGAGTCCCTTCCCAGCGCTTTAAAGAACTGAAAAAAGAGCTGCTTCTCCCCTTTTGTTTCTCATGTGTCGTTCACGTTGGAGAGCAAACTGAGAGCAAAGTGAGGCTCTCCTGCTCTGTGTGCAGTAACAGATTCAGCAAGGAAAAGTTGGAAAAGGAGAGTTTGGGCTTTTTCAGTGGGGTGAGAAAGGAAATCTGGAACGTTACTCACAGAGAGATGAAGGCTGACGTCCCCAAAGCCAGCCTGGGCATTTAGATACTCACCTTGTGCTAAAAGGAACCAGTTTGGTTTGCCTACTTTTACTCTACCTTTGAAAATTATGATTTAGAACATTGAACATTTGTTCTTAGAACATTCCCTGCCACCACCCCCCCTCCTCTCCCCCTCCCCTGTTTGAGCCCTGGCACAGCCCCAGGGGTATCATAGAATCATTCAGGTTGGAAGAGACCCTTGGGATCATCCAGTCCAACCATCAGCCCTACTCTACAAGTTCTCCCCTACACCAGATCCCTCAACACCACATCCAATCTACTCTGAAACACAGTCAGGGATGGGGACTCCACCCCCTCCCTGGGCAGCTGATTCCACTGACTGACCACTCTCTCTGGGAAAAACTTTTTCCTCATGTCCAGCCTAACCCTACCCTGCTGCAGCTTGCAGCCATTCCCTCTCCTTCTATCGCTCATTGCCCGTGAGAAGAGACCAGCACCAACCTCTCTGCAATGCCCTTTCAAGCAGTTGTAGAGAGGGATGAGGTCTCCCCTCAGCCTCCTCTTCCTCAAACTAAACAATCCCAACTCCCTCAATCCATCCTCATAAGCCTTATTCTCCAGGCCTCTCACCAGCTCCGTGTCCCTCCTCTGCACTTGCTCCAGCCCCTCCAGATCTCTCTTGTGTTGAGGTGCCCAGAACTGGACACCAGACTCAAGGGGTGGCCTCCCCAGTGCTGAGCACAGGGGGACAATCATCTCCCTGCTTCTGCTGGTCACACTATTCTTTATGCAAGCCAGGATGCCCTTGGCCTTCTTGGCCACCCGGGCACGCTGCTGGAGTCTTTCTGGTATGAGATCAGAAATAGTGTGTATTTCTGTATTTCTGTGTGCCTCCCTATGGTTGAATCTCCAGTAACAGATGAAATAGGAAAACCTTAGCCACTGACGTGGGTGGGGTGGTTGACTCTGCCTGTGTTTCAAAGGCAGTCCATTTGAAACGTGATGAAAGGGGGACCGTGTCCAGCCCGAGGCTGTTTGAAAAGCTTTTCCCTACCCCCCGTCTGTAAACAGCACGAGGAGGATGGTGCTCTCAAAGCCATGCTCGTCTCAGAGGTCAGCGCTGCGGGGAAGGATAACGTTGTTTCAGAGAAACACGTATTTATTTTATTTTTCTGGGCAGCCTCGGTTGCCTTGGTGGAATTTTGGGTTGGTTTTTTTTTTTTCTTTTAGTTGAGAGAAAAAAGATGGTGAAATCTTCAGCTTTTTGAAAGGCGAGGAGAAGCGAGGTGGGCATTGAAATAGACCAGGTGGTATCAGCTTCAGCTTCCTGAGTGCTGTGTCCAGCGCAGTGGCACTCTGGCCTCAGTTGCACTGACCCCAGGAGTAGCAGCAATTCAGGTTTTTGTTGTACAAATCCCATAGTTCTGCATCCTTTATCGGGAAAACGTGGCCGCGTGATGTATTTTCTTCAGCATGATAAAAAACCACTGTGGGTCTGTTCTACAAGCCAGAACATGTTCTGGCACCTTTGATGTTCTTGGATACAAAACAACCCCAGAGCAGCACTAGCCCCTATGGAAAGAGGGGGTTCCTCAGCTGATGGAATGGAGTTGGAGTAGAAGCAGCTTCACTCCACAGAAGTGCAAAGGGACCTGCTGGAGGCAGAGCAGTCCACACGTGTGTGCCCTTCAGCTCACCAAAAGGCCTTTTCACTGAGGTCCTTTATCTGCCCAACCCTAAACACCAGAGGGTTTCTCCTCCACTTTTGGAGCCACCAGACACGCTGTGGGGAGCGGGCTGGTTTGCCTGCAGCTCGGGCAGGTAGGGAGGACGCGTGGGTTGCTGTGCCTCTTTGGTTTTGCAGCAGCAGCTCTGGGTTCCTGTCATAACCCATTTGGTTAGAAGGGCTGGTTGTCTCCCCTGGCATGCGAGGTTGGGGCACGGAGCAGGGCCAGCTGGCTGCAGTGCCATCCAGATAAGAACACGTTGCTGCTAATAACATGGGGAAAACAATCAGGAGTTGTGGTAGGGAGAGTATCTGGCCCTTTGGGAGGGTGTGTACCTGCCACTTAGTACTCACGATCCCTCTTCTCCTTAGCTTTCCATTTCTTGCTGGATAACTGGTCAGAGCCTGGAATGGGCTGCCCAGGGAGGGGGTGGAGTCCCCATCCCTGGATGTGTTTAAGAACTGATTAGATGTGGTGTTGGGGGATCTGGTGTAGGGGAGAACTTTGTATAGTGGGGCTGATGGTTGGACTGGATGATCCCAAGGGTCTCTTCCAACCGGAATGATTCTAGGATTCTGTAACTGGAATCCAAGACCGATAGAAAAGGACATTTTCCCCCCACATTTCTCTCTGGTTACCCTGTCTCCAGAGCAGATCTCGTTCTTGTGATTCACGCCTTTATCACCTCCAGACTCACCGCTGCCTCACTCACCCCCACCAAAGCCCAGCCTCAAGCCTTCCTGGAAGGCCTGGAAGGCGGCTTGAAATGCCGGTTGGCTGGGCCGCCCTGCTCCGAGTGCCTGGTGCTGGCAGTGGCTTTTCTAAAGCCCCACAACGTCCTGAGGCTGGGCTACCCGCAAGGATGGCTCTTGTCCTCTGCCAAGGAGCAGCTCAGCATCAGGAGCAGCAGCATTCCTGCTGGTCCTCCTTCCCTGCAGGGGATGGAGTTTCTGGCACAGCCCCGGGGAGGAAGGCACCTCAGTGCATCCCTGAGCTTCTCCCAGCCCCGAGGTGCTCGCATTTGCTGCCTGCAGGACACGTGGCAAAACTCACCTCTTTACAGACTTGGGAAGAGGCACGGAGTCCTCATCCTTCTCTGCAGGCCAGACTCCTGTTTGGGGGTTTTGGCGGGGGTTTGTGCTGTCTGGGGTGTGGAAAGAGCCGCCGCTGATTTGGCTCCGTGTTTCGGTCTGTGCTGTTCAGAACTCGGGGTCTGGAGACGCTGCAGCCTCATTTCCTTACCACAAGTCTCAGCAGATTTTTTCAAAAGATAACAGGCCAACTACAGGACCAGTTTTTGAAGTTTTTATTCAGCTTTTCTTGCTGAAGGCAGGTTTCTCGCTGATGTCTCCCAGACTCAGGCAGTAAAAAAACCGAGAGGCGGCTGGGTAAGGGCTGCAGAATATGGCCCGCTGACCTCAGCCCAGGCAGAAGGAGCTGAGCACACTGATCAGTCACGGGCTGGTTCCTGGGCTCACAAAAAGCTTTGCCAGAACAGTCAGTATACATGTATAACGCATCTGTGCCTCCCAAGCCAGCACATTTTCTCCCTGCTCTGTGGCAATTGCCTGGGCATAAGGGTGTGCTGCTCTTTGTGGGGTAGAGGAAGAATATCGACACCCAAAAGGATTCGTGGATGTTCCAAGGATTGTTTTAATAAAGTGTGCTGTTGCTCCTGTTCTTGACGAGTAGGTATCAGGAGCGGAACGATTTCACCTAGGGTGGCACACCAAAGGTGGGCTGCCAGCCCTCCATAACCTCCTGGAAGAAGCAGCTTTTTGTGGTTTGATACCGTGGCTGATGTTAGACTGCTCCTGTGTGGGGGCTCAGCACATCCTCTTCACACTCCATCAACAGCTCCATCACACTTTGGCCTGCTAAACAGGGCTACACAGGGCTGTGTGTGTGTGTGTGTGTATAACTAATAAACTACACTGCCCTCTGCTCCCCTGCAGGAGGATTTTGTCCCCTGTGTTGCTCCCTCCAAGCTCCACGGGGCCGAGTAAACCCCTTCCGTTGCCTGACTGCAGGCAGATTTACCTCTTTGCTTTCCAACCACTCGGGCTCCTCTCCCCTGCGTGGAGGCGGCAGGCAGGGGCTGGCAGCTCTGGGGTTGGAACAGAAGGCAGTAGAGATGGCTCCTGGGCGCTGCCTTAGCCCCGTTCCCTGTACAAACACAGTTCTCCTGGGCAGGCTCCAGTGTGTCTGAGGAATGATGTTATTATTGTGGTTATCACCTCGAAGCATTAGGCGTGTTTTTCAGCTGGAGTAAGCTGAGGAGTCTCATCTTCTCTCGTGGCCTTTGGGAAGGCAGTAGAGAGGACAGGCTTGGTTTACTTGCCCTAGTCTATGCTGTTGAGGAGGCTTGCTGAGCGAGGGTGGGTTTTCTCTTACGTTGTTCGAGTAGAAGTGCGGTGCAGGGCACTTTTATCAGGCGAAGGTGAAGAGGGCAAACACAGAAGTCAGAAGCAGGGTCAGTGCCTGCCAGGAAGGAACCACAGATGGAAGAAAGCCTGCTCGGGGAGCTGGAAGGTCAGAGCCCAGGTGGGATTTGTCTCTCCAGGCAGCGCTGGGGCAGCCGGATGCCTGTGCCTAACCTCCTCCCGTGACTTCCTTGCGCTCGGCAAGATTAATCGGTGCTGGATTGCCACAGGCTGATCAATCTACCCTGTCTTAGTCACCTGTTTTAGGAGGGGTGAATCGTGGCGCAAGGACTGTCAAGGATGTCCAGATGAGGAGGTCAAACTGAAGGTCGAGCTTTTAGCCCACTAAAATGGAGCTGACGTGGGGTCTGCTCCCAGGTGTGCGTGAGGAAGGAGCTCTTGTGAACAGTGGGCTTCACTGACCAAAGGCTTTTGTGTGTACTTAGGTGAAGGAGGCAGTGCCATGGCTGCAAGTTCTCCACAATGCTCTTGGCTGCTCACCAGCGTCATTTCTATCTTGTTTCCTTACTCTCCTGTTTTCCAGCCATTAGCTGATCTTATCTGGGTGTGAGCTGTGGTGTGGGTAGTCCTGAAGGTGTATATGGTGAAGGATGAGTAGAGCTCTGTGACGCCTTTTGACCACGTTACTGTCTTCTGCTTGACAATTTCCCCTGCTTTCCCACTTAGGGAAATGGAAAGTACCTTCCCTCTGTTCCTGTCCCCCTTGCTAAACTCCCTGGTGTGGTGTCCTCACATCTTCAATTTTTAGGTATCCTGCCATATCCTGGGGGGTGTGTGTGTAGAAATAAGAGAAGTTATTTCTCTTCAAACTCCAGATCCCAGACTCCCACCCGCATCAGCTGATGTTCTGCTTTAACCCTGTCCTCCCCGCCTTCGCACCGCCAGAGCAAAACGGGCAAATCTCCTGCAGTTTCAATCTTTATAGCTCACTCTTCACTAACTGAGTAACCAGAGAGACCTGAGGAGGGAGGTCTGAGTAGCATTTCGGCCCTATGGCTGACATGATGTATGAGAGCCAGGTTCACGGGTTTTGAACACCTTGATGTCTCTGCTGTGGTTTGTGTGAGGGTGAGGGACCATCCGCATCCCTCACGCAGTATAGCCCAGAAATGGAAGCGGTTTGGGTCCCGGTTGTGCTCCTATTAGCTGTGTTTTGAGAGGTAGGGAGAACCTGATTGCAAAATCGAGGTTAAGAGTCCAGCAAACTAAGAAAATTAATTAAATAAATCGGGCAGAAAAAAGTGGAGAGGATAAAATAAATTTAAAAATATCATAAATAATTAATAAAATAAAAATAAATCAAGGGGAATAGCCAGGACTCCTCCATCCTCACCAGGGCTGTGCTTTTGGCAAGGGAAAAAGGTGAAAGCTTACAATGAGCATAGGGAGAGATTTGGCGTTTTTCCTTCCTTCTTCTCCCCAAACGGGTGTCAGATGACCACCTGGAACGGTTCTCTGTGGCTTGAGAGTTTTTCCCTTGTTTCATGGAATCATAGAATCATTTAGGTTGGAAGAGACCCTTGGGATCATCCAGTCCAACCATCAGCCCTACTCTACAAGTTCTCCCCTACACCAGATCCCTCAACACCACATCTAATCTACTCTGAAACACAGTCAGGGATGGGGACTCCACCCCCTCCCTGGGCAGCTGATTCCACTGACTGACCACTCTCTCTGGGAAAAACTTTTTCCTCCTGGCCAGCCTAACCCTCCCCTGCTGCAGCTTGCAGCCATTCCCTCTCCTTCTATCGCTCATTGCCCCTGAGAAGAGACCAGCACCGACCTCTCTCCAATGCCCTTTCAAGCAGTTGTAGAGAGGGATGAGGTCTCCCCTCAGCCTCCTCTGCCTCAAACTTGGATGTCTCCTTGTTAATAGCTTATTTTTTTTCACTCTGAGATGTTTTGCAGGCTTTGCTTTTCCTTGGTAGCTCTTCATGCCAGTGACTTGAGGCCCTGACGATAATCGTGAACCCACGGTCGGTCTCGGCTGTCAGCGGTTCCCGTGCCTTTGGTGGGGCATCGGTCCTACGGGGCTGGGTAAACCTACACATCGTGAAGTGGTTATTTCCTGCCTACAATCTCTGGTGATATTGTTTTCAAAGCCTGTGTTTGGATTTGTCTCACTGGCTCAGAAGGCAGGACTATATATTACAGCCCCTCTCCCATTGTGTTCCTTGTCTGGCCTTTTTCTTCCCTGGCCAATTGCTGGGCTGTGTGGGTACCAAGAACAAGTCAGCACCAGCCTGCAGTGTTTAGTCAAGTAAAATTTCACAGACTTTTTTTGTTTGCTTGAGTGCTGCAGGACGGGAACCTTTCAGGTTCAAGCAAAATACCATGCAGCTCTTCCAATTCCTTAAGGGTTTATAGATATCCCAGCCGACCGTTGATAAATTTGAGACCTGTTGGCAGAGTATCGTAATTTCATAAGGAAAATGCCCTTCCATTCCTTATTTTCCAGGTAGCATCCTTAGGATGAAATCCTGCAAATGAACAGGAAAACTACTGTTCATTTTAAGCGTGGGGGTAACTCCAGCAATTACCCCCCTTGTGCCCATCAAAGCCTGTGGCAAAGACCCCACTGCCTTCGGTGAGAGCCGATCCTGAACCGGGAGGCAAGATGCGCGTTTGGCACGAAGGGCAAAAATAATTGCCGAGGCAAAACGTGACATCTGCTTTCACTTAAGGCTTGCAGGTCCCTGGATGCCCCAGCTTGCTGAAGGACATTGAAAAGAGCCAGAAAGTTCAGTTCCTGTTAGCTACCACCTGGAATTGTGTTTGACTTGAGCCTGCCCGCGGTGGGGATTACAACCAGAGGGGTGCTGGGGAGGGCTCCGCTCCAAACCTCCGCTCTGTCTAACCAACAGGCTGCAATTGCCAGAAGTGTCTGCTCAGTACTTCAGCCCAGGACCTCCAGCTCGGATGGAGGGAGCTCAGCTTTACCCTGCTTTACCTTTCTCAGTTCTGCACCTGAGGAATTGAAAACAAGCAGTGCCAAAGAACTAAATCTGAGGATCTTTTCAGAAAAGCGGGGCGAGTTGTGATGCCGGGGGTGCCAGGGCAGATGCTGGTAGACATCCAGCCGTGGTTGATGCTCGGGCAAAGGCGGTCACTGGAAAAGCTGTGGGTGCTCAGACAGAGGCCCCACCTCCCAACCGAAGCGCTGAGGTGGATGAAGCTTTCTAGAAGCAGCTGGGAGAAATCTTGCAGTCTCTTGCTGTTCTTCTCCTGGGGGATTTTAACCTCCTGGATATCTGCTGGGAATCCAACAGGCTGGAGCACCTTTGCTATGAGGACAGGCTGAGGGAGCTGGGGTTGTCCAGCCTGGAGAAGGGGAGGCTCCAGGGAGACCTTAGAGCAGCCTTCCAGTACCTGAAGGGGCTACAGGAAGACTGTGAGGGTTTGTTTCCAAACGCCTGTAGTGATGGGACATGGGGCAATGGCTTCAAGCTGGAGAAGAGCAGATGTAGATTGGATATTAGGAATAGGTTCTTTACTCTGAGGGTGGTGGAGCACTGGAAGTGGTTGCCCAGGGAGGTGGTTGAGGCCCCTTCCCTGGGGATCTTCAAGGGGAGGCTCAAGGAGGCCCTGGGCAGCCTGGTCTAGTTGGGGGTGTCCCTGCTGACTGTGGGAAGGTGGGACTAGATGATCTTTGGAGGTCCCTTCTGGCCTGGAACATTCTATGATTCTGTTATTCTATGATTCATAATGTGACTAAGCCAGCAACTGGTATAGACAGATAGATGTTGAAGAACCATCTGGACGAGGTGTTACGAGACATGATTCAGTAGCTCAGTGGGTAGGATTGGTGACAGGAGGGTGGTTGGACTGGATGATCTTGTAGGTCCTTTCCAACCTTGTGTTTCTGTGATTCTATGTGAGGCAGAGAAACTGAGATGGGTAGATACAAATAGATAGACCAGTTGGGGTCTTGGTGGATGAGGCATTAATGCTTTAGATTCACTAATCCCAGATGTCTCCTGTCTAGATATCATCCAATATGTTGTGCCGTGCCTTTCTGTAAGGGCAGATGTCCACCAAAACCAGATTAAGGCCAGTAAACTGGTTAGACTCCTGACCAGACCGGAGTTTGCACCCAGGTGGCCAAGGGGATAGACTAGCAGGTAGTGCCTGTGGAATCAAAGCTACTTGGTTTACAAATGTCACCCCCAGATTTTACCCAAGGGCAGCTCAGCCTGGGGGTGCTGTGCCAGTGGTGCAGTGGTAGAGCACGAAAACTTTATGGACAGGGTGTTTGCAAGAGCTGACTAAGCAGTCTCATCAGAGAGCTCTACGGCAAAAGTGAAATTACTCAGATGCCATTCGCCTACTTGCTCCTGTCGCTGGTTACAACAGCAATGAGATCTCCTGCGTGAGCATTTGAACTATGAGGATGGGCCTCCACCACCTACTGAAATAGTGGTTGAAGAGGCTGATGAAAAGACCGAGAAGTGCGAGCTTTCCATCATTATTGGAGAACGCTTTAACTTTCAAATGCTGGCTAGTGGATTTAAGGCTTAGGAAAAACCTAGTCATTCCTGGGGGAGCTTCTGAATGCCATGTTTCACCTCAGAGTGTGTATTTCCAATTCACTGCATCAGCAGCTGAAAAAAAAGAGACGTTTTGACGGATCCTTGCTAGATGTGCTATTTCCCACCCGTGACTGACACAACCGCACCAGGCAACGTTAAAGTAGGACTGGATCTGCTAGGAAAAACCTGCCTTCTTCTTTTCTGATCAAGAGTATTTCATTCAAGGAACTGGTTTAAATTCTGCTAGAAGGGTCCATATAAACCCCATCTCCTTTAGTGGGGCTGGTGACTGCACCCTGCAACAGACTGCTAAATCCTTTCCCAACGTAGTCTGACGGCTCAGCCGGGAGAGAAGCCGAGACAATTCCCTGGAGAGAGGTTGAAAGTATCCCAGATCATTTAAAGGGGATGTTAATGATGATGTATCTAGTTATAACAGCCTAAATATCAGCACCGTTAGCAATTTCATTTCTTATTATAGCATGGCAAAAAGGAGATAAACAGATTATTGATGCTTGTTCTGCACGGAATGTTATGATTTTGGTGTCTTTATTGGAGGCAGCCTGTCCTGTTAGAGAGCCCGTACTGCTCCCGTGTGCTCCCTGCCTGATCATTAACACGTATCGGCTGCTTTGAAACAGCTAACAAAGGAAACTCACTCTGCTGGGGTGTTGGTATGTTTGTGGACACGCACCGACATACTTCACACAGAGCAGCAGCGGTGTAAATGGCTCAGAAGAGGAAAATGCTCTTCTCAGGAAAAAGGTGTTCATAGAAATGAAGTGGTTTGGTGTTTAATGATACCGCACGTCTGAAATTAGAGGGGGTAAAACTCTCTCTTGTATGAAAGTTTATATCAAAGAGCAGGAAAGCCCAGGCTTTCTATGCAGCCAGCCCAAAAGCACAGAAATTCCTGCAGAAACCAGTGCTCTTTTCGTCCGTGTGCAGAACCCAGCTCTTTGCCTTCGTTTTCCTTCAGCAATCACAGCAGAGTCTAAAAAAGATAACTCCCAAACAAAAAAATCCTTGCATATCTCAGATGGAAGCAAATAAAAATCACGGGGCCCTGACCCATTTGATTTTATTGTAAGGCATTCAAAAAACCTGGTGGTGAATTCGGTATAAATAGCTAGCTAGATTAGTTAGATTAAGGCAGTCAGAGGAAGAGGATAGTGGATAAGAGATGATCTGCCAGGGAAGGAGGATAATCCTGTTCACTAGGGATCAGTCCTTCTTCCACTGAAATCTACCAAGATGCCCAATGTTAGCAGGAGAAGTAGAAAGACAGAGAGGTTTCTGGTTAAGGACCACCAGAAGGAACGATGGGTGTCAGAGTCTGTGAGGGGCTACAGCCGAGCTGCCTCAGAAAACCCAGCCTATGGAATGCAGGTTGTTAGTTTGAAAAATCTGGGTATTTGATGACAACCTTCCATTTCTTATTTATTTTTTTTCAACAGCACTAATAACAATCAAAAAGCCAAATAATGAAAGAATCTAAAGCAAAACAAATTGTCTGTGAGGGTGGAAACTGAACTGTGTCAGCAAAAGACATTCCCAAAGGAATGAAATTCATAGACCAGTTTAACTTTATAAGATAAATGAAATGCAAAGAGTTACAAGTAAATAAATAACAACCCCCCTTGACTAATAATTCAGGTCTGCAGTATTTATGTATGTCTAAGTATGTTCCACCACAGGACAGTGTTAGGTTATATTGCCATCAGTCTAGACGGGGAAAAAATTGGAAGCAGCCTGTGAGAAAAATCATGATTCGGGCTCCAGATCTGTTATTAAAGTCCAGGAGTCCTTCTCCCAGGCTCCCCTCCAGGAACACAGCAAGCACTGCCTTTCTCACAGAAAAGTAAAAAGAAATTTGCCTTCCACTAGAGACCTAAATTAGACTCAGTTTGTAATTCCTTTCCAAAGTAAGAAATCCCAACTAATTAGTGCTTTCCCTGCTCAGGCCCCATCCCTACATGAATTCCCCATTAGTACTGCACTCAAGGGTGCTCCCCTCACCGTTATATCCCTCCACAGTTTGGTCACCCCCACACCCCAGATCTGCACCCCACTGTAGGCCGTGTACCTTCCCCTGTCCCCTCAGCTGCTCCTCTGGCAGGCTCTGAGGATTTTGGCATGGAACCCTTCTCTTTCATCCACCTCTTGAGAGACCTCTCGGCTGTCCTAGACAGCCACGAAACAAGAGGGTCGCAGAGGCAGGAGCAAGATGCGCTGCCCAGGTTCTCTAGGGATGGATCATAGAATCATTCTGGTTGGAAGAGACCCTTGGGATCATCCAGTCCTCCCCACTCTACAAAGTTCTCTCCTACACCAGATCCCTCAACACCACATCCAGTCTACTTTTAAACACAGTCAGGGATGGGGACTCCACCACCTCCCTGGGCAGCCCATTCCAGGCTCTGACCACTCTTGCTGGGAAGAATTCTTGCCTCATGTCCAGCCTAACCCTACCCTGCTGCAGCTTGCAGCCGTTCCCTCTCCTTCTACCGCTCATTGCCTGTGAGAAGAGACCAGCACCAACCTCTCTGCAATGCCCTTTCAAGCAGTTGTAGAGAGGGATGAGGTCTCCCCTCAGCCTCCTCTTCCTCAAACTAAACAACCCCAACTCCCTCA
>VZTM01028848.1:2998-17047 GCA_013400555.1 Jacana jacana
AAGAAAAAAACAGATTTAGTTTGACACTACTAGCAACACTTTGACATACTAGCAGGCACCAGGAATCGAACACAAACTCTTGTGTCCCATCCTTCCCCACCATGGAATTAATAGTGGGAATTAACTGTGGGAATTATGGAATAAAGTTTATATCCTTTGTTTACATCATTCAGTTTAAGGTCCACATGAATGAACTAATGATTGATTAATTAATTGTCAATGATTCATGAAGTGGTCATTGAAATTAATAGTTAAGTTTCTCCTATGATATTTTTTTCAGATTTCTAACCAAGCAAAGCCCAATCTAACTTCAGGTACCTTTTCCAAAGTTAAAAACTCAATTGAATATAAAGAAACCCAGCAGCTGTTCCCCACTAAACACTAATGGGCACATTAAAAATTAAGCTAATGCTCCACTCCTGATATAAATATCAGTCATCTTCATCTCACTTCCTCCCCCAAAACACAATAAATAAGCAGGCCTTGCTTCAAACAGTGACATGAAAATCCATCAGATTAAAATGCTGAGAAAAATTCGAACTTTTGGAGCCTAATTAACCAAAAGGCAATATGAAAACATGCTTTTCTTTTCAGAAGACAAAGAAGCTATGTGGTATAATGGCACTTAGCATTGTACCTTTTCTTTAATAAATCTGTCTAAAAGATGAGCTGGGTTTTGCCTTTCCTGGGACAGCAGATGGATAAAATGTCCAATGGGTCCAAGCAGTCAATTAGGGACCTTGTCTGTGATGCCAGTGACCAGCTGTGCTGTCCAGTTTGTCTCACATCATCATCTAGGGATGATGAATCTGGCAGAGCTGGAAACCAAGCCTCAACAGTACCCTCTCTGTACTGCCCTCGTGGCTGCTTCCTTCGCGCTTCCAACAAACTCATGCATCCGCTCCTCCTCCCACCAGCCTCCTTCACTTACTGCTGCCATGCACTCACTCTGCCCTTGCTGTCCATTCTGAGTTGATCTCTGCCACCACATCAGGGTGCTGTCACTATTTTGCTCTGTTGGTGCCACAGCCAACACAAAACGTCCCACCTTGTGCTGTTGTATATTATTTCCATCAAGAGATTCTAATTATTTATCTGGAAACATTGTGAAACATTTCCCTCAGTTTAGCTCTTTCATTAATGTGGGTGTAACCTTTTGGCCTTTATACTTAGAGCCTGTCATTCTTCAAAATGGGGAAAAGACCTTTTTATTCTTCTTATGACACTTGGTTTCCTTCATAGTGCATGTTTTTCCTTGTTTTTTCCATGGTTGTTCTGGGCTGTGCACTGATGTCTGTTATACACCGTTAAACTCAATTAATCACTGCATATAGACCAAACTTGTTTAAATGCTGCCTTTAAAGGAAAGTCTGTTGGTACTAATTATATGCTAATTACACTTAGTTATCTGCTAAGAGATTATCACCATTTAGGGACTTGCTTATTGTTCTTCCTAGGATAAGGGATTTATGTTAAATACCAAGGTGGCTTTATTGAGATCCTAAAAACCAATCTGTCAAGGAGAATGTTACACTCGTATCAGGTGCAATCAGCAATATAAAAACCAAAAATGGAATAAAGTTTTCTTGTGTCAAATTCCTTACAAATCATTTCACATATTTTTATCCTTTCTAAAATTTATCCTTTAATAAAAAGTTACTAAGAATGCTTGGAGGGGTTGCATCATGACTACTTCAAGTGTGGAGAAGAGGTTTTCTCACAGTCAGAATGAGTGAATTGTACAAGTTTTCTCTGACTTTACTTCTAAAATCTTCATGGATGATACCATAAAGGTGATATATAACAAATCTTCTTCTGTAAAGGTTCATATGGAGTATTTGTGAGATTAGGAAACTTCTGAAAGTTCCTCATTTCTGTCACTGTTGGGGAAGAGTTAGCTGGCAGAACTAGACATGCCCATTTTTTTTGTTAATATGTAACCTAACAAGATTCCCAAAGGACCTAAAGATTTGTCTTTGTTTTACAAGTCCCACTTTTCCCTTGTGAAAGTTTCATACTGTAGTGCAGGCAAGGTAACTGATTTTTCAAACATTTTTTTCTATTACAGTTGCATATCAGCCATTTCTTCCCTGAACCTGGTGCCTATAATATGCAGATGCAATTCTGACCAAAATTCACTACATGATAGTTTCAGTAATATATTTTCTGTTAAATAATCAGCAGATTGTCAGTAAGCTTTCCTTTTTCTGGTACATAGTGGTAGATACAAATAAGAAGGGCACAAAGAAAGGACACAAGAATGGTAAAATTGCAGAAAATTTTAGGTGTGGGAAAGCATTATGCAGTGATTATTCAGGCAGGATATAATGTCTATGATAAAAGTCTATGAAATTACATTAGACATGGTGGAAACAAGGACAGAACGGTTGTCCACTGTGTCACATAACACCTAAAAAACACAGAACTGGAGAGGATTGAAGGAAATTCTTGGGAAGCAGCTCAAAATAAAGAAGTGTTTATCAATGTCTCATGCTATTACACTATTGAAATTGCTATCAGGCATGAGGGAGGTCCATGTTCACCCAGATTCAAATACTAACTAGACAAATTCATGGAAGAAAAATCTTTGAGAGACTATTAAACAGAAATATATAACCTCTGCTTCAGAAGCTCCTCCAAACAGACTTCTTGGCATGGAACAAACTTCCAGGGGGATCAGCAACTGAGCTACATACGAATCCTTTGGGCTAACCTGTACAGCTGTTCTTGTGAAAAATACCACTGCTATCTATCCTAGTGGCAATGCAGATTCTGAGAAAGTACACAAGGTCACGTATGGGCACCCTCGATCACCTCCTTGTGGCAGTCAAGGCACCGCTATCTCAATGTAATCATAGTCAGGTACGAAACATCAAAGTCACCAATCAAAAACCAGCCACAAAAAAAGACTGAAATAAACTCTTCTGCCCATGCAACTTCAATGCCTAAACAGGAGAGATATGGGGGCTAACCTATCACGTGAGATGGAGAGCTTCATCAACTGGAGATGAGCAATGGGCATTCTGTGACAGGTTACACACAGCATGTTGGAAAAGACCTCAAGATATGCGTTTGCTTAGACCAGAACAGAGAAGACCCTGGAGACCACAAGGATCTTCAAGTATCTTAAAAGTTTGCTAAAGAAAGTTGGTTGAGCTCTACCTCCCTGCACCCAGTGGGAGCAGTACATGATGAAATTGGCTTTTCTGTGTATTAGCGTAAGGGCTAGTTGAAGGAGAATGTTTTCTGTTTCTCACTTTGAGAAGATTTCTGTAAGTATGAGTGAAAATAGAGAGATATTTGTTCCTCCTTCACTGTCTTTCTGCTCTACTTCTTGAAAAAAAGTACCCTTGGGAGTCAGTGGATACAAGGCAGCTGGAATCACTATGCAAAACAGTCCATGCCAGATAATGATCTTTGCAAACTCAGCACAATTGCATATTCAATTCGATCTGGACCCATTAGTGCAGCCATGATCCTCCATGTACATTTGAACCAGGAGTTCTCCAGGAAAAGACAGTAAATTAACTGGCACTCTCAGTCTGTAAATCAAGATTGGATCTGATTGTGACCTGAAAAAGGCAGAAAATTCCTTCACAGCAAGTACCAGGGAAAGTCATACAGTTTGTATTTGACTGACATCTGTATAATTATAGCAGTTCCTGTTTATTTTTAAAACCTTTGAAAATTCAGCCTATTGAAACCTGAGTACACAAGTCCAACAGTTATTTTACTTGATTAACAGAATAGAATCCATTTTAATTTTGCTTAATACTCTATAAACTAATAATGAGACTCTTTTTGAATCACTTGATATTGAGTGACACAAACAATCGTAATATTCACCATGGGACTAGTATTTTTATTTTTTTAGGTAAATTTCCCAGCTCTGATATGAGGAATATCTGATTTTCCAAGATCCTACACTTGCACTCACAAAAATTTATCAGTTTCCTTACCACCGAACTTCCTAGCCTGTCTAGGTCTCATTGAATGGCAGTGCAGCCTTCTTGGTATGTCAGCCACTCCTCCCAATTTTGTATCATCAGCAAACTTGCTGAGGGCACACTCTGTCCCCTCATCCAGGTTGCTGACGAATATATTGAACAAGAACGGACCCAGTACTGACCCTGGGGAGCACCACTTGTTACAGACCTCCAACTAGATTCTGTGCTGCTGATCACAACCCTGAGTTCTGCCACTTAGCCAGTTCTCAATCTACCTCACTGTCCACTCATCTAATCCACCCTTCCTAAGCTTACCTATGAGAATATTATGGGAGACAGTGTCAAAAGCCTTGCTGAAGTCAAGGTAGACAACATCCACTGCTCTCCCCTCGTCCACTCAGCCAGTCATTCTGTCATAGAAAGCTGGTCAAGCATAAATTCTCCTTGGTGAACCCATGCTGACTGCTTCTGGTGACCTTATTTTCTTCTACATGCTTAGAGATGACATCCAGTATGAGCTATTCCAACTGTTCAGGAGAGTTGAACTCATACTGGAAGATGTGCAGAAAAAGTGACAACCATGGACACAGGGAAGAGATTCTGTTTTCAAATACAGCAATTTTGTATTTTGAAAGAATATGACTACATACCACAACATATTACGATGTTGAATATGAGGGATAAGGAAGAATTTCTTGCTTAAATAGGACAAACTTTGTGGCATTTTTATGATACTTATTTTCAACAATATGTTAGCAACATTAATGAAATACATAGAAAGTGTTGTCCATCTAATGAGTCAGAAAAATGGAAGAGCACGATACATCCATTGAGGGAGTTTAAGCTTGTTTGTAGAAACAATTGTGAGAGTTATACTGATTGTGGGTGAATTTGGGGCAACAAGATAAATGCTTTTATGGGCTCCCGATATTTAAGTACCTAACAGGGGAAAAGGACTTTGTGCAGAGGCAAAAATGTATTTTGAGAGACCAGCTTTGAAAGCAGCAACGTATTTGCATCAGCAGTGCTAAGGACTACATCTGAACCTGTTTCCCAGGGAGACAGGATGTTTTCCAAGAAGAATATCATCACACCTTGAAATAGCAATAGACTCCCCTCAAAGAGTAAGAGAGAACAGCCAAGAACAGCTTGACCTTTATGAGGGCTGTTAGGTGGTAGGGCTGTATTTATTTACTTCCTTATTCTTAGTTGTGTAACTGAAAACATGGTCCCTCATTTGCTGAACTTTGCCTAGCTCCCAAATCACGGGTACGTAACATCTGTTTGCCTTTAGACTTCAGCTATAAACTCCAGTAAAGACTTCTCTTCTGGTAACAAAAGTGACTTGTCTTTTGTAGCTGTTCTTTTGAGGAACCAAGCCTCCCTGGCTGACAGCGGGCAGAGAAAGCACGCTTGGTTTTGTGACTGCTGAGGGCAATACAGACTTCGCATATCTCCTCTGATGGGGAGCCTATGAGGTGAGGGACCTCACGAAAGCAGGTAGCCCTCAGAGTAAGCTGAATGAAGCAGACAGTAAGCAAGACATCCTTACTCACCCTTGGCAAAATTAATTTCTGAAACTCCAAGAGGTTATAACTGGATCTAGCTAAGTTAAGTGTCTTTCTTTTATGTACTTGTACATCAAATAAAGGGACAAAAAATGTGTTGAAATCTAAGAATAACTTACAGTGAACTGCATCCCCTTTAAACTGCCTATAAAATGAGGCAGGATAGAGGCTATGAATTAAAGTAGTGTCTTCAGCCTCCTCCAGCCTTACCAAGTGTGAAGACATAGGGCTGAGTAGAAAAAAAATAAGAGACAGCAGGGCTATCCTAAAAAAAATGTGGACTTAAAAAGAAACAGGGGCTCTGGGGCAAAGAAAGCACGGTGAAATGAAGGAGGCTACTCAGTCTCTCTGTTCCAGGACAAAATGTGCTCTGTTCCTCCCTGAAAGAAATTTTTCTGACCTGGTTTAAAAATTCCCAGAGCAGGAGTTTTGGGACCTTCTGCAGGGAGCCTGTTTCAAGGTTTCACCTCCTTAAAAGATAAAAAGCCTTTTCTGTTCTGTAACTCACTTCATGGTCAAAAGAGAACCAGAGGCGGCATGAGAAGATGGATTCAGTGACATGATCTGAGCTTTTGTATGGACAGGAGTTGAGATATGGGACATCCAAAATGGGTGAATTACTCGGAGTGAGAGCAAAGTGAACTGATTTCTTCTTGTCCTGTCCCTCTTGTTACATAACCCCAAAGTCCATATTTTTGTAATTAAGTGAGTGACTGTCCCCTTAGGAATGTGAGAGTGACCACACGGAGTCAGAGCAGAGCTCCTCCTAGCCTTTTTTCTGTCCCCATCACCTGCAGCACATGCCTTATGAGGAATACAGGATCAAGACAAGTGCATCCTGACATTTTCCCCAGGCGTTATTTCATTTTTCACTAATCTGTGTTTCAGTGAACAAGAGTTTGAATTTTATAGTGACTTTATAGTCACTGATGCATTTTTCTTCCAGTAATTTGACTCACTGCTTTGAGACTGCCTGCATAACATCCTTGTAACAATGAGTTTCATGGTTTCACTGCCCAGCGAGTGAAGAAATATCTCCGTTTTTGTTGTGATCCTGCTACCTGCTTCTTTCTTCCCTCCTCATCTTTCCTGTGGAGGAGTGCAGCTCCAGGAGGTTATCCGAAGAGAAACGCAGTCAGATCTGAAATGAGGTGGGTCTGTGGGTGAGGTGGGTCTGTGGGTGAGGTGGGTCTGAGGTAGGTCTTTACAAATAGAGGTATTCCTAACATTATAGATATTATTATTTGGGAATGTATGACTAGGATATTTGCATTCTTAATCTTAAAAACTAAAACAAAACCTCTATATCTTCCTCCCTGATAGTAGCGTAAGACATGAATTAGTAATTTGAAGAGTTTCACAGCCTTCGAGTGAGCCTTATAATCTTGTTTAGTCCTGGCATTGCTGCAATCCATGCCCATAGCTTCTTGAAACTGACATGTGAAGCTATACTCACAAACCAGGAAGGGTAGAGCAAAGGCCATATATTATGCTGCTGTGATTAACAGATGGACAAAGTTGTGACTGATCTTTCACAACTTGGCCCAAAGAGGGTCTTGAGAAATACCGGTTTTAAACGGCATCATAATTCATTGCCTAGAAGGTCAACATGACTTGTCTAAATATAGAGTAATAAGTTCTGCCTATTCAACTGCCAGGGTACGATTGAAAACTGCATGTACATCCATGTTCACCACTGACTCCACCGCTGAGGAGGTTCAGCCAGGCACCCAGATATCTTGCTGCTGGCTACAGCAGCAGCTGAATGGTAGTAATGATACTTAAGAGATGAACATTTTATTTTTTATTTTTTTTAAAGAACTTGGATATGCATCTAAAAGAATGTGAATTTTATTCTTTCTATTTGCAGAAAAGACCAAGATTTTTGTATTCTCTTTTGCTACAATCTCACTGGAATCCTGAACTCACAAGTAATTAAAACTGAATTTGAATCTTCTATACTGTAAGTCTTTCTCTTTATGTACGTTATGACCCTATCCAGGATTAAGGCTGCTGCGTGCAAGAAATAAAGGGAAACATAATAAAATCATGTAATTATCTGGAAAGCTTTAAAAATCAGAGTAACACAGAGTTACAGTTTGCTCATAATCCCCTTGAAATTTTCCATAAACATTAAAAATTCACAGGACTAACTGTATGGTTTTGAATTCTTCTTGAAATACAGGACTATTATAGTACCTATTTTTATTTATCATTAAGCAATGTTCTCATATTAAGTAATGCTTTCCTGCTGTGATATGTACAGAGCTCATTCCACTACAAGACATTTCAAGACACAAGCATCTACTTAGCCTTACTTCATGGACAAATCATGCTACTTTCAGGCTTTTCAAAATTAAGGTTTTAGCATAAAGCATGCTCAAGTTTGGCAGCCCTCTTTGGTCATCTTCCAGAAAAAAAAAAAAGTCAATTTCTGGACCATAAAAGAATTTCTAAAAATGCATCACACAAATCTCATTAAATTTGAAGGGAATCAAAAGTTTGTTTGTGTTTTCTTCTAAATCTAGCTGTGAGTCAGTGCTTTGTGAAAGTCATTGCTGAATACTTTCTGCAGATTGACGTTGTTCTCAGATTGTTCACACAGCCTGTTTGCTCCTCAGTGTTCATTTAAATCAGAATAAGCTAAGTGAATGGTGCGTTCCTAGTACAACTTATGAGCAAAATAATTGCCATCTTTTCAAGATTTGCAAATATTTTTGATACTAGTAAGAAAGTGGGCAATTATTACTGCAGATAATGGGACTGCGCATTTATCATCAAAACAACTCATTTCATAAGTTGTTTCATTGTCTTTTTTAAAAATAAATAAACATGGATACATAAGTGTATAAGTTACCAAAGCTGTATAAATATTAATCTAAACTCACATTTAATCTAGAGTTTGAATTCACATTTAGATTAGTGGAGTTCTACTCTTCTGTAAGGATAATTCCACTGCTGTGAGAGTTGTATTTAGTCTCTGTGTTTGCCCTTGGGTTACCAATAGAATACAAAGTCACCGCTTCAAGATAATGGTTGAGGAGTCTTTTCTGAAAATGCCTTTCATTTTTTTCAATGAAAAATGTCTTTCTTCCCACTGCCATTGATATCAAGCAATCTACCAGAAAGTAATTTTGACCGTTGCAGACAAAAGCTGATTTGGGACAGTCTTGAGTGAGTAAGAATGGCAGAAAAGGCTGAACATATATCTAATAGCTAAATGCTGTTTGAAGAATTGTTATTCAGATGAAATGCATATCCTTGGGGTGTATATTTTCATCAGAAATTAGGAATGTTTGCAGTGTTGACAGTATCAACGGATAATTCTTTCTGCTGATGCTCTAGTCATTTGGTAGACCAAGCTTTTTCGGTCATCATTAAGTCTAGCACCCCTGATAATTCAGTTATTAAAAAAATGCAAATGCTGAGCCTCTTAATGTCATGTTCTGAGAAATCTGAGAAACTTACTTCTGCAAAACTACAAAATCCAGTGGCATCCCTCATTTTAATTGCAGAAGATAGGACAGAGTAGAGCATTCTCAAAGGGAAGGTTTCAGAGAGCAACTGCCATCTAACTGAGAAGGTAATAGCCCACGCTCTGTAGCTCTTTCCTGTTGTCAGTCTGGAGAATGTTTCTTGTACCCAGGACAGGTATTCCAGGTGGAAAGGGTTGTTGCACAGGAGAAGCAAGGGAATGAGATCTGGCTTCAAGCAAGGCTCCATTTGGGGAACTGCTGTTTCTTGCTTGAAGTTGCTCTGACACAAGAAAAAGCTGTAAATATTGCTATATGTGTATATTATTGTTGCCACTACTGCCCAGGGACAGAGGTTGGAGAATAATGAAAGCTATTTAAAATAACAGACTTTTTTCTCTTGAATAAAAAAGAAGGGAATTTGAAACTAGTGAGGATTGGCAGGTCTCATTGCCCCTTTTGCTGCTTCCAGTAAACCCCCAGATTTTGGGATCCTGACATTTCTGGAGGCAGAGCTGGCCTCCAAGCAAGTGGAGGGGGAGGGCATTGTTCTGTCCCCAGAAACTCATTGTCATGCGGAGGAATTGCTCCATGCAAGATAACACCATTGCTTTTTGTTTAATGTGGGTTGTAATTCTATATTCTTAACATGGTACTTCCTGAGCTTTTAAAGTAAAAAGAACAAATTTGATGTAAGAACACACCGCCATGGGCAAGGAGGGTGGCTATCTCCACTGAGATTTTCTGCATTCCCCTAACTACTGTGATTCCCCACAAGGCTCTGCATACTAATAAATGTATGAAGAAGGTGTTCCTCTCCCTGTCTTGTCCAGCATAGCCAGGGGAGGATTCACACAATACTCCAGTGCCCCCGGTGTGTGTGAGCATGTGTCTCTGTGTGCGTGCGTGTGGAAGGGGTGGTTTCCTTTGCTGTCCCTTGAGAGAGCACAATTCTGCCAGCAGTGTGTTATGACATCTGTTTTTACAAACTCAATAATGTTCAGCATGCTGAGAAGCCAGGGCAGTTTTGATGGATGAACCCACTACAACAGCACGATAACATTCTGTGAGCATGCACAAGGGATTAAGCAAGACACCAGCCCACTTCGGCGAGGTCAGGCTGTGCTCAGAATTTGAAAGGATGTAATATTAATGTCTATCTAATTGGTGAATTTGTCAATGCAGTGTTGCCATTAAACAGCCAGCCATCTGGACCCCGAGGTTTATGCGATCACAGCTGATTGTCAAAACAATGGCATTTCACTGACCTTAAGAAATTTAATTAAAATGTTGTATTGCTTTCCATGCAGTAAAGGTACACAAACTGTTTGAATGAGGTTGCTGCAAGGGCTGCTCCTTCTGTTTTCCAAGTCTATAGTGTAAAATCATTTTTGCATAGACACATATCCCTGGTAAATCTAAAATAACATGCAACTGCACTGACACTTTGAGCAGATCATGTTTCCCTGCTGTGGGTTCTAATGATTCAGCAACAACCAGAAGAGGTTTTCCCAGAAAATAGTACTCTGCAGTTCTATTCATCTCTTTTGACTTAACAGCTTATTTAGTACAGGACATTCTTTGTTCAATTTAGAGCCCAGAAGACGTTGTAATACTCTCCTGTTTTGGAAGTAACCATTTTTAAGGGTAAAAGCAATTTTGAATACTAATATTAGTTTGATTTAATTAATTTGTGAGAACCCTGACTAGTCAGAGTGGCACAGTCTCAGAAGAACACCTCCACCTAGAAGATGAACTAGTAGCAGTGTAGGGGCTTATTGTTTATTATGCCTTTACGTCTTCCTATGTTTCTGGCACCCAGCACAACCATTACACCTTCCCTTAAATGGAGGGAAGAGTTACAATAAGGAAGGGCTGCAGAAGACTTGCCACAATTTCAGCCCCTCAGCTCAGGGCAGCTCCACACCACAGTATAATAACATACTCCCAGCAGGAAATAAGAAATGCAGCAATGGTGTGCTCCTTTCTTAGGTGTAGAGGGAGGGCTCTACCAGCAACACTTACGAACACAACTGAAATCAATGGCATCTTCTTGCCAATCCTGTCGATATATGTCTTGGGCTCTCAACTCCATGCCATGCTCTGTCCAAGTTAGTAACTGTTACCCTATGGTTATTTAAAGCACTATTTCTAAAATACTGGCCATGGTAAAAGCTGGAAGAAAAAGTGCTCTCCTTTTTCAATTGCAGGCCCCTATAGACATAGAAATGTGGGATATGAGAAATTTCTTGCATGACTGACATTCCTCTCCCATATTGCATAGCTCATTTCTTAAATGTGTCAAACACTATCCCAAAACAAGTTAGCGTTTCTTCTACCCAGAGTGGGAAATTGTTTGAGAACTTCAAACAGTTCTCAAACTTCATTGTTCTCATGGTTATGAACCTTCTTCTAATTTCCATCTTAAATTTATTCATGGCCAGCTCATTCCCATTTGTTCTCTTGCCAACATTGCCTTTTAGTTTAAACAGCTCTTCCCTGGTGTTTACCCTCCCCATGAATTTATAGAAAGCAATCACATTCTCTCTCAGCTTTCATTTTGCTAGAATGAAACTCGTCTTTTCAAATCTCTCATAAAATACACTCAGTGTTCCCCTGGATATGTTTTCTCTTCTGCTCCTTTTACACTGTGAGTTCCCCTTTCTTGAATGGGGTCAGCCAGGATGCAAGCAGTATTCTAGACTACATCTAGTAGGTGCCCTAAAGAAAAATTATTATTCTACCTTTCTTTGCTAGAAATCTTCCACATAAGATGCTGTCTTCCTTTCTCATGGCAGCTTCACATTGCCATTTCTTCATCATTCTGTGGGCAGGTGAAACACAAACACATCCTCTCTGGTCCAGTTTGCTTCTATGGAGGATTTTGTAGCTCTTAGCAGCTTTAGCAGATCTCCAGTGCCTTACCGTGCTCTTTTTTTAGATCTGTATTGCCTTTATTCCAGTCTTAAAAGCCACTCAGACTTTTTTATATGATGTGCTAGTTTTCTGCTTTTTTTGCCAGTGATTTTCGAGCATGATCCTCACAAATTATATGAACATATTCCCCTGTTTGTGTGAAGAGCTGTAATGGATATGAGGAGCTCCTGTAGCTCTGTTATGTTACGTCCCATCTCCATGCTACCTGTTGTTTCTTCCCCTTGAGCCCTCTTCTTACACAACTTACGTCTTCACTAAGAATTTTTCACACAATAGCACATCACCTGTTTCACTGAAGTTCAGATAAATATGATATACAACATCTAGAAAGTTAGATTTTTAGTAAACTAAAGATTTAGGATTAATTTACAATTAAAATTTATCTTTGTTAGACTTATTTTTCTATTTTACCTCCACTTTTTCCATAATTCTCTATTTCAAAATGTGCTCGAAAGCCTTATATGATGCAGAAGTCAGAGTAGCAGACTCTCAGTGTCTTGAACCTTTTCTGTACTTTTTTGGGGGAATAGAAATGATGCGGTTACTATTCTGCCATCATGCAATGCTGCTTCGCATTTGTTAATTTTGTTTTTTAAATACTGCATTATCTGGAAATCAGTTCCTTCACATTGCTCCCCAATCCTTCAGAAGGCTTATGAGCTATTTCTTTTGGATTTACTGCACGTAGTGAGTGTATATCAATAGGAAAAGTTCATCCTATATAAGAACAAATACGTTGCATTACTTCATTGTTTTCTACTGTGCCAAGATGAGGCTAAAAATAGCTGTAAGCAAGAAGTTTCTGAAGTAACTCAACCATAGACCCCATCAAGATTTTAATACAATAGCACTTCAGAACATGGAGGTGACAGAGGATTTTACAAACTGTGTCATAAACATGACTCTTACTAATGTGTTGCTTTTGCTGCAGCGCGTAAGATGGAGAACGATGCTTTCAAACACACATTGGGCATAGTCTGCATGGCTTGCTTATTGTTTTGTCATTTGTGAACAACTTCAGCTTCTGGTATCACACTCTTCACCAAAAGCTCATCTTTTAGAAATAGAAGAAGCTTCTGTAAAATGAAACTCGTATCCTGCAGTTGTTACTGTATCTGCACAATATCAGTATGTGAGTCTACTGCATGTACATGACCACATCTTTATTCTAACTGTACCATAGCAAGCCATTAAACATATGTACCCTGCTGGATGTTATTGGATTCATTAGATCCTCTGCTTATTGCAAAGGACCGGCATTGTTTCAGTCCTGCACATTTATAATGCGTCATTGGTAGAGTGTGACAAAGCGATTTGAAATCAGACACTGATTAAAATGCCTGATCACATACTGGGAATACTGGTGTTAGTTAGAACAAAGTTTTTTTCTACTGTGAATCCTTCCACAAAACTGACTGTCTTGAAGGTTGGTTGTAGTACTTTATTTTTTTTCCCAGCCCACCAAAAATGAACTGCAGACACATTTCTTGTCTGTGAATTAATTATGCTGTGGAGATCAGTCAGTGAGTGCTAGAACATGCTATGTAACAACCTTTGGGGAATTGGATCTTTTTTCAAATTCACATCGGCTCTTTATTAACCATGGGGTTTGGGAGTGGAGAAGGGGTTTGTGGTAAAGGTCAGAGCTGCTCATTAGAAACCTAAATGAAATGTGGTAAGACAGTTGATTCATCTAGGATTACAGTTTATGAAACTTAAAAAATATAAACATATATCTACATAGTAGCAGAAAAGGAGGCAGTTGCGAGTGTTGTAACTTTTGTCCTCTCCAAGGACAAGGGTTCAGACTCGGTGCTTGAGCCAGTGTAAATAGATGGGAAGATATCCTTTCTGCTCTCAGTGTCAGAAGTAGGAAACCATTTGCTCCAAAACCTGAGCACAGGGCAAGAACAAGGTTGTAAAATGTTGACAGTGAGTTATGTCACATAAACACTGAATTTCTTAGCCTCTGGGCTCTTGTAGCCCTGGAGAAAAGGCAGATGACAGCTGTCAGTATCTTTAGCATCCACATAAATTAATATTCTTCTGTATTTAGTCAGTAGTCCATGAGGATCCAGGCTAAGTTGCTCTGTTTGGTTGCTGGCTGTCAACTTAGTTATGAGT
>VZTM01028853.1:1915-25112 GCA_013400555.1 Jacana jacana
ATTCACAGAATATGAATAGTTTTGTGGTGATCCACGATATTTCAGCTGGACTAGAAAGCAGCTTGACAGAAAAGAACAAGCTAGGTTCTGGTGTTGACCATGAGCTAGTTATGTGCCCTCACAGCAAAGGCATCCAACAGCCTCCTAGGGAGCAGTAGGAAAAGAATCACCAGCAGTGATCTTTCTTCTCTGCTCAGCACTGGTGAGATACATCCAGAGTGCTGGGTCCAGCTCTGGGCTCCCCAATACAAGAGAGACACAGATATACTGGAGAGAACCCAGCAAAAGACCATGAGAATTATTAAGGGCTCGAATCATCTGATGTACCAGGAGAGGCTGAGAGTGCTGACCTTATTTGGCCCGGAGAAGGTAAGATTCAGGGTGATCTAGTCAGTGTGTGTAAATACCTGACAGGGGTGGTAAAGAAGATGAAGCCAGTCTCTATTCAGTGACACCCAGTCAAAGGACAAGAGCAATAGGTTCAGATTGAAATACGAGAAAATCCATTTTATAAATACGGTGATCAGGGTGATCAAACATTGGAATAGGTTGTCAAGAAAGGTTAAGGAGTCTCCATCCCTGCAGATATGCAAAACTTGACTGAGCAGTTGCACAGTGACACTCTAGGTGACATTGCTCTGAGCAGAGGTTAGATGATTTCCAGAGGTGTCTTCTAACCTCAAGAATTCTGTGATTTGGGTGACAAAATACTGGCTTTGGCTATGTAATCTTAATCCTTTTGAAGGCATAATTAAGGGCATGTTGTGGGTTTTTTTTGTGTTTTTTTTTTTTTGTTTGTTTGTTTTGTTTTGTTTCTTTTTTTAACTGTGATTAGTTTAGTGGTTCTGCATTCAACTTCAGACATGCTGCCCAACATTGGTCCTCACTGTGGCCTGCTGAGTAGGCAAAGCTGTTGTACACCATTCTGCAAGATACTGTGTGGTTATTGCATGGAGAAACCCAAAGAAACAGCAGCCACCTTCCAATATCCCTCTCCCAAGCACAACTGGTACTTTGACTCATCTACTTTATATAGCAGAACAAGTATGTGTTTTGCCAGCACAATGCAATCAGCACATGATTGTCCTCAGAGGGCAGGGTGACAGAGATTCACATGACTGGTGCTAGTAGCCTTGCTTAATGTGCTGTTGGAAAATACACAGATACAAGGATAGTGCAATTAATACCTAATGCAAAATAGACTACTGTAATCTTAGGATGGCAGGTCTTTCCAGGGCCTACTGCCTAAGCCTATTCACCAACAAATCACAGCAAAACTTCAACCATTTACTTGAAAACAGTCTTGAAGGTTAGATGTAATGATTAAAATAATGAAAGATTAAGAAAATACTTATCCTGCTGCAGTGTGCTTCGGAGACAGCTTGAAGTCGTTTGTTGCAGCAGAGAGGCTTGACAATCAACTTCGTATTTTTGTAGTTCAGATAGAGATTATTTGACACGCACCTTCAAAGAGCGCATAAGCAGAAGCTGCTGTCAGTCTCAGGCTTTCTCTTTCCTGTGGCTTAGCTGCTGAGGAAGCAGATTGGAGCTCTGCGTGATAGAGGAATGTCATTAGAGAACCTTGATGCATGTTAAAAGCTACATAGAAAGGGAGGGGCTCCTGCACAAAATCAGCAGAAATACCAGAAAAAGAAGCTTATTTCTGAACTGTGAGCTTGATATTTCCTTTGTTTATAGAAAAGGTTCTGAGCTGGAATTGCTGCTTTTATTATATAAGTACGGTCAACTTGATGTCTGATTTGATTGTTTCAGTTTTACTGTTAAAAACTGAATGAGGTAGATACCCAACATGTTTATGGCTGAGAGGAAGATACTTCAATTAAATTAAATTTTTTTCCCTGTAGTTCAATGAGTTTTAGTGCAGTTGTTTTGAAGGTTCATCAGCTATTTAAATCTGGGTCCACTTATAGGTGAAGGCTTAATTAAAACCATTTGATACACAACCCTTTTGGGTAGTGCAGTCTTTCTGTCAGTGAGGTTAAACACTTACTCTAAAAGCACACATTTTTCTAAAACCATGCAGCAAAATTACAGAATATGTTTTGAAATAACTTTCCTTTGTCCAGAGGTCTTTACTAGCACCTCGGTCATTCTTTCTTTTAAAATGGTAACAATGAAATCCCGAAATACAACACTTCATTGAAGTAAATATGGTCCATACTAAGGCTGAGAAATAGTTTCTTTCCTGAAAAACTCAGTCTAAATGGAGAAAATGGAAGCAGAAAGACAGCATTGGCCATATTTTTAAGACAGGAAATTAAGTGACTTGGCTGAAGCCAAGCTAACAATTTCATTTTTTCATATTCTGAATCATAATATGATTTTTCTTCCTTTTTTTTTTTTTTTTCTGCACTGAAACAAAATCAGGCTGATGAAGAAAGTAAAAGTGGCGGTGATTTACATTATAATCTTCAAGCCCAACTTTGTTCAAAGGCTTTCTTTATTATAATTTTTAATTTAAAAGTAAATATTTGGCTTTCAAGTTTACCAAAATTATCAAAGACTCTACTGTTGAACTCTGGTATTTTTCTTCCTTATTCATCTCTTTACCTTCTAGAATCTGTAGCTGGGATTCATGTTTGAGGCCTGCAAAGCTGGACAGCTGAAAATAGGATATCAAAAGGTCCAAGACAAAACACTGAGAAGTCCAGTTTCCATTACTCATACCCGTTTCTAATTTTGTCTCATGGTCAAGCAATGTCATTTTTCTCTTCCACTGCCTCATCTGCACAATAGATATGAGGAATGCCTGTTCAAGTGTTGGGATTTAATGTTTACTAAGATAAAGAAATGCACAGTCAACATCCACTTGAGCTTTGAATTACATATTTTCGCTCCTTCCTCTACTACAAAAAAATCCCAAGGAAGGCCATGAGATGAGATGAGTATTTTGTTTAAGAGAACAGAATCATAGAATCATGGAAAGGTTGTGGTTGGAAAAGGCCTTTAAAATTGTAGACTCCAACCATTTACCTAACACTGCCAAGTCCATCACTGAACCATGTCCTTCAGCACCACATATACACGTCTTTTATATATCTCCAGGGATGGTGACTCAACTGCTTCCCTGGACAGCATGTTCCAATGGCTGAGAACTCTTTCAATGAATAATTTTTCATAATATCCAATCTAAACCTCCCCTCGTTCAACTTGAGGTTGTCGGAATACCTCCATTTTATGTCAGCAACAATCATTATTTCTAGAAATCACTTAATTCTTTTCGTCTGTATAACGAACTCTGGCTCTGAAAAAGAGAAGAACACAACCTTGTGTGGCCTTTTTGCCATTTTCACAGCAGCAAATGCAAGTTTAATTTCTCAACTTCCTTCAAGTTGAGAAAGAAGGTGAGATCATTCTGGCACTGAAATAAAAAGTATATTAGCTCTTGGCCCACAGGGTCATCACTTTTCTTTTTCCCTGCCTGCTCCTACACACACTTCACGCCTCCCTCCAGCACACATGCAGCAGGACAGTGGTATTCAGGCCCCGTTAGGCTATTGACCTGCCTGTTCCTCAGCAACCTCCTGGGATCAGAGCAGTTGAGCTCAACAGTTGACTCTAGATAGAAACGTATGTGCCCTTTTGCCTTTGCAGTCAGTGTTCTGGCCATATGTGAATGTCAATGGACATGGATATTTTGACTGAAGGGATTTAAGAGTAGAGTTGTGACAAATATAGCTTTGAGATTACGTAATTGCAAGTCTTATTAACTTCTGAAACATGGAGGTATAGACCCATTCCTTTCTCACCTTTCTTTCACCAATGCATTTTTATTCATACGTGAAAGGCCTGGCCTTTTTTGCAGAAGCAGATCAACAGCAGCTATTTTCAAGTCCATTGGTAGAATTCATAATCTCCTGGAAGATTTATCATTGTAACACAAAAAAGAAAAAAAAAAGTTGTGAAAATGGTGATGTTTCTGCCTTCCTGCTTCACTCTCTCTCAGCTAGAGAAAGAAAATGAGAAGATGTTTGTGCTGAGAGTGATGATAAGACTGAAATGAACACCTGCTCACAGTTCTGCTTAGTTCAGATGCTTTCTTAAGGTGAGCCTACCCTCTGAATTGCAGCTGTTAGATTTTCTGAATTAAGTGGGAAAATTACAGTTATATCAAGCAGGAAAGCGCAGTGACAGGTGCTGAACTGGATGAGCAAATGATGGAGGAAATGAGGAAGGAGAGTTCCCTGTCTATAAACTACAACACCTGCACAACCAGTAGGGTGCAGAATTGAAGCTTGTGCTGTACAAAGTAACACCTATATCAAGCCAGTGGGTTTGCACAGGGGCTTGCTGCTATCGACAGGAACCAGCAAGAAAAAGAGCTTTAGTGTTTTCTATTTCTTTTGCTGAAGCGTAGTCAGCTTTGCCCTAGGAGTCTATGAGAACCCGCTTACACAATTGCATCCCATGTTATTTTGTGTTACATTGCTTCCAGTTTTCTCATGCTGCTGGTGTGGTGAGTATTTTCCCAGTAAAATGGAAAAAAATATTAAAAGACATTAATGTGACCATCTCGCTGGCCTCCGCTCTCTTGCGTTGTGACAGTCATGTGCAGGTAGGCGAGGAGTAGGCAAAGATTTCATTAGAAATTACAGGGGAAGAAGGGTATGGTAAACAATAAACTAATGAAAATGGAATAGTTCAACTAATGCATCACACAGTAACTCAGACAAAAAAAACCAACTCTGCTGAAATATTCATGACAAGGAGAAGTCTCCAAAAAGAATACACTGAGAGGAATTAAGAGAGCAGAAAGAGATGTGTGAGGGGAACTCAGAGGATGTGCACGGGCTGGCACTGAACACAGAGAAGACTTCATTAGAAGGAAGCGAGTAAGAAAATGAAAATAAAGGGTGAGCTAAGAGAGCCTTTGCATGAAAAGGTGATACGAATCCTTACCAGCTAATGGGAGTTGATCTTTATGGAAGCCCTTTACAGCAGATGATAAAACTTGTGTATGCCAGTTCCTGGAGACGAGGGGTAAAGGTGAGGGAGATCAGGCAGGAAAAGCTCATTAATGGTGAATAGAAATTAATGTATCCCACAGAGAAGTGATTTCTTGATTTTAGCTGGAGATAAGTGTTGATGTTTGCGAAAGTTTTCGGTGATAACTCAGCCTTGTTTTTCGACTGCTTATGGTACAAAATTCTAAAACAGTGTATTTCTATTGAGCGGTTACTGTCATATAGTCCTCTGTGAAAAGCTGCATTATGAAGGAATTTTCAGTTTGGAGTTAAGGAGTAAGGAATTTACTTTGATGAAGTATCATTTTCCTTATGTTAAGAGAGAAGCTTCTGAAAGAACACAGTAACGCTCAGCTTGGCAGGAAAAGCTATTTCGCTAATTGAGAAATCTCATTTGAGAGGTAACTTCATGCCAGGCCACTACTGCAAGAATATACACAGAGCACGTATGGAAGTGATTATAATTTAATCTTTGGTCTTGATGGGGGTCTGCTTCCTACAGCCTTTCAGTTTAAATTGTAACTTGGAAAACATACAGGCTCCCTGTGGAATGACATTTATGTTCTTGTTTAACTTCTTGTCCTTGAGGCTGGCAGCTTGGGTAACCCTGCTTCTGGAAACCTGACATCACACAGAGAAAAATCTGACTCTTGCCCTAGGAGCAGGGAGGAAACATGATGCTCTGTACGCAACGGTGTTCTGACTGTGGGTGCACTTGTAAGCGAGAGGAGCAGCAAACCCTTGAGTTGTCTATGCTTCAGTGGTTTGTTTGATGATTTCTCTTTTTCCCCTGTGGGTCACGTTAGTTATATCTGGTTTTGTAATTTAGAGGTATGGTGGCTAGCACATACTCATAGGTATTTAGGGATAGGTTTGGCAAATGAGGACCGAGGCAAAGTTCTCACTGATTCTGAGATTATAGCACTTTTTCCAATGTGTGGATGCTGAGGTACAGAATGGTTAAATGACCTGTCCAAGGAAATCCTTGTGTTTTCAAGCATATAGTCAGAAATCTCTTCTAAAAATAGTACTGTATGGGTGACATTATCCACAGCACTGAGAATAGCAAGCCCCTAGATGTGACCTTTTCTTGGAAGTGAAAAGTCCATAGGATGTCACCAGCACATTGTTATGAGAAAACAGAGTAAAAGAGAAGAATGCACGTGTGATAGGTTTTGGGGCTTGTGCTGGTATTTAATACTAAACTCTAGGTTTTCGACTGAAACAGAGAACATCAACAGAGGCGGTTTATACATTAGGATATCCATAAGCAAGCTAAAGGACAGCAGGAGGAAAAGCATTAATAACTCAGCTGTTGATTTTCTGGGAGGCAATTAATGGTGGAAACAAGAAGAGATGTATTTTTAGTGCCAGTGTCCTTTACCCTGGACCATACTTTCTTTTATTTTTGTAGGAAAGGAAATATGGTTGTACTGTTCCTTTTTGTGTAGAAGATATCTGGACTACACAAACTTGACAATTATTTGGACTAGATCATGATTGTAGGTCCCTTCCAATGGAAATATTCTATATGATTCAATTCCATTTGTTTCAATTTTATGCCTAACAGTTCATTGCCCCACTTTAAACAAGTGCAAATAGGCACGTTCAGCAACTCCTCACATGTATTCTGTCACTGGATACTGGATATCTTGATTCAAAATCTGAAAAGAAACATATAAGCCTTACCTCACAGATACTTTTTTTTTCTTTTTTAGAGATTTTTTTTTCCTGCCAGCTGCTTATGAATATCTGTAAATAATGAAGTACTTCTGAGGTATTCACCAAATCATTCCAGGAATTATGACTGAAAGCCCAGATAGTAACCCATCTCCAGAGGGAGGAATATGTAAAGCCAGAAACATACAGTTCTGAGCTGAAATTATTTTTCTTCCTCACTGGGAAACAGTGTGTATAATCCTCAATTGTGGAACAGTCAGTTCCTGCCATATTGGAGCCAAGTGGTGAATAGTTAATGACAACTTGCAAAGGCAGAGTTGGTTTTAAGTTTTAGGCAGCTTACCTTCTTTCTCAGTGGTTTTCTTGGGAAAATGAAGTTCAATTTCAGTAATGAAAAAAAAAAAAAGAAAGAGAGAGAAAAGAAATAGCCATCAAAGCACAGGGAAAAAAAAAGAAAAAGAGAGAAGCAATAATAGGTAGGTAGCTTTGTGATATTGAAATACTCCAAATGGAAAGTGAGGAAAGGCATAGAAATATAATATCCTTATGCCTGTTTGAGGACTTTAATTTCATTCTTATTTTCCTTTTTTCCTATAGGAATCCAGTGTCTGTTATTATCTGAAAATCTAGCAAACAATATATGTATGTTAAGAAACAGAAATTCATGTTTGCATTAGATTGGAGCATGACCAGGAGCCATCAATTTTTTCCTTCCTTTCCATTAGGTCCACCTTCAGGAAACCCTTAACCGAGATATTTCTGCTGTTGACAAAACACTGAAGAAAGGTTGAGGCCTGCTTGATCTTTAATCTCATTCTCTCTGTTCTATTTTCCAAAATTTAGAGGTTGCCTCATTAATTTTTATTTTTTTTTGTAATATTTGGGAAAGTGGCAGAAGAACAGTTACATTAGCACAGAAATGTTAGGGTTGGGAGAAAGAGAAAGCCCTACACTCCAGCTGGAGTGAGCAGCGAAAGGGATGCATAGCCTGCTGAGAGTTTTCCTTCTGAGCAATGGCTGGGTGGTGGGGAAGGGGGAAGCTTGTCTAATGTTATCCTGCAGAAATTGTAATATTCCCTGGTTCTTGAGGGTGAGAAGGAAATAAGAGAAAAAAAATCTTTTTCCTGTCATCATGGAGGAACATAATCAATGCTTGCTTGCTTGTTTCCATGGTGAAGACTAATTATTATGAATTGTGGTAATATCCAGGTCTGGATGTTGTTTCTTGCACCATCGCTGAGAAGCTCTGAGGGCTCTGTGAAGGAATCTTCCTCTGAAAGAGGTGATTGAACTTGTTCCATGAATGAAGAGTTGCTGACAGATCTATTGTTTAATGTTGCTTCAGTAGTAATAGCATTAAGCACCTTTTCACCATAGCTCTTCGTGTGCTTTATGAAATCAATTATCCTTTACTTACTGATGGATAAATTGAATTGTAGAAGTAGGATTGTCCAACTGTGTTGGCAATTTCGGTGGCTGTGAGTTGAGAACTGAGTTTCTGATGTCTTTTAAGGATTTTTATCAAGCCTCTTTTTTTTTTTTTTTCTGGTGGTGTTTTAGCCAAAGCTTATCTAAGAACAATAGGAGCAATTTATGAAAAAAAACTCCAGTTGAGGCAAAATTCCTCATTTTGTACAGATAAACATTTGCTAACGTTGTTTATGTTCTTGATAATTTCAGTAGCTACCCATAAAGAGTATGTTTATAGGTATTGTGGGAAGGGAGGGTAAAAGGGAGATGAAGAGGTTTTAAATGAAACTGCAATAGTCTTCATAGATAACTTCAAGCTGCATTTGAGAAAAAGTCTGTTGTGTTGCGGGTGATGTTTTGGCCTATAAGGTGACTATTGTCTTTTATATGACTATTAAATGAGTCTTTTATAGGGGACTGCAGATTCCTGTTGTTCATAATTGTTCTTACGTAAAAGGGTTAAAGTAAATTGGAGTATTTGATGCGAGGGGAAGAGAGAAAGTAAATGCAAGTATGGGTAAATGTGCATAGCATATACAAGTAACGGCATTTGGGAGCAGGCTTTTTAAATGTAGTAGGTTCTCTCCTTGTTTGTGTATGCAGAGCACAGCTTAGTGGAAATGACATGCCTCATTTCTTCCCTGTGCTTCAGTTTAGATATAACTCCTTTGTTTGTTTTTAAATAGTGCTCAGTTTATTTGAATTCTTTCTGGTTGAAGAAAACTAGACTGCTTTAAAATCTATTGGAAAATTGGGGGTTTATTCTTTTCAAAGGTATTGGGTGTATCATTACTGTTTGTTTCAAATCCCAGTGTGTGTCCTTCTGGTTAGATTGCCAGGAAGAAAACCTTTCATCTTCAGAGATAGAAAAGAATACATAGAAGTGCTCAGTTTTTGAGAAGTCCCTGTCCCTCTTGAAAATTACAGACATGAAACACGCTGAGCAAATGCATATATGGTAAGAATTGAAAATATTTGTTTATGTTAGTGTTCCATTGATGAAGTTTCCAAGAAGAATCCTTCCCCTCTTTTCTGACTCCCTAGTCTGTAAAGGGGGAAGGTATTCTTCCTTTGGTAAAGCATGATGCTCTTTCCAGTTCTTTTCATTCCCAGTGGTGGTCAGCGTGCAAGATGTAAAACGTTGGCCTCGCTGAATTCAGTTACAACACCCGTTTACTTGTGGAAGGTCACAGATTTCTACACTGTCTGTGCTGCCCTTGCCACCTGCCAGGTGAAATCATTTGCTCTCCCTTTGCCTCAGGTTGTGGTTTTACACTTTTGAAAACTGAGTGCATGCAACTGATGCTGGATTTGGCTTACATACGCAACCACGTGTTGGCTTCATTATCTTTTGGCTTACATTACAAGAGTTTTCACTTCTTATATACATTTATGTCAGCTTTATACTTTTCTGGGCCATGAGGTGTTTCTGAGGCATGTGCACTTGCTTGGACAGGTACGCTCCCATCGGGCCAGCACTCTGAGACAGCCCTGGCCCAGCCGTGGTGGTGCCATGTGTAGGGTGCTGTGATTCTGGGCAGCCAGAAGAGATGACACTGTTGAAGGGCTAGAACTGGGCTGGCTCAGAGCATGGATGAGCAGGTACACAACTTGTGTCTGCCCATGTGCACGTTGTCTCTGCTATATGTTTCATTAGATGCTGTGGGCCATGATTTCTAGTGATGACAGTTTGTTCTGACTGAAAGGCTATGAGGATCTCTCTTATGTCCCTGGCTCATAGGGAACCCAAGCAAGATTCAATTTTAACTTCAGTAACTGATCCAAACTTTGCTGAGTGCGAGGTGCTGCTTTAACCATTTCTTTGTAGCTGAAATGTGGATAGATGAATGAAGGTGAACAAAATATACATAGCTGGGGAAGGAAAGCAAGATAAGGACTTTATTTCATTAAAATAATATCTGGGACCTCACATACTAGTCTTTTACATTAGCTTTTCTCCATTTTACTGATTTGCTGTGATTCACAGATAAGCATATTTGATTGTCCTTATATGTATATATGCAACTTTGACTTAGTGTGAACTCAAAAGAGCAACATGATGGGAAATGTTTATGCAACCCAAACCAGGGAAAGTTGCTAATGTGGGTCTAAAATAGCCTCAAACTACCACAGTTAAGATGAGGTGCCCTAGAAACTTTCTGACTTCACTTGAGTGACCAGCCTGAAGGAAGGTCATATCATGCTGGGAGGTGATCTGGCCTGACATAGTGTAGCCCTTTTCAGACTGAAAAATAAAACTGTATTAAGCAACTGAAAATAGAATATAGTTTATGCTAATTCTCTTTGTTTTGCTCTGGGTAGTGTGCTTGCTTTCCTATAACGATCTGCCCTTGATCCAAAACCTGAAAACTCCCTGTCCTTAGTGAGGACATGCAATCAGTTACCAGTCTAATGGCATTGCCTCTTCTTTCTTAATTACCTTTCTTTTATATTTAGATACATATATGTGTATGTAACACATATGTATATTTGAATGTGTGTACGTGTATACACATTTGTGCGAGTGTGCATTTACAGAAATAAAATTATTTATGTATATACTATACAGATCAGTCCAGTATCTGGCTTAGATGCCTAGTCTGCCAAGTAGCTTCCCTTGGATCCCGTGACTCCCCCATTGCTTGCACAAGGGTACAGGAGCCCCTGAGCCCCACTGCCACACTCCAGTTGCTGGTACAAGCACCCTTACACACATCAACACACACACACACACATTCACTGGATCCCTTCAGTAATTGCCCTCCGACATGAGTCCATCCAGCAGCTTCCTGGCTCCTTGCACCCCCAGGTGCCTCTTTTTTCTGTTTAGTTCTGTCCCTAAAAATCCTATAATCAGTTTTATGCCATCCCCAAGTGCTCTTCCCCCATAATGAGCCCATATCCCCCAGCAGTGATGTCTCAGTCTGTAGGTGATCTGAGGGCAGGGTCTCCTGCTGACTCATGCAGATGGATGTCACCTCCAGCCTGTTGGGCTGACGCCCTCCTGGAACTCCCAGGGAGGGCCAGGGCAGGGACCTTTGTCTCTCACTCGATGAGCAGGGATGTTCTGCTCCTTCATCCAGGGATCATACATCCGAACAGGCTGCTGCTCAGCTGCTAATTCACTGCCTACTGGCAAGGTTAACAAGTTTACTGAGCAGTTTTCCGTTAAAACTATATTCTGTCTTTTCATAGTTTCCTATTTTATAATTTTCATTCAACAATCTTTCATGACTAAGCAAATGTACTAAGGTGCAGTTTGCTATTAGCTAATTGCTTTGCTTCCTCCAAGATGTGGCTGCATATCCATGATAGCTTAATAATTTGTATGTGCTTGTAAAACATTTTAGAAGCCCAAAAGTGCTGTATAACTTACCGCTACAGCATTTCTTCTTCAGATGTTCAGAGCCCACTACTTAAACTTAGAAAAAATGAACCACTGTTGCTTTGTGTTCAAATTTAGTAAGGAAGGTGAAGGATTTTGTGTTCACAAGGCTCTAGGTCAAGTGCTTATACACTTCAACTGCAGCATTATGGAAATAAAACAAGACTGCAGTCATTAGCCCTGGAGGAAACCTTCTTTCCCCAACTCCTAGCCTTCAGTTTTTTCCACACTTGCTGTAATACAGCAGCCTCTCTTAAATGACTTGAAGGATTTTTCTCTTTCTAGATTGTATTCTGATAAGCATATAATTGCACTCCAAAAAAGCCAAGACTGTCCTTTCTATTTGAAATTTAATTGGTTTAACTTCATAATCAGTGCCACTGTAAATTAGGCACAGGTGCACAAGAGAGAGAAGGTTTCTTTCACCTAAAATTACTTCCTTTCTCTTAACTATATCGAACAGGTGCATTTCTGGGCTCCAGACTTTAAGAAGATCTTACCTTATGACTGGAGAGTGCATGTGCATATTTGTAATTCATATGAGCAATGATTTATTGCCATTTTTCTTTGAAATGCCTTAGTAAAATGGCCCTTTGCTGGAAATGCCCATTTTGTGCTGCTGATTCTGCAGCTCATCTATAGAATCCTGGAATTTAAGGTTTTGGGTTTTATTCAGGTTTGCTCTTTAAAATTAAGGCAGTGCATAAATAATCTTGTGGCATTAATTCAAAGTAGCTGTCATACTTGTCAAATGTCTGTAGTCTGCACAATTAAAGTCCCTTAGGGGGAAGCGGTGAGGGGGAGGGTGGGGGGGTTGGCAGTACTGTTTGAAAGAGAATTTGCAATGAAAAAGAATTTTCTCTTAAACAATCGACAGGATGCTAATGAGGTCAGGATAAGCGGAAAAGAGTGCATATTTTTGCTTGGTAGTTAATGCAAGAATGCTTGAGTTTTATCAAGAAGAAAAGGGGAAGCTTAAAAACCTGCTTGCTTCATAGACACAGAAATCAGTCCCTCTTAACTATTCTGTCATACTTTCCCCAGGGTAGCTGTTAGAAAGCAGCCCTTCCCTAGAGTTCTTCATTAAGCCTCATATCCTTAATCTGAAATCTAAATTTATATTCCTTAGAGCTTTTGGGGGGAGGGAGAAGGGTGGCATTTTTGTTTTGAAATGACCTGATTTTTTAAAAACTCTAAATGTAGACCTACATTTCAGAAATCATTACAAATAAAAAAATGTTTTATTTTATTAATGAAAAGCAGGAGAAATGAAATCTTTCTTAGTTTGTCTTGAAAACTGATGTCTCTACTGGAAAAAAGAGTGCTTTCTTAATGCAGTGGCCCATTTTTCAATATATAGAATGAGCAATGAATATTTGTTCTTCTCCTCATTTTTCTTGCTTCAGGGATGCTGGTTGATAATACATAGAGGAGCCGTTTGATGATCATTTAAGGTGTTCAGGGACAAGTACATACTTAATCATTCAGTTTTCTGACTAGACATGGCAGAACAAAATGCATTCATAGAAGATATGCCTTCAAATATTTACCGAGTGTTAAACAGGATATGCTGATGGTCACCTTATTATCAACATTTTAAGAGGTTCATCCCCCTTTCATAGGATTGATTTGTATCATGTTGGCTGTGTGTTTCATGTTCTTTGGCCCCCTCCCTTGAGGTTCTGGCTCTCTTTGAAACAGCCGAAGAATAAAGCAAGCTGTGTCTTCTATTCAGATTTTATTCTGTTGCTAGTCTGTTCCTTTAAAAGTTCTTTTCTTCTTGAGATTTTATGAGGCAAGCCTTTCAAAGTACTTCATGAATGAGACAGATAAAGAGAAACACAGTATCTGTGGAAGAAAATGGATCAAGTAAATACAGAATAATAGGTTGCATGCACAGCTTTCAACGTTAGCTTTTAGGTTTTTCAAAGCACTGCATGAGGTTGTTGCCACACAGGTTCTGAAAGTAAAGCTCTGCATGACTGATAGAATATACTGAGCTGCTGCTGAATAAGGAAAGGCATACTGTTTAGGTCTACGTTTCATCTTTAAATTTTTTTGCCTTGTTTTCTCAAGAAGTCATATTTTCTTTAAGAATCCAGAAGATGTAGAAAAGAAGAACATCCAGTCTGAAGTTTCACACTTGGCTTCCTAAAGTACAACTAGGTATCTGAAAACTGGTCCATGCATTTTCAATTCCCTACTGAGTTATTTTAACTATAAACATTAGCACTCTCGTTTCCTAGAGATATTACATTGCTGTCTACCAGACAGTAAGATCAAATCTTGCCTGCAGCAAGGTCTTGTTCAGCATGCTTGGACTCACAAGTCTATCAAAAGTTTGCATGAATAAATGTGCTTACAGACAGACTGAGTGTGCTCACTTGGACTATCTCAGTTTACTACACTGCATGGTAAGACAATTCTTACCACAACCTTAAGTGATCTGGTGGAAAACGTAGCATAGAAATTTCATTATTTTTTTCTCTCTGATCAGCCACGAGGAAAAAGTGATTCGTCTGTGCTGGTCTTTGAGAATCCAAACCCTTTTTGCAAAGCCCAAAGGCCTGCAATGCCTCCAAACCATTTCAGCAATAAATTGTCATCTACCGAAAGATTTTTCAGAGATATCACTCTACTACTTCCCATGACAATAAATGTCACTCCTACTTCGTTTGGAATGAACAAACTTGATATAATCCATCTTAATCCTGAGCCAAACTTAAAAAAATAAATTAGATTTTCAAGCGGTGCTGGACTGAGAAGCCACAGCAGGAGTATCATTTTACAGTCTTCATTGTCATCAGGCTGTCATCTTATAGTTCTTCCACGTGGGTTTATAAGACAGTTGAAACATTAGACGTCTTTGGGGCTCCTGTCTGTAAGACAAATGTTTGTTCAAATCCTTCTCAGTAGTCCTTTGAAAAGATGGAGTGAGACCTTCTAGGAGTTAATTTTAGGTCTCTTTCTGCTTCAAAATGATTGTGTAGTCCTCTACAACTCGGGATAAAGTAGTTTGTAGTATGATTCCTTTGACTTAGCATTAGTCCTTCACCTAAGCGATTGTGAGGATGATTAGTTTGGTAACATGTTCTTCATTAACTAGTGATTTCTTTCATTTGCCTTCCAAAATTTCTTAGCTTCAGAACAACACAGTTTATTGCAGAAGAGCACCCTTGACAGTAATATCCTTTAATTGTAAACAAACATTTTCAACCATAAAACAGAGTAACAAAGCTTATGTTGAGAAACATCTGGCTATGTTTAAGGCTAAATCTAACAAGTTATTTTCTAACATATTAAATGCCCCAGACTGCATATATTTGGGCTGAACGACTGTTCTCTGTCAGATTCATTCATTTTTAGGACACTGGTTGACCGCAGTCAAGTCCAAGCAAATGTGTACAGTTGCATTTTTCTGCTTGTTCAAACTCTGAAAGATTATTTTCATTCAGTAGCACGGCTTCCTTGATTACTGTCTCCCTAGCAGCAGGCTGAAGAGCTTTTGCATGCTCGTGCTTAATAATTTTTCAAATTTTTGTTTACATGCTTCATGACTGCTTCAAAGAGTAAAATGCCACGGAAGGGTGTAACTCATTACTACAACTGTTAATCAAAGCAACACTGAAATATGTTTTGTAAAAATTGTCTTCATGAAAAGGCAAAGTTCTGAGGGATGTGACATCTTGCTTTTTTTTTTTCTTTAGTTCTTAAAAATCTCAGTTTCTTCATTGTTTGCTCTTTATTTGCTGTTCATTTGTTTTTACTCTCTAATATATTCTTTGGGAGAGAAGGAAAGTGGTAGCTTAGTGCTGTGTGACCAGAACAGAAAAGATTTTTTTTTCCAAGAAACTCACTTTTGAGCTTCTTTCAATAGAGAAGACAGATACAAATTCTTATCTTAAAAAAAAACAACCAACAAATAAAAAAAAATTAAAAAAAAATTACAAAAAATACCACTGTTAGCAGTGTTTTATATTCCAGGAGGAGATGCCAAGTGGTTGTTTTGTGATATTTCAGTGCACAACTAAGTATGATTTTGCTCTTCTGCTTTTTAATTTGGACTCTACAGTCATCTTCTGTCAAAACTGATGGTAATGGAAAAATGAGGTTTTTGACTAAATGAATGATTTCATGCCTATTCTTTTCTGTCTGTGGTAATCACCAGAATTTTTACTGGAACAACTAAAGTGATGAAAATTGTCTTAATTTCCCTGTGATATATTTCACCACATTGAAACTTGTTACTGAGTAATGCATCTTGAGATATCTAATTGAGCTTAGAGGGAGAATGGAAGCACATGAATCACTGCATCCATTCAGGATCAACATTTTTATTTTGATTAGTTTTCTTTTTAAATTTTGTTGTTCCTAAAGAAAATGCTCATTCCTTACGTCCAATGCAAATAGAGTGTTATAAAAAAGGGCAGGGATTTTGGAAAAGTCTACTGTTTCAAGCATATGAAATGCTCCTGGTCACCTGTCTAAAATAACACAAGACTCTTCACAAGCTAAATGTATGAATTATCAGCAGTTTAAACTTATAGGTCTTTCTCAGACAGGTCCAAGGCCTCTGATCCATTCATATCTTGTTGCTGCTTCTTCAATACTCTCTCTTGGCCTTGAATTAATATTTTTTTTCTTTTTTTCATAAGTTATTCGAAGAGATCATCTTATTTTCAAGGCTTGATATTTTTAAAGGACACAAATGTTCCCTGAAGACAGGTATTACAGTTTGAAAATATGGTCCTAGGAGGAATTCTAGAGGTTATTGGTAGTTTGTTTTCGTTTGTATGATTTGAGCTAGGCTTGTTGACATGTTTAAGTATGATTATGGACAAATTAGTGATTGATGGTCTTGATATATGGATAGCTGGCACAGACAAACACAGTCTTGTGTCAGACAAATTGAGCATTAATGTTATTAATTAACACAAGGGTGGAGAACCCTATTGAGGATATTCAACAGCATAAGATCTGTAATCTTTATTCCTGATCTTGACTGCATTCCTCCCTGTTCTATGACAGATGGAAAAGTGAACAGGTGCATAGAAGCAAAAATAGATTATATGCTCTGTGTTCATAAACGAGTGGATGTGTTTCATCCTTGTTTTGATTGATGAAAGCTTTATTCCAGGAAAGGTTATTCTCAGTTCATTATTCACACCTTGTGAATGATCAGAGTAGCCTAGCAAATGCCTTCCCGAATAAGCTGACTCTACTAGCAGAGCCTGTATGAACAAACTTGCAGAATTTAAAAGAAGAGAAGGGAAAAGGAAAGTGTCCAACACCGATGTTCTCATCAGCATATATTTAACCAGGAACAAACCTCTTCTGCATGTACACACCTTCATAGGATGCTGATGATCTGCAGGTTTTCTTCTACCTATGTTTCAGACCTTGGTTTAAGTTCTGAATGCATCTCTTACTGCAGTCTGTACACAGGTGCAGAGGTTTAGAGCTCCCCAGCAGTCAGCTTTGGCAGCCTGAGTAAGTTATTAAAATGCAAAAATGAAGTAGATCCATTCTGTATGTTACTGTATAGAAGTAAATAAAAAATAAGGACGCTGAAAATTCAATTTTTATATTTTTCTGAAGCTGAGAAATGTTGGGGGTTTTTTTCATTATTTCTACAACAGGGTTTTTTTCATTTCTTTCTGAATACTGACTAGGTCAATGAAACCTGTAAAAACACTGAGTTTTGAAACTCTGTAAGACTATATGATTTTAACATGGTTTTGAGACTGTAGTAGAATTACATTTCAGTGATTTTATGAGGAAACTGCTACTATTTTCATAGACCAAAAAGCAAACTTGTTCAAGGTTTTGTCAGGTTTGGTTTTTTGGGTTTTTTTTTCAGCCATTTTGATCTTGCCTGAGCAAAACATATCATCTCTTCCAGCCTTCAGGCATTAGTTGTCAAAAGGCCTGCTATGGTTAGGTTTCCTCATCAGTCACTTCTGATGTTTCCTCTCATCTCTGGCTCATCTGTTTCTTTCTGGCTTAGAGCTCAGTCACGCAAGCTGTCTCCAATATTTTTCAGGGACCAGTAGTAGGGGTGGTCTCCAGTACCAGGCAGACTTGGCAGGGTTTGGGGGCAGGCTGCAGGGTTGCCAATGGGTGGCAACAGCCCATTTCATGCCAGGACATGGTGCCTTGCTCATACATATCTAAAAAGAGGGTAGTTAGGATAGCTAGCTGCTGGGGTAGGTGACACAGGATAATGCAAATCAAATGAAATATAGCTAGAGATGTTCCCTTGGAAGGAAGTGTTTTGTGCTGGGGAAAGTATGTCTCTGAGAGACTGCAGACATGGGCAGGCCATTCCAGGGCTGGGATACCCTTGAAGGACTGCAGCCTGTGTGTTAACCATATAAGAGTAGGGTCCCAGAGGGACTGCAGCCTGTTACCTGATGTTCTTTTGACTCTGTAGCAGTACCCATTTTATTTATTTTTGCTTGTAAAGTTTTGAATTCTAGATCACTGCAACAGGTATGAACTCCAAAATGACTTTTCAGTTAACTGTTTTAACAGTTTAACTGCCTTTTAAAGTATAGTCCCCATCTTATTCAGGTCACATTAATTTTTTAAGAAGGTAAGAACGGCACATTTTCAGGAAGTTACACATGGCAAAAGAGCGTTCATACAATCAGATCAGCCTGGGCAGAATGTTGTGAAAGGTTATTTTAGTACACTTTTTTAACTTCAGCATAAAGAAAATAATAGAACCATATATTCCTACATCTAATAGAAGTCACATATGAACTTAGACATTTTTACAGTGGTCAGGATGTCTTAGATTTTTCATAAATCTTCTGCTGAACAGTGGAGCATTCTTCTTCCCTCATTCCTCCTCTGCCAACTCTGCACGAGTAGCAAACCTGTGATCTATATCAGAAACTGTCTCTGTGAATACAAGGCAAAAATTGTGTATGCTTACTACAGGTAATGAAGGAGGACATTTGAAAAATTCACTTAAAACTCCATTGTGGTATTTTAGGGGGACTTCCTTCCCCTCCCACTCTACTGTGGCACTTTCCTCATCAGATATTGTATCAATTCACACAGATCTCTTCTCCCATCATTCACTCTCAAAACTTAAAAGCAGTAATTCAACTCTTTGTGGTGCAGCAGGTGGGGATTTGAGGTGCTGAGGTCCTCACCATCAAATCTATAGTTTGAGCATGTATTTTATGGAGAGGTATTCCCTTGAGAAGTGCTAAACTGATTGTTTTAGGATTGCACTAACTTTTTCCCTTGTTTTATACAACTAGAAAAGGTAGAAAGGACAGTGCATCAGCCTTAACTGTGCAGATTTTAATTATGAACATCTTAATTGAATCTACATTAATTTGTCTCTGTCCTCACCATCTAATTCTCATAGTTAGAATCTCCTGGCATATGTAAAATATGCATGGTAAAAAAAATTCTGCAGACATTTGCAGATATATCAGGAGGCAACTCTGCTGTAAAGGTTGTATTAAGCTTTTCAATTAAAACAGACATAAATTTCTCTATTTCACACTTTAATGATCAAATGTAATCTTCAAAGTTTTCTAATAGCCGTTAAATTTTTCTAGAACATTTATAAGCTAAAACAAACTGTTCCATTAGTAGCAGAACTAATGAAACTTGCTTTCCTATTGTCATCCGTCCTTGCACAGCAGCACACATTTGTATATTTTGTCACGCAAACGCCACAGCAGTGTAGTTTGTCTGGAGCTGTGCACCTGTTTAATGGATAAATGATTTTTTTCTTTTTTTCCACCCCTGTATGTCGACTGCTGTCTCTTGGCATTGAATTGGACTGAGCTCTTTCTGATTTTTCCATTACTGAGGGGATAAATAGCATCTTTCTATTCTCCCTGGAAGAAAATTTCCACCAAACAAAACCCCAACCTACCAAGTTGGGGTGGAAGAGGTTTATATCCTTAAAACCTTGTCCACTTTCAAATATGAATAAAATCAAGTGACAGACAGTATAATCACCTGAGTGGGGATTTTTTTTGCTCTGTACAATAAACAAATTGAGAAAGCACATGGTTTTGAAACACAGCTTTAAGGGTATCACTTTAAATACAGGTCAAGAATTCCTGGGGTAAAATCTTACCTGTATGGAACTAGGTGTGAGTTTTCTATTCATTATCAAGTGAAGAGAATCGAATGCTTTTGGAGGAAGCTCAATTCATGTTTTTTATGTTGCTGAACGTGTTCTTTGGGATGGAGTTAGCTCTGATTAGCTTTCCTCTGACTCAAAAGAGGGTCTGTGTTGAATGGTTCCGGTACCAAAAATTAGTCAAACAAATCCATCCACAGCCAACTCTCATCTTGTTGTTTGTTTTTAAAAAAGAAGAATTCCCATCCAACCTCATCTCTTTAGGCTCAATCCAGAAAATTTTGTGTAACAAAGCTCTTGTAGTTAAGGTCAAAGCTGAGTTCTGAATTTAGGAGATATAGTTGGGGCATTGTTTGAGAATCGATCTGGAAATAAAGTTTTGGCCCCATTTAAGCTGATGGGATTTTACCAGAGATATTTTTGTAGGGAAGAATTCATGTGGAAAGGGTAGCACAGCTGTGAGTGCTTTGGGTTTGGGTTGCATGATGCTTGGCAGTCCTTTCCACTTCAGGTTGGTGGGGCAACATTGGTGGTTAGTCTGCTTTTCCTATCCTTAGGTAGAAAGTTTAAAATCCTTTTACTGCGTATGGTGTTTCTCTAATTGTCTAATTCAGTTTTCTGTCTTATGCTTTCAAAACACTCTGAAAGGTGAGAAGAGACTTTGCTGTGTCTGTTGTTCCATATTCCCTGCTGCTCAGACAGCCTGCATTCAACTCTCAAGATTAAGGAATGTGTCATTGTGAAACTTCCGCTTGACTGTTAAGATTTGTGGTTTTATAAAACCAAATTATATAGTAGAAGCAGTTATATATATAAAATCCTGCTTTCTATGACATTTGAGGCAAGCTAGAGATGCCTTTGTCCTGAAGAAGTTTCTTTTCATTCCCAGTTTGGTCTGGATTTCTTGATTTGAAAATGCTAGATTTTAAATTAAACAGGTTATAAAGTAACAGTGGCATTTCACTTTTTATGGCAATAATTATAAATTCACAGTGACTACATTATTTACAAATAAAAGAGTGTATCTGCTAACCTGTGTGCTCTCCCTTGAAGGCTTATTTTGGTTTTTTGGTTTGGCTGTGCATTGGTGTCCTGTCTGGACCCTGTCATGTCATGTCACATCTGTCGTGTTAGAAGAGGTCTAGCTAAGAAGTAAAATTATGAACAGAAAGTTGGTTCTCTTTTACCTTAAACCAGGACAATGTAATGTCCCACCTCCCCCTAGTTGCTTGTAGAAACCACAGCTGAGAGGAGTTGTCGTCTGAACCAAGACACCAAACCCCAGCCATGCGGATGCTGTTGCACATGTGGTCTCCCCAAGAAATTTGTTTCTACCTGAAGCAGTGACTTGTAATTTACAGAGCAGTTTGTGCTGCAGTAGCTGCTTAAAAGCAACAGTCACTACATGCGAAGTAAACTGATAAGAAAACCAAAGATTCAAAAGCCAGGAAGATGAAAGCGTTTTGCCTCTGCTGTGTGAAAGAGGAGTGCTGGAAAAAGCATCTCAAGCTTGTTGCAATTACCTTCCAACCATTTCTAGACAAGCAATGTTATGTAGGCAGTTGCTGTTTTTTCTGTGAGTTTTTGTTTCATGAAACAATACAGCAATTAACACTGGTATTGCTGGGGGTGGGGTTGGGGGGAAGGAGGTTGTGTTTCTATTTAACATAAAAATGTCTTTATTACTCTGGCAGGTGCATGAGCCATTTTGTCAAAAAGATTTCTTTAAAAATGAGCCAGTCTGCTCTGTTACTCTGCAGAAAACAGCTATAAATATGAAGATAAAAGCAGTTACAAACAAAAGGCCCTCTTTAACATTCAGACATCATTGCTCACACAAGTGTATGAAAGAAATCCTCTTTTCAATATGTATTTCAACACTGAGGGAAGAAATGCAATCCTAGCCATGTGCTCTCATGCTAGTGTTGAAGAAAGGATTAACTTAAAATGAGGCTGAAGTTTTAAATTCTGCTAAACCTTGTTTCCTGGGGCAATCTCTGATGATAGAGCTCAGATGGGAAATTGAGATTTTAAAACTGCAAGGCGGCTGGAACATGAAACCTTGTGCCTCTGACAAACTCCTGTCAGTCCCAAGGGATCCAACTGAGATTGGAAATTTAGATCTTGGAACTAATAAAATGTTTGAGCGGGAGAGATTCCGGACTCTGGAAGGAGATGGGGATACGAAGTCATTTTGACTTAGATACCACTTGGACAAAAATACACAATGTGATTTTGAGATTTAAGACTGTGTTTAATTAAAGAATAGGACCTGTAGTTTCTTTCAGCATTTGCTAGAGAGAAAAGGTTTTAAAATTCAGTGATGACTGTTTTTTGTTTTGATGCTGTGATGGTGTTCTGATGTGGCAGGGAATTTTAATAGCTTAGTTGTTTCATTGTCAGAAAGCTTAAGAGGGAAGGAAGGAACTATGACACAGCTGGTGATTATGGTACCACTCTAGTTGTTGACACACCAGTTTCAAGTGTTTATTTTGAAATAACAGTCTTCTATGCTTATTAATATTCTGCTTGGGTATTTTAAACAACATCTTTCAGTGCTGGAAACTAATACCAATGTAATAAGAAATCTACCCTCTTGTATTTTCAGTATTCTATCAGTTTAGTATTGTTCAGACTCTAACCAATGGTTTGATTTTATTAGACTGGTGCTTAAGGACTCACTGCGAATTTCTGGGCACAGGTTGGAAAAAGTTCCTATTTCGTTTCGATTTCTGGGAGGATCTTAGACTCACTTTCATGTTTTTTTCCTTTAGTCCTAGACATTTAAGACACTGTAGTTTATGTATTGTTTCCTACACTGCCGTCTTGAAATGGGAGGTTAAAAATACTGCAATGACTGGGAAGAGACCACGTTCTTCTCAAAAAAAAACCCAGAGTTTCAACTCCCTTGATTGTCTCTTAATTTCTAGGATTTCTGGTTTGAACTGGTTGCTGCCACCATACATTGGCTTGTAAGTCAAGGATCTTTTTAGGCTCTTTACGTTTCCATGTGCATATTCAATGTTTCAATGATAATTCTTCACCAAATTGCAAAATGAGTTGTTATTTCTCATTTTTTCCTTGAAGTCAATCTGAATTTTGATATTTACCTTTGGGTAATCAAGTCATGTGTGAGGAAAGCTGCAGTACTACTCACAGAGTGTTAACAGGTGGCTATATCTTTTTAATATTTCTTTTTACAGAAGCATAATACATCTAACTTATGGAAAAAACCCAAACCCTCTGTATCTTTTTAATATTTCTTTTTATAGAAGCGTAATACATCTAACTTAGGGAAAAAACCCAAACCTTCTGTGTTTATAAGGCTAACTTTTTAATCATAATTTTATATTCCTATTTTTCAGGAGTACAAGGTATCTCATAACAAATCTCTGTGACGTAGAAAAATGTAGTTAATGGCTTTAAAATGTATAAGCCTTGATATTCAGTCACTTTATTAGAATTTTTTTGCAATTCTTAATTCATTTCCACTGAAGTCATGGAAAAAGAATTTATCTCTCTAAAGGTAATCTAGTGAGCTCCCATAACAATTAACTGATG
>VZTM01028855.1:0-17135 GCA_013400555.1 Jacana jacana
TAGAAAGAAACTGGGAAAACTAGTATCTACTGATGTCTTTATGTTAACATCTGTTGTGCCCTATGCTTTTAGTGAGGCAGGTGTGCTCACAAATGTGTATTCCATTTTCAGTATTATTCACAATCTTTAAGTGTTTCTGCTCCCTCATCTATGGCACCCTATAATTTGTTGGAAAACACTCTGTTGAAGAAAGCTGTTAAGTGGGTTTTTTTTGCTTAGTACAAAGTCAAGCTTCATAAGATGTTTACATGGCTTACACGTTACTTGGTTGAAACAGGGAAAGGGATTTTCAATGAATTTTCTGCTATCCATGTTTTCCCATGTTTTGAGGTTTGTCAGCTCCTTAATAATGCCTAAGGATGACTGTGATTCTTGCCAGGCCATTACAACTTGGCAAGGAGTCAGTAAATGGAGCTGGAGCTATTACAGTTAGAAAAATAAGATGCTGAACACCAAGCTTGATTTTCTAGGGGACAGGAAACAGAAAAATAACTTTATAAGACTAGACTTCCAAAACTTATTGATTATAATTCTAATTTATTGATATAAGTGTTAAAGGACTTCTTTCCTGAAAAGTCAAAGTTCTAAGATTGGAAGTTTTGTGAAAGATTTATGCTGCAGTGGCCCGTGCATCAGAGACAGTGAATCAGAGAGCTGAAATATGTTCTTTGCAGTGGCAGTTCAGTCCAGCCCACTTCGTCCTTTCCCGTGGTGTTCTGGTTGCACATCAAAATTCTGGATTAGGGAAGAACAGTTCTGGATTTGGTTGTTCTTCTGTATTCAGCTACTGGTAACATTTTTGGGGTTTAAATGTTTAGACTTAGTTAAAAAAATAACCACGCCATGTTTACAGGATTTACATAAATATTTTAACTGAGAACTCCAAAGGCAATTTTGAAACATTTTCAGAATTCTAAAGGTTTGGATTAAGGGTAATGTTTGTGTTATGCTCAAAGGTATATGATGTGCCATTCATTCTGGTCTAAATACAAGAGTGTTTCAGATTATAATGTTGATTCATGTACTGAAGTCAGTCCTGGGAATACATCAGCCTTCTTCCAGTACTTCTTAATCAACAGTCCTTTCCAAACAATTAAATAAATGACAAGCACTATTTTATTTAATTTCAGTGATTCTATTCAAAAGGAAGTGAGCAGACAGTTACAGTCAAGTCTTCATCACTTCCTAATACTATAATAACAATGTTTTTAACTCAAACCAGCCACAGATATTCCAGAAGACTCAAAACAGAAGATGAATTAGACTTGAAAGATTGAAAAATTCAGGTGAATGTGACATTAAACTCGAATGTCTGGCCTGTGGGTAGGTTACACTTGGTTACTGCTACTGTTACCACTGCTACTGGGAAGGCTCACAGTCCACTATGACATATCCATTGAAGCAGTGGTCTCCAAAGTGTGGGGGACGCCTACACCCCAGGGTGTGTATAAGACAATCCACTAGGGTGCAGGAAGAAATAATTTTTTGTGTCATTGATAAGATAGAAAATGTTAAATATTAAAAACAGTGTTTGTTTCATCTTTATTCATTCCTTTTTAAATTTCTATTTATTTGTATGACTTATAAAGTGTATCATATATAGTACAGTAGTCCATGTATATAATTTATAAAGAAATTTACAAAGAATTTGTACTCAAAAGTTTTTTCCTCAATCAGAAAATTTTGGAGACCACTATGCTAAAGGACTATTATGAAATCCAACTACGGGAATCTAAAGAACATTCAGTGCACTATTCATTCAAGAGACGAATTACAATAAATCTGTGCCAGGCCTGTCCCCTGCAGCAGGAAATGTGCTTTTGTTATCTCACTAATTCAGTGCTTGTCTCTGTGGAAAGAATGAGAAAAGTGAATTACATGAACATGCAATGGAGTGGTAAGGCTTTGCTTAGAGTGGCTTATTGGCATTATATTTTAACAATTAATCTTCCTCAAAACCACCCCTCAGACATGTACAGGCTGGCCCAGCCCTCCACCTTCAGTGTGGGCAAAGGGTTTGCTAGATAAGATTTCAAAACTGGAAATATTGATTTGCCAATGAACATTAAGTATTGAGATGTTTCAGCCTATTATTAAGTGTACATGAGTTCTCTTCCTTCCCCCTGCTGCTGTGTGCCCTCCTGGTGGCTGGCTCAAGCACTTTGCTCAGACTGAGGAGTAGAGAACTCTAGAAGAGGTTTGTATGGACCTGGACTATCAGAAACCAATCTTCAGGTGCCTACCAGTCATTGGTAATTGTCATGGTTTAACACCAGCTGATAGCTAGGACTGTGCAGCTCCTCATGCAGTTCTCCCCTTCCCCCAGAAGGGCAAGGAGAAGATGGGAGTAAAGAGAGGAGAGGGAAAGGAAAAAAAGGCCAAACCTTTGTGGGTCAAGATAAGGACAGTTTACTAGAAAATAACAGAAAAGGAAAATAATAATAGTAATAACAAGAATAACAACAATAACAACACAAATCACACTCACCATCTGGACCAGCTCTTCTCCAGCTGAAACCAAGACAATTATAAAGATAATAATTTCATTGTAACTGCCCCTTATTGTGCTGTACGCTTTCTAATAAACCCCGATAAAGTAAATGAGACTAAGAGAGAAAGTCCTTGACTAACAAGTAGGTATAACCCACTGTAGGGAAGGGGAAGTAAGAAAGGTTAGGAAAATGGGAGGAAAAAGGCTGAAGTGATATGTTTCTCAGTACTTAGAAGGTTTTTAAACTCTGTTTTCCATATGCAATATACAGAATATTTGAAGATTTGTCTTCCCTTGTTGGAAGGCTCTGATTTCTCTCCCCGCTGTCCCACCTGCACTTTTCATCCATTGGCAACTTTTCTCTCTTGCTTCAGCAGTTGGAAACAAGCACTATAACTGCAGGTTCTGACCTTGATGACTACACCAAGATATCCAGGAAAAGAATTGTTAAGATTAGGAGCCTTGTCTCATCTCAGGCTTCGATGATTTAAAGATGACAGATAATATCACTCCTGTCAGTTAAGGACTCTGGGGGTTTCCAAAGAGACAGAGACACCCAGATTTGTCATTCACATGAGCTTAGGCTGTATTATGCAGCTTTTTTGACCACCATCTATTTCCTAAGTCCTTTAGAGATCTGACTAAAACTACAGAAAGGCCAATGTACTTTTAAATCATTGGCATCAGAAAACTGAAGAAAAAACATTAAACTTTGACATTTACCTGTTTGTTGTTAGTGTTTTGTTTTCTTTCAAGAGACAGGAATATATATTCCTTGAAAAATTATTATTCTAGCTATTGATTTTTTTAAAGGAGATTCAAAATTGGAAATCTTTTCAATGAATTTTATAAACTCTACATCTATGGTTTTGTTCTGAATGAGAGATTGTGCATCTACCACATGATGATATTCTTCTTTAATTAGCTTGGAAAAAAGGGATATTGCACGTAAACTAAACAACGTCTCAGGATTAAAAAAAAAAACCAAAACTAAAAATCATTCTAAACTCAGCACTGTGAAACTAAGAGACAAAATATTGTAATGACCTTAAGCAAAGGAAAGGTGTTTAATGAAGTGGGATGTACGTGTGGGAGGGGATTAATTGTAAATTCAGTGTTTGGCTTTAGCTAAAGAAATTGGATTTGAAGATTGTTTTTTGTCAGAACTTCATACAAAAGAATTCCTGTCAGAGATATTCATAGTGTATGTATTAGTTTGATTTTCTTTTCTTCACCTGAAAATGTCACTGAAAAATAGATTAGTCCAGTATCATGATATAGTGCTATCAATCAGGAAGGAGGATGCAAGAAATTGCTAATAAAAGTATCATAGAATTATTTAAGTTGGAAAATACCTTTAAGATATTGCATCCAACTATAAAGCTAACAGTGCCAAGTCCACAACTAAACCATGTCCCTAAGTGTCACATCTACATGTCGTTTAAATACCACCAGGGATGGTAACTCCATCACTTCCCTGGGTAGCCTGTTCTAATGTTTGACAACCCTTTCAGTAAACAAATTTTTCCTAATACCCAATATAAACTGCCTCTGGCACAGTTTCCTCTTTTTTAAACATGTTCCAGCACCTCAATATTTTTATTGTAGTGAAGGGCCCAAAACTGAACACAGTACTTGAGGTGTGGCCTCGCCAGTGCCAAGTACAGTGGGACAATCCCTTCCCTGCTCTTTCTTGCCAGACATTTTCTGATGCAAGGCAGGATGTTGGCCTTCTTGGCCACCTGGGCACACTGGTGGCTCACATTCAGCTGGCTGTCAACCAATACTCCCAGGTCTTTTTCTGCCAGTCAGCTTTCCAGCCACTCTTCCCCAAGCCTGTATGGGGTTGTGACCCAAGTACAGGACCCAGCACTTGGCCTTGTGGCATCTCATACAATTGGCCTCATCCCATCAATCCAGCCTGTCCAGATCCCTCTGTAGAGCCTTCCTACCCCCAAACAAATCAATACTCCCACCCATGCAGATGTCTACAAATTTAGGGGGCACTCGATCCCCTCACCCGTGTCACTGACACAGATGTTAAATAGTACTGGCCCCAAGGTTCAAATGCCATAAAATCTTTGTATTAGGCTTACCATGCTGTTGTAGTAACCTATAATGGCCAAAGTGGGAATAGAGATGGTGCTAGAACCCCTGCACCTGTATTCAGATGAAAAGTCACATGTAATGTGACATATTAGATAACAGTCATGACTCCTTTCAGCAGAGGATTAACCTTACCCATGGTATTCACTTATTTCCTTGGGAGCTCTCCGAGAACTCAACCTCACTCTCAGCACTCAATTACTTGTGCGTTCCATATAGTCTGCATTGGAGAGCCACACTTCTGTTCCAGTATCATTTGAAAGCTATTCTACTCAAGGCGTATTTTCTCCTCTATGATGATACCACTTTAATCATTCTGGGTAAGGGTGGTTGTGTAATTATAAATGATTGAAGAGTAAACAAAATTTTGTCCAGAAAATATGGTTTTGAGGTAAATTTTGCCTCCTCTCCAACTACTATTTCTATCATACTGTTTGCTTAACGAATCGCAAGGTAAAATGGTTAGAAAATGCAACATACTTTTCAAAGATGTAGATGAAAATAGATTCAATATTAGTAAAAAGTCAACCGAAAACAGCAAGATCTTTAAAATCACAAGCACACCTGACTGAACAGTTACAAGCGTCATTTTAGTCACCCTAAAGCTTCTTATTTCAAAGCTGCAAAATAGACATATTGACAGTTGCACAGGAATGAACTTTAAAGATACATAAAGGCAGCAGAGGTCAACCAAACTCTGAATAAATGTTAAAGTGCCAGAGGCGCATGAGGAAGTGCAAGAAATTCTGATGTTGCCTTTTTTCCTGAGACCAAGAGAAAGAATTAACAGTATTCCCAGTGTGGTGCCCTGAAGTCAGAGAAAAGGGATTCCAAGCTCTGTCTTGTCCCTGGAAAGGAAGAAAAGAGGTCAGTGCTGACCAGGCTCACCCCTACTGTCCCAAGGGAATTGCTGCAAAACCTTAGTAAGAAAAGGAAAGTCTACAAAATGTCTTCAAATTCTGCCAGCCACAGTCTTTTCACAAAGAAAGAGTGAAAGACTTTATTTTTACCTTTTTTTTTCCTCATCTGTCTTTGCAATCATTTATAGAATCATAGAATCATAGAAACACAAGGTTGGAAAGGACCTACAAGATCATCTAGTCAAACTGTCCTCCTGTAACCAATATTACCCACTAAGCTACTAAACCCTGTCTTGTAGCACCTCGTCCAGATGCTTCATGAACACCGCTGGGGACGGTGACACCACCACCTCCCTGGGCAGGCCATTCCAGTGCCTGACCACTCTGGGAAGAAAAGTTTTTCCTGACATCTCATCTAAATCTCACCTGGTGCAACTTGTGGCCATTCCCTTGAGTCCTGTCATTAGTTATCTGGGGGAAGAGGCCGACCCCCTCCTTTTCACCTTTTCACAACTTCCCTTTAGGAAGTTGTAGAGTGCAATGAGGTCTCCCCTGAGCCTCCTCTTCTCCAGGCTAAACAATCCCAGCTCCCTCAGCCACTCCTCACAGGACTTGTGCTCCAGACCCCTCATCAGTTTTGTTGCCCTTCTCTGGACACCTTCCATGGCCTTGATGTCTTTCTTGTAGTGAGGGGACAAAAACTGAACACACTACTCAAGGTTAGGCCTCGACAGAGCTCAGTACGGGGGGATGATCACCTCCCTGCTCCTTCTGGGAGCCTTTTTACTATTATACAAATTTAATAAGTACATGTACATGCAAATACATATAAATTTGGAACACTGTTTTTGCCTTTAAATCTTTCCGAGAGATGAGAATTGAGCTGAGAGTTTTCACCTTCACTTCTGCTGACATCCTCCATGGAGATTTTCAGAAAGTGTTCAAAAAGGTGCCAAACATTAATCTATTGCCAAAGTCCTTACTTTCCACAGTGAGTCCTGTAACAGATAGGCATACTCAGGGTATAAGCCTGAGTAACGTCTTTGTATTGGTTCAGAGGAATTTGTCTGGAAGCTGAGTTTTACAACTAGAACTTGGTTTTCCATCATCCCTTGTGCTCTCCCTGTGTTTCACTGGGCCCTCTCAGGGAAGAGAAGCTGTTCCAGCAGCTCGTCAGGGAGCAGGTGCCCAGCACACCTGCACCCCTCATATCCCACCTTCCACAGACACATTTTGATGCGTGGCATCTGGGACTGCACGGACTACCTTTTGACTTGACAGCTATACCCCTGAATGACTTTTACACGTGGAAGGGATCTGGCAAGTAAGAGGGCAAAGTGGCAGATTTTTTCCTCAGCCTGTTGCTTGTAATGTTTTGCTTACACTTGTTGTGAAGTTGCCCATATGTTCCTTCTGTAGATAAAGCTACAGAGACAGATGGTACAAATAAATTACATAATGAGACTGTCTGCCCTTGTGAGAAGAGATCGTATCCCAATGTTAGGAATTGCTAACTGTAAGTAGATACACACAGAGCTGCAGAAAAAGAGATGGATGCCTGGAGGGATCAAGTTCAGTGCAACACCCAAGTAAGGGAGTTTCTAGCCAGCAAACAAACATCTCTTGGCACGTAAGACAGTATTATTGAGAATGCTGAATGGCAACATTATGTGTGATATGCAAGTGTGAGGTGTGGCATCAATATGCATAAGGCTTGTCCTAGGAGCGTGCCTGTGCTGCAGCTGAAGGCATGACTGTAGCATGAGAAGAGGTCTGTCACATGAACTGCACAGATAACAGTGGTGGAAACGCTGTGGAACCACTTTCAGGATGGGTTTGGTGAACTTGCAACTGCGGACTTTTTGAGAGCTTCCACTACAGTCTGTGTGCCATGGCACCGCTGTATTTCATTCACACACCAACTAGACCGAAAATGGTTCCGACACCTTCCTGTGCTGCACTCACACAGCCCAGTTGCACAGTACACATATCAAATTTATGGTCAGTAGCATGCCCTTCCTGAAGTTTTCAGTATTCACTATGATGTTTACTTATTTCTATTAAAGGGTTATCACCACACTTTCCACTTTTCATTTAATATGATTTAAAAGCTGTAACTAATTTGTGGTTTATAGCCATCATTGCTCACAAAGCTCAGCTTCGCAAAGGAATCCACATCCCAAAAGTGGTTGCTGCTACTACTAATTATAATAGGCTTTTTTTTTTTTTTAATTTTTCTTTACCTTTTACATTATTCCTCAGACTTGTGATGATGTCACCTGAGAAGGCACTATTATAATGAGGCATAGCAAAATTTGGGCTTAAAGACAGATTAAATTTGTGTGTTACAAATATATATATGAAGTAAAAGAAAGAGGGAAATTCTTTGGCAACCCCTCCACTTTGGGACTCCTGCAATTTAGGTTATATCACAGGGATTTCTCATAGGAAAAATGCTCTTATAAAGTGCTAGCTTCTACATTTTCTTTCACTGTGAGTTCCTAACTGTGTTAATGAGAGCCTTCAGTCTGTGTTTAACTCAAATTTCATTAAGTCGTTGCAGTTCATCTTACGGTCCTACAGCACTCCAGAAATTTGTGAAAGTGTTCATTTAGATGTGAAAATGCTGTAATTTCTCAGCAAGAGCCTTTTTAAGAGGAAACAGTCTTTTTATTTCTCTAAATATTTAGTTAGCTGTCCCTGATTTGACTTCAGATGTCTTGCAATTACCAACAGCTGAACAAGAATAGATAAGTACTTCTTCAGGTGTTGCCACTAAGAGCACAGTGGGTGAAAGGTGGCTGGGACATTAATTGGAAGCCTTTTTCATCTTCTGAGTCAATTTTTTGTTATCTAGTTACACTGTTCTTTACTCTTCAATACCAATGTTCTACTGCTGAAAATACTCCTCAGCTGATTGACCTGTGGGGAGCAGTTGTTCTGTGGGCATTTGACAAGATACTAACAATTTGATGCAGGAAAAAAAATTTAAGACACTTCTTAATTTAAGCATGGTCCATGTAGTTATTACATTATAGTGATGTGAAGAGCCTGCTCTGAGCTGTACCAGTACCCTTACCTTCAGAACAAAACATGCTATGGGTGAATTTTATACTGTGCAGCTCAGAAAGAGACTTCTCCAACCGCTATTGGAAGGGCAAATCTCAGTCGTGTGTAGAAAATACACCTCGGGTCACTGTTTTGTTGTTTATCATCTGGGAAATGTCACATGAGGATGTGAATGCTTTATGTAGGCATGAAGCTCCACTTCTTTAAGGTAAAATTTAACAGTTCTATTTAAATTATTTTTTGTAAATGAGATAATATAACTGGAGCAAAACAATCCAAGGGTTTTTTTTAGAACAAGAAGTTGAGGAAAGTTGCACGTAATGTCAGCTTTTGCAAGAGAACCGAAGTCAAACCACGGGCAGCCAAATAGATTTTAGGAGAGATGGAAAGGCTTGTAGTTTTTCCTTTCCTCAGTGTCCTCCAGAGATACCCCTCCCCAAGGGAATCTATGGGAAGATAGGATTTAAACCTCTTTGTTATTCCTGCTGTTTGCACTTCTTGCATTTTCCTTTCTTATGACACATCTTTCTGTCAAAACATCATATCCAGCTGTGTGTACTTGAACACCATGAGGTGTTATATACTAGTTTTAAGAGCTGCTGGGTTCACATGATGAATTTCTAACTATTTGAGATGTTATGTGTTCAGTAACTTCTATCCTTATTTTAAGAGGCTTGTTACTGCCCATTTAGTAGGACAGATACCAAATTTAGTAAAATTTCTGCTTTTGACCAATACTCAAGCAATATTGCCCCTGTGTTTACTTCTTGTTTATGCAGACTGAGGAAGTGAAAGTAGAATTCTGTGTGAAGGATTCACACTGAAAAAGGACAGGCTGTGGACTTGTGAAAACAGTAAACCAAAATATCTTTATTAAAACACAAAAACCTCCTTGATAGTTTCTTCTTAGTGAAGAAAAATATGGAAGACCAGTTTATTTACACAATAAGTTACAACCAGTACTAAAGAAAATACTTGCCAACCATCTAGGGCCTAAGACAACACTCCTTTAAGTATTTCAGTGGATCATAAAAGATATATTCTCATACAACTAATGCTCTGATGACACATTAACGTGAATGTTGTAAACATCTACAGATTGCCTACAGAAAAAAGAGGTAGCTTTAAAGATATATAGAAACACAAAAGCTGTAAACATAAGCTTTGCTTGGAATATTAAGACAGTTCTTCATGCTTAATATAAGGTTGTAAATATTTTCTGATGTCTCTAGCAAGTGAAATACATGACAAATTTGTAAAGAGATAAAACTTGAGATCACTGTGCTATTCCACTAAGATGAGGGGAAAGGTCACCAACATGCACCAGATAAAGTGTAAGAAAGTTCACAAGAAAATGGTAGTGCAATATAACATTTGCAGAGAATTATAAATGTGGTTAATAAAACCTCAGAGTGTAATGGGCTATACCATGGAGGTATAGCTGGGTTATATCGTGTACCAGTGCTGTTGGAGGCTAAATTCTGTAGAAGTTTTTGAGTGCTTTCATGGAATCTGCAATGCCTGGTACTAGAGAAATAAATTGTAGTACTATGTAGTTAATATTAATCTACTTAATGTAAAGTAACATTAGAAATAATTTTGCCTTCAGACAACATTAAAAAGTTACAAAGAACCTATAAAATGGGAAAAGCATCAGCTATTAAGCAAATTAGAGGTTAGATTAGCACTGTGCTGCTCTGCAGATGAGAAGGTGCTAACTTTTCAGGCAGAAATAATATTTTCTTCCAAGTCCACTATGGATAAAGCTAGTTTAGTTTTGCTTTTAGAGGGGTGCATACAATTCTGTTACATCCTGTTTTCAAAAGGTTGTCTCAGGCCACATCTTGCCACAGTCATAGCTTAACCATAGGTCTAATTACCCATTCAACTACTCTCCACTTTTTTTTCCAAAATTTTCCTGGGGTCTTTCATCTGTAACCAGTGGGCATAAAGACATCATAACTGTCTTCCACAGAGTGGAAACAGTAAGTATTCAGCTAATATATTTCTTATAAATGGCAAGCAAATTCATTTTTTAAAGCTTAAATTAAATAAAAGAATCAGTATAAAATCAGCTTTATCTGTGCGAAAAGGGTATGAGAGGTAAGAGTTAAGGAGAAAGAGCAAACACAAGCAATGGGATTTTCCCTTCTACCCTTTCTACATCAATGAATATTTTATTGAATTCTGGAAGGCATAAAGGAAGATTCTTTTTTTATTCTAAGGAAGGGAATTTTCAATGGGATTTTATGTATTTATTCTAGGAGTAGCATTTATTACAACTGCTTTATTTCCTAGTAAAATTTGTTAAAGGCTAAAAACCCAAGTCTTCTTTATATTATGAAATGAAGGTGACTATTCAAGGACTAGAGTCTGGTCAGCTGCCTTACTGCTGAGGTACCTGGTGTGAAAGAATCCTATCTTTGCCAGCTTAACTACCTTTTGCTGGTGTTAGTTCCACTGAATCAAAATAAGGTGAAAATCCGTGTAGATTCTTGGAACCTGCACAACTCAAGGAGTCAGAGCAGACTCCAGGCCCTGACATTAGCATTTTCTTAACTATTATGTTATGATTTTAAAGATTTAAAAAAGAAAGAATTATGCTGAGAGCACACTTTTCTTCCCTTTTCTTTTTCTTTTTTTTTTTTTAAACCATCTGTATGCAGACCCCCTCCAGGAAACGATTTAAAGCCTGTACTTTCGATCGTGCTGTTTATTTCCTTGAAACAACTGTTTGTTCTTGCACTAAATTCAACAAAGGCTCATGAGTCACTAACTTTGAAATTGATTGGGCTTTCTGGAGCAAGTTAAAAGCCCCCTATGTATTTCTTCATTTGCTAAAAGGATACAGGCTCACAAGATTTTCAGTGCTCCTGGTAACCCAGGGGAGAGCTTTTTAATTGGTAAGTGTGTATTAATAAAAAAAAAAAAAAAAAAAAAAAAAGGAAAGATTCCCTTTGTAAGAAACTTCTCTATGGATGCTGTGCTTTATTCTTTTATCTGGGTTGAGCCTGTAAGCTGCTGAGCACCTTTAATTCCCTACTGAAATCTGTGGGGGCTGCTGGAAGTTCTTCTTCACCACTGATTTGTTTCAAAAGGAATCTGGGGAGATTGGAACTTCAGAGGGCTGAGCCCTTGTTGAACTGGTCAGTTATGGTCCAGAACAGGAGGTACTCACCTGGTGAAAACTGTCACAGCTCTAATGCTGCAAAGCACCTGATCAGGGTAAGGAAGCATGTAAATCTTTTTTTGAGCAACTCAAGAAAGTCTGTACATCACAGATCCTGGTTTTCATAGGGAATTTTAACTCCTTGGAATCTGCTAAAAGAGAAACACCACAAGATAAGAGCTGTCAGCAAGGTATGCTCAAGGGCAGAGCTCGCTTCCACGCAAACCTAGACAGGCTGTAGGAATGGGCAGACAAGGACATTATGAAATTCAGCAAGGACAAGAGCAGGGTCCTGCACTTGGGAAGGATGAGGCCTTTGCAGCAATGAAGGCTAATGCTTGACTGAGGGTGGGCAGCTTTACTGAAAAGGCCCTGGGGCGTTAGCAAACATGGAGCTGAGTATAAGGCAGCAAAAAGGGCTGACAACATCCTGGTCTGTATGACCAGAGTAGCCAGAAGGTGGAGCAAAATTATCATCTCCCTTTACTCAACACTCCTTAGAGCCCATTTTTGGCTCCTGAATACACAAAAGGCATGAGTAAACTGGAGTGGGTTTAGTGGAGTGCCATGAAGAAGGTTAGGGACTGGAGCACTCGCTCTGTGAGGAGAAGCTGAGGAACTGAGCCTTGTACAGAGATGGCTTTGAAAGGACCCAACAACAGCACCTTAACACCGCTGGGATGGTCATTAAGAAGATGGAGTTGGGTTCTTCAAAGCAGGACATGATGGGAGAATGAGATGATGGGCAGAAGCTGAAATGAAATGTTCAAACTATACATAAAACAAATTCTTTTCCCCATAATGGCAGTCAGGTATGGGACCAGGTTGCACAAAATATTGCACTGGCTCCATCCTTGGAGGTTTTCAAGATCCCATAGGATAAGGCCTTGAACAACTCAGTCTGACCTAATAGGTAACTCTAGTATTAAGGAGAATACTAGACTACAGACATTCTGAGATCCTTTCCAAACTGAATTTTCCTGTGGTCTTTAAACTCCTCTTGGTTTTAGAGAATGACGGAAGAGTTCACCAGATGCTCGGTAGAATCTGTTCTATATCTAAAATTCTGGGATAGGTTGGACAAAAAGAGTTTAATACCCTTAGCTAAATATTGGAACCCTAAGTCATGTTATTCTTTTGGTTTTTGTTTTAAATTTGTCCTCAGAATAATTTTTATCTTGGGAGGGAAAATAGGAAAAGCACACTAATGACCTTTATGTTTTGAAAGAGGTGAGTAGAAAGTTATTAAACTGCAGCCAGGTAAAGCTCTTTGCACAGCCAGACAGGGAAATATTTGCAGAGACTACGAGGTGGGCTTTGGGTAGGAATTGGTTTGGATTCATAAATGTGGAGAAGCGTTTAGCTAAATATTTACCCTGTACGCAGCTTGGGGTGGTCAAGTGAAAACAGAAGGTCTGTATATGACATTTGAAGATATGTCCAGATAATACTAAAATAGGTAGGAGTCTGCCTTTGGGGAAAGGGGCCTTTACACTGACATAGAAGCAAATTCTAAAAGTAAAGTTGACTCCCACAACACACCTAGTACAAGTGCTTTACGTTAAAAATATATAGGTATGAGGCTGAGCTATGCAGACATAATAATTTATCCAACCATACTATATATTTTAAAATAGCACCATGACAGTCAATGAGAATTTCTGAAATTACAAGAAAATATCTTAACTCTTGAACTGGTGGATACCACTAAAATGAGCGAGAAAATGTTTTGCTGCAGTGTAATAACATCAGGATATCTGGAAACTGAATGCTAGGGTCCCTTTCCTGTCTTTCATTTTTTTAAATTATTTTTTCTGTTAGAACTCTATGAAGATTGGAAGGATACTGCAATAATCTAAGTTTCTAAAGGAAATATTCTTAGATAGCTTAAGTGGCATGAGAGATTGTATTCAGTTGCTACCGAAAGGATTTGGTGTCGTTTTAGGCACTCTGATTTGCCTTGCATAGCTTCTACCTGCCACTGATGATGCAATTCAACTTACACTAGGGCATCTTGAATGATGCTGACATCCCTACGTTTATTAAATCCCACCCAATACAGTAAGCTAGCAATGTTTTCAAAAGAAGGAGGGAGTGAAACAAGATACTGAATAGATTTGTGGCTAAAAGCTGTGAGGAATGAGAGTGGAGAAGGGAAAGGGATAAAAGAAAGGGATTATGATCTCAAATTTTTTTTGTAAGCTGTGAGTAAGCATTCAGGATTTTCAATGTTTATGTGCAAAAAAAACCATCCAAAGCTACTTAGATATACCTTAAAATTCCTGGTTTTGACAATCCTTATTTTCCTGTTCAAACTTCACAATGACTGTTAACTAGTAGGTAGATCTAATAGTGTCAATAGAGTGCTGTTATTGCACCTGAAGTCATCAGTAATAAAGAACTGCTGCTCAGCAGGACGTCCTATACTCTGTGGTTTAGAAAGGACAATATTATTTTGTATTTTAATGTACTGGGTATTACTGATAACAACATAGCAATAACAATCAAAAGAAAGGGGAATGAAAACAATCCTTTTTGGCAGAGTAATATTTAATAATTTATACATTGAGATAAGTCTGTTTTATTCTTCCTGATATTCCTTTGTGGATGGGCTCTATCTGCAGTAGTTGATTAACTCACAGTAAATCTAATTATGCAATATTTACAATGTCTAATTTACCTTTACTTTCAGCTAATTGGTCAATTAGCTTGATTTGGGGCATAATCAGTTTACAGTGCTGAGCACACAAATGGGATTTGGCAAAGAGAGAGCAAAAGTACTGAGCAAATGGTGGTATACAGATTAATTCGTAACACTTCTGAAGAAACATTGTAGTGATGCCTACTAGATTTGAATCTTTAATTATTGAATATCAAACCAAGTTCTCAATATCTTAAAAACTTACTACCCACCTCTCTCCCCCCTGCTTTTCATGTGATGGTTAGGTGATGGAAAAACTGCTATAGGTCAAGCCCAATCAGACATGTATGTCAAGCATATGTAATTTTTTCATGTGTGGAACAGTCTGAAGCAATGTGGCATTCACTACTATTTTTACATGGCAAATCAAACACAAAGAATACCTGAAAGTACCTAAATCTTCAATGAATACAAGGCTATTAAAAGAATTGGTTACCTAATTTATTTGATTAAACACTAAACATACTCAGAGTTCCTACTAAGGGGTGCTATTAAACAAGCTCCAATTATGACCGTCAGCAAGAGCTCAATTTTTGGCATTTTGCAAATTTTAACTCTGTTTAAATCCAGGGCAACTGAATATTTCTCTTCTTTCTGTGGTGCAGTTTTCCTCTGCCACACACCTTGTAGAATGAGAACCTTTTAGGTTCAGACAAGTACTATTGTATGTTGCTGAAAGCCTCCTGCTGCCTAAAGAAATTTAATTAATTCATATTTCTGTGTTTTACTGTACTTCTGTTTACACCACAATTAGGAATGGGCTTGTTGTTATATACATCATCATTGTTACTATAGTTGATAATTTAAGAAATCAGCCATTTCACCACTAAATTTGCAATCAGGTTTTGCACAGACATCTGTTTTTCATGATCTTCCTGCTGGGTAACAACTTTGTTGAACTGCACTTTGGTAAATAAAGAAGCTCTTTATTAAGAAAAATATTTGGAAAGACCATGACATTAATGGTCTGGATACTTAGAGCAAGTTTCTGGTGCTGTTTTAAGCTGATGACTGATTTCAGGAAAAAGGTAAAAGAAATCTCTTCCTCCTTGGTAGAGTATTCGTGCAATCCAGACCAGAAGCACCACCAAACAGTGGAAGCAGCCTGTCTTCCCCTAAGAATACATATTACATGCCATCATTAGTGGCTGGAAAGATAGACTGCTCTGTTTTGGCAGCTCCAGAGTTTCTACAGCCTGGCTGGGAAAAGGAAAATAATCTGCCCTGTGTTATGTTAGAAGTGCATAGTATTTTAGAAACAGTGTTTGGACAGACAAACAGTAGAATTATATAGCGACTGCTCTGTTTCAACCACATCAGTAATTTCAGACAATTACACCATGAGCTGTGTATCATCAATTGTGTTATCTGCTGCAGTAAAATTTGATTAAAAAACTGCACTTAGATCTGCACTTACTAGTCTTTGCTGCTGATTTTCTAGTGTTTACTTAAATGCTCTTTTTTAAATTTTCATTTTTTTTTTAATTTTGGACTGGTTTGAAAATTTAATTCTAATAACAATCCACTTGAACTTCAAATGACTGTCTCCCTAATGGCGTGACTGAATCCTTTTTAAGCAAGTGGGATACTCTCTAATCCTTTCAGTTGGGGTTGGATCATGTGTTAGATTATATGTTTTATTGCCTTCTTGTTACTATGTTAATGTTCTTTTAAGGAATGGATGTGCTCAATAATAAGTCTTATAAATTCAGCAATAAAAAGTAATTTCTATACAAAACATTCCATGTAGGAAAAAGGGCAGTGTTGTCTGACAACTTTTTACTGAATAATAATGAATGTTCTGCTAAGAAGGATCTTTTTCACTTGACAAAGTGATTGCATGTTTTTCATTCTGTAACATTCAGAGACGAAAAGAAAACTGTGTACTGTATCAGACTTTCCATTGCAAATATGGTTGCTATCACCTTTTCATTTGTAAAGATAATGAAGATACCAAGACACAAGTGTAGATATTTGTGTTATCTAATGAGAATTTCCATTATTTCTTACAGATGATCACAACATCCTCTACAAAGAGATGTATCATTAGATTTTCCATTTTGTAGAACTGTTCTGCTAGGTGCTGCCAGTTTGTGTACTAAGTGCTGTTCAGAAGACTGTAGAATAAAAAGACACTCCTTAATCTCAGACAACACAGATAATTTGATAAGCTAGCCAGCACGACTGGTAGTGATCTCAGTGAATCTAATTCTTGCCTACTGAGGATTTGGGGATACTTTAAGACAGGGTATGCTATGAGGCATATTTTCTTATTGCTTTCTTCAAAAATAACAGTGGTAACAACAAAAAAGTTAAATAACATGAAGAAAAAGTGATTACAGAAAGCTTATAAAAGCCACAATAGTCATGCTGTCATGTGGTTAAATCAAGTACTGATCCTGCTACTTTTTTCCCATCACAGGAGCAGTGCTCACTATCTGCATCTATGTTAACAGTTTGATTCAGAGCAGTAGTACAAGTCTGAAGAAATCTTCCAGCCATCATGGCCTAATGGGCATTAGTTCAGTTCAAAGACCAGCTTTGGTGTGCACAGGCAAAATTCCTTTTCTGAATCTACATAAGAAGATTCACACCACCTGGTCACCAAGGAGAAACTACATTGGGAAGATTTATTCCTGCTCCATCCCCTCCCTGATAGAAACACAAAAGCCCCTGCATCTTGTGCATCTTGGTCTAAGGGATGTGGCCAAGTTTACAATGAATGAACATCCCTTCTTG
>VZTM01028855.1:17261-36755 GCA_013400555.1 Jacana jacana
AAAATTGTACAGTGTCATCAGTATATCATCACTGTAATAAATACTGGACAGGGTGATCTTGTAATTATTAGGGCCATATTTTTAGTGAACGTATACAGATACTCCAGTTTGAAACCTGCTACCACAGCTTTGACTCATGGCTATTATTACTGCTTTCATTTCCTACTCTATGTGAGACAAGCAGAACAAAAATTCTCCTGTTCAATGCCTTATTTTAACTACAAAATACGTTTTTTTCCCATGTTAAAAGATGTACCAGTGTAACTTATATTACTTGAAAAGATAACTTAGGTCTGCATACACAAAACCTGTGCGAATTCTTGTATTTAAATTTCAGGCTAGTTTACATCAAATAATTTCAAATAAGGAACTGAGTTAGTGGGCCTTCATATCTGCTATGTTATGACTAGATTAAGAGTATCCCTAAGAGTACTATCCTGTTTAAAGCTATGGCATAAAGTCAAACCTTGATTTAGATTGACACAACTCTGAATAGAGATGAGGAGTTGAAGTTGTTTTAATATCCTTTATATGTCTCTGGAACATTTTCCCCCTTCTCGCAGACCTTACATTAACTATATATACCAAAGAACTGCTGGATTGTGTATAGCCATGTCAAATGGAAGCTACATTGAATATTTTGAAGACCACAAAGTAATTTGACATGTCTATGCATGTGGTCATATTCTTGTTACACGGTTCTGGGCTTGTGTTTATTGAACCAGGCTTTCTCAAGATGCTTACCCTTAAGTTGTCCTACTGTATTGTTTTCCTTTTTACTACACCAATGATAAACTTGGTCTCCTGACAAGAAGTCTGATGCCTTTCTACAAGGTCCTCTGTGAGTGCTGGGAATTGCTACGAAAGGAGCATTCAGAATCTGCCTACTTCAAAGGAGAGAGATGCAACTTTTCTACTTCTCCAGAAGTATTTGGGGAAAAATTGGATGAGATGTGTGTTTTGTCAAACTTCCAGAGATATTGCTTGTAAGAGAACAACTCAGCTTATTTTATGTATTTATCCAGAAGTTCAGAGTATAAGAAAAACACCTTTGAGTTGAAAACTCAAGTCACTTGCTGCCTAATTTGTTGTAAGCCAATTGGTTGCAGTTACAATAAGTTTTCCATTAATTCTTCATCCAGTATCATTTCCAGAGCTATTGCTAATCTAATTGACAACAGTATAATGACTACAATAATCACCACATTTCACTCACCATTTTTCAACAGCTCAATTTTTATCTCGTGGTTCCCTTTCCTTTTTCCCCTTGGGCTTATCTATTTTTTGACATAGCAACATCCGTGGTCTTAAATTTTTCTTGAAGAGACAATCTTCAGTATTCCTCAAGGTACAACAATATGTCATATCTTTCAATCCACCAGCATCATTCCCTGTTCTGGCTGCTAAAAATAAACTCTTTAATGATCCAATTCTTACTGGCTTGTATTATATAGTCAGTCACTTCAGCGAAGCAATAAGCTTTTCACCAAACTTAAAGTAGCTTGGTACAGGCATCTTTTAGTGCTTATACTGTAAGATGCCATGAAAAAAACAATCAGGTATATACTTCCCAACTGGAACTGTTAGCTATCTAAAATGGAGTCGGTAAGTTCAAAAGGCATTGGGCATGATTTTTAAGGGAGTTCAGGACCTTAAAGAGTCAGGCTGTGCATTGGCTGATTTTTGTTATGCAGTATTGTTGTTAAGTAACTTCAAGAAACTAAAAATGAGAGTATAATTGAAAGAAGCAGCCACGAGATATAGGTTGTGTCTATTACAGATTAGTTGGCTCTTCTGTTTTCATCCAAGTCAAGAAGCCTGCCAAAGAAAGAAAATGTTATCTGGGCTTTTTGTGATTGTAATCAACAGGATCAATTAACACATCAACCTGCAAAGATAAAGAAGAAATTATTATTTTAAATAAAATAAATATTTCTTTACCTGTTTTGTACAGGTTCAGGTTTCAATATGGATTTTTTCCCCTTTATATTTCCATGATTTTTAGAGCAAAGTCTCCTAAGTCTGGTGCAGTAGCACTATATATTTAACTTAGCTTTCTTTTTCCACGTAAAGCATCAGACTACAAGGAATATATAAGATCACTGCAATTTTTCAGACAAGTGTGTCAGTTATGTGCATTGCTTCCATCTTCCCCACTATCTGGTATGGAAAATGAGTCTGTGTCGTAGCAGGTTTCATTTCAGATAATAAGGGAAGTTAATAATTAGCTGGTGCTCCTGGATTCACTGAATCCAACCTTTGTTAAGAAGCAGTTTCCTGTATATTAATAGATTTGAAATTATTCAGGAAATTGCTTGAAAATGACAGAGTCACTGAACATTATTTTAATGTCAAATGACTCGAACGATTCTGCTGGAGTCATCCAGAACACTGAGGTCAATGTTGCACTGCAGCATGGCAGCCAATATGCCTCGGGAACTGAGAACAGATATCTCCAATATGAAAGAATTTATAACTGCCAAAGATAAAATGGACTGCAGCAAGAAAATCTCCTTTAAAAAAAGCTATAACAATATCATTTGAACATATCTTACATATTCTTTCAAATTCTGTCCAGGTTCCTGTGGTAGAGGAGTGATTTGACTGCTACATTTGAGGCCATACTTAAATCAGTTGGTGGGAAGGATTCCTCTGTTTCATATGCAGGCAGGCTTTTCTGTAGGAGTGTTCACCAAGTATTTGTGAGTGTTTGTCATGTCCTAACATAAAGTGGAAAAGCAAAATGTTTAGCCATCAAAATAAATTATTGAGTGATACTAACAATATCAAAACTTCTCAGCACAATGCCTATACCCACAGACATAAAAAATGCAGCTTACAGTTCAAACCCACTGATTTATAGAAGCAGAGGAACCAGTTTGTCAACTTCAATATTGCCTTTAATTCTGCTATATGAATTAACCACTAATTAACTCAGAAGAAGTAGGAAATGTAACAGCCTAATTTACCAACATGTGGATTTCATCTACTGAAAGACCTAATCTACTGTGACTGTTTTGAAATGAAAAATAACATAAATAGGAACTCAATGAATTCATAGACATACTCAACTGTCCAAGTAGTATCACCCATCTTTCAGATCACTTTTCCTAAACTGGAAGTCACAGGCTGTTATGGAATAAGAAGCATATGTTTTTTGAGTCATATTTGACAAGGTAAGAGCTATTGCACTTTCATTCATATATACTTAATAAAAGTGTCTTTCAAAATTTTTTACTTTGCCTAAATGATATCCAAGAAAGCTCTTTGTATGCAGCTTATTTTTCTGAAATTCCTAGCCATAGAATTTAGAATATGCTCATAGTTCAGCCTGCATCATTTAAGTGTGATGTCCAAATTATGGGTAGCTTGAAAGTTTTTATCACTTCAGATCCCTTTTAGCAATACAGTTGCAGCTAAATGGTCAGTACAAAGGCAAAGCCATCGGCCTGAAACACAAACATATAGAATCCTATAGACTCATATGACAAGTGTTCATTTACCTGCAGAATTGGGCAGTCTTCCTGAGAGGTAGATCCTAAATCCCGTCAGTACAGAGTAAATGACATGATTTTCGTCCAGACTCATTGCTTAGTTCACAAGTGGAAGAGTTTTGTTACTTTAATGTCTTTTATTAGCCTTAAGACTGCCTTCAGAATAGGAAGTAAGTGAGAATGCAGTTGCCCCTTCTATGAAATATTAAAATCCTGTTTATCTTTGTCTGAAATTCTGCCTAGCTTTGAAAACTCATTTTCAATGGTCTGTAATTAAATAAAGTGTTTTTGTTGCAATGCACTATAACTATGTGGTACCACGATACATTTACGTACCATTGTTTTACATATTATTTATAACGTACTCTGGTAATCAATTTGAATTCTGCATTTTCCTTTGCTCTCCTCCCAGTTGTTTTGCATGTTTAAAAATAAGCAGAGTGTATAGATCTCCAAACAGCTGCTGAACTTATGAAGACCAGGGCTACTACAATTGCAGCATCTTTTCATTCCAAGCAGATACTGTACGCAGAGTAGGAGGAAAACAGATTAAGTTACTGCAACATGTGCAAAAGATCTATTATATCCAGCATCTGTAACAGTTGAAAAAAAAAATACACTCGTCTAGATTTGCAGTTGGTGAAAACTGGCATAACTAATGAGAATTCATCTGTCTTGAACAATTTCTTTGTAACGTGACTTTGGACATTCAGTTTGCTTGATTTTTTTAAGCAACTGTTTTAAACACTACTTTTTTTTTCTTTTTTTTTTTTTTTTATCTACTGCAACTAACGGATCTGTGTGATCCCAATGGCACCGAAGCAGCAGTGGGGTCCTGGGCAGGGAGACCTCTACCAGTGACTCACCATAGGACCCCTCAGGCAAGCTACTTGTGCTCGAGTTTGCTGAGGTGGAAAACTGAGCAGAACAAGAAACGGGAGAAAGACCTCAACTGAATTCTGCATCAGAGCTGAGCATTCAATATCAGCTGATACATTCAGATTATGTATCACAAATACAGATCTCTGATTTTTATTTTTTTTTGAGGGGGGGAGGGTGTGTTTTTTTGTTTATGGTTTGTTTATTTTTTATACTCCAAACAGACCCATTTATAATCTATTTGTTTCATTTGTGGATGGGCTTTATTGTAATTCTGCCATGACATTTTCTTCTGCCCGACCCTCACCTTTTTTCAGCCAGAGGAATTTGGAAAAAAAACTGACTGTATCTGTGGCAATCACAGAAAAATACTGCTCCTTAGATTTCTTGGGAGCTGCAATGTTCCTTTAACTCACTAAAGCATTCACAAGGCAGAATTTACATGACAAGCAGGATTTGATCTTTCAAAGTCAAGATAAAAATATACATTATATAAAAATAGTGGCATAAAATAGGTCTCATAAAAAAAAGATGGTAATTATTGGCCTAGGACAGTAGGCTGATGCAATGTAGGCTAGACTAAGATTCTTATTAGAAGTTGATGTTGGCAGTTCATGGTCAGAATTCATATGTCCATACCACGTTTCAGATATTTAAACTTTGTATCTTTTGTATCAATGGGAAATAGCTATCAAAGCAGAAAGCAATTAAAAACCCCAGAGATGTGATAGTCTGGCTGAATACACTTTATTCATATATCTTAAATAGGTGAAAAAAACCGAAGCTAAACATTTTTATTTTTTGAGGGAAAGGAAACGCAACAAAAGACCCAATTAAGGTAGCAGTCTGCTCCTAAGTGCTGAATGTTCCCTATGTTTTACTGAAGCTGCCTCTGGTTATTCTCAGAAAATACACCATCGCTCCTGTTCACTGCTTCTGTTCTCACAAAATGACAGCTGCCTCTCCAAGCACTGCCTGCCCAGCAAAGCACACTGATGGGGCTTGGAGAGAAACAAATCCTAGTGCCTTCATACACAGGGACTCCAGAGGAGCTTTGGAAAGAGCTTCTTCACTAGGAAATTGCACTAAGGACCTGAGAGCTCCTGACTGTCCTTTCCTAGGAGAACTTCCTCTGTCAGTTACCATCATGATGAAAAAATTCTTCCCATAAAGAGTGGTCAGACACTGGAATCGGCTGCCCAGGGAGGTGGTGGAGTCACCATCCCTGACTGTGTTCAAGAGTAGATTAGATGTGGTGTTGAGGGATCTGGTGTAGGGGAAAACTTTGTAGAGTAGGGCTGATGGTTGGACTTGATGATCCGAAGGGTGTCTTCCAACCTAAATGATTCTATGATTCTATACTTTCTCCAGTGGTTGCATATATACATTAATCTAATGGAAATGTTATCATTGTCAAGCATTCAAAAATAGTAAAATACTTCCATAAATTAGTAAATTCTAATGACATGCTATATTACAAAGAGAACAGTTGGACTGAAAAAATTTTAATTATGTATAAAATCTTTTGGTTTTCAATATTTCCCATATTTCATATCAATATTACTTTCCTGTGGTGCGTATCTGCAATGTGGCTTTCATGCATGAGAATACATGTAGGAGAATTCTGTAGTTCCATTTCTAGTTTGCTTTCTATTCCAGTCCCAAACATCATCTGAATACTTTGAAAACTGGAGAAAAAAAAACAAACAAACACCAAGCCCCAAAATACCCCATGGCAGTATCTCCTAGACTTGTATCTTGTTTAATCTGGCCATGGGGTACTTGAACGAGCATCAACCTGAGACAAGTTCAGAGGCAGTCTGGTGGTAGCCTTTGTGGAAATAAATTTTGTTGCGGAGCACATACTTGGTTGCTCTGGCTGTTGCAGATGTGGGTCTCAAGATACCTGTAAACCAGGATCTAGGCTATTATTAGCAAGTTACAGATGGGATACTCAGTGTTTATGCTTCAGTTTTGGATTTACCAAAAGGTGCTCACCAGCTTTGTCTTTTATAGTGGTTTGCTGTGGACAAGACTGAGAAATCTGTATGAGTTGGAAGAGCGAGTGGCTTCCCTGAGAGGTTAAAGATCAGAAGAAGAAAGCATTTCTCACCTCTGCTCCTCCCAGAACCTCGGAGAACAAAATCCAAGACTTTTACCTTAGCCTGAGAAAGAGAAGATGGGGACATTTCAACATGACTTCCCAAGCTGAGACCTCTTTCCAAACGTGTGCAATCACAGAGGGGATGAGTCGACCCTTTATTTGTTCTTCTGTACTTAGCTTTTCATGGCAGAATCCCATCTTCAAAGAAGGTGATAAGAAAATGTACAGATATAATAAGCCAATTAAAAAGGAAAATGGATGTACAGTTTTAACATATATTATTGTTCTCAAGTCAGCAGCTTCTCATGCAGAAAATATTATCAGTTTTGAAGAAAAGGATTGAGGGGAGAGGATCACAAATTGATTTTAAATGGTTCCAAGAATAAAAGGTACTGGGTAGCTGACTGGATTATTATTTTTAAAGCTTATTGTGAATCAGGCAAGATCTGAAAATAAGAAAGATGTAGCTGAATGCAAAACACATACTGTGTTCATGAGAGGAATCTTGAAATACAATAAGATTATCAGCTAGTAATGAAATAAAGAAAAGAAATATAGGTCTGTGCCTGCTGTTCAGAATGTGAGAAATTAAATCATGACTGGGTTAAGTGAAATAAATACATCAAATTCCTCCAGCGGACCCTGTGTATAAACAGTTAAAGGGATAGCATGTGGGGAGTACTACTCTGCATTTCCCTAGGTGAAAGTAGCAGAGCATATATTTACTGTGGTGCTATGATATGAAGTGCACTTTGTTAACCAGATCAGCTTTTCTGATTTTGGATACAGAAAGGATACCTTTTTGGCTTGCGAGTTAAAGATTGTGAAAGAGAAACAGCATTTAATAATTATAGGCATTTGAGGGGTTCAAATTCCCTTTGAACAGTTCCATTAACAACACTGAGAGTTTGTCTTTGGTATGAAAAGACTGTCTAGAATGTATGTATGATAATAAAATATTACTACCAGCAAGTTGGCAAATTTTAAAAAAAAAAAAAAGGTTCACCTGGGCTTTTCCAGGTGTTGAACTGTAGCATTTTCATTCCCCAAAGACCTGATGAAGTGCTAAACATCCATAATTGTGGTGAAAGCAGAGTATTGCTCCCTGAGAAAATCCAGGACTGGAATTCAACCACTTCTGAAGCCCTGAAGAGTCATATGGAGAAACGTCACTGTTGCATTTATGTTTCTGTTTGCATCTCTTGTTTATCTGAAAAGCTTGCACTAAGTGAGAGGTGCAACTTCTGTCTCCTTGTTCCAGGTGATGCTGCCTGATCACAGCAGGGGAGGAGCTCTGTGCAGCCAGCTCTGCTTTCTGCCTCTCCTTCCAGCACCGTAACAACAAAATCATGTGGCTACGACAGAAACATCAAATAAACCAGATGACATTTGATTTCAGAGGCTCAAAACTACTTTCTGTAAAGCAAAAATGTTGTTTATTATATCACTCTATGTCTGCAGTGCATAAAGCAAAAGGATTAGAACAGGAATGGGCTAAGGCATACTCAGCCTGCACCCCAGTCTTTCCTGGCCGGTTTCTCTAAGCTTTGTCTGTCCAGTTACCTTCTTCCTTGCCTTTGTGACTTCAGCTGCAGACTGCTGCAGCCTTCAGCTTGCTCCCAGTATCTTTCAACATGTTTAAAACCCACTCACTCTCTCTTCTGCCTACCTCAGCATCTGTAAGGTTTTCAAATTTGCTTTGATCCTAAATTCAGGGATGCTACTGCTGCAGGCCACTAGCTTGTTTGGTCACAGGTTATTCTGCTTCTGGTCCCCACTGCTCTCCAGTGCCACTCCAGGATGAATAGCAGCTCACCTTTGTTCTTTGAAGGACCCGGTGTTTGCAGCATTTTGTTTCCTGTTGTTTTTGCTCTAACGGCTTCATCTGATTTCGACCTGTGCATTCAGGTTGGATAATAGCAAGACAGTCTGAAGTCTGTGTATTTATAGGAAATAAAACAGATATCTTCTTCATTCTGCGGAATATATAATAAAGCAGCTAACTAATAAATGTCTAATGCTTTCTTGAGTTTCCAGCCTTTGGTATGGCTTACTCAGATTTTTATCCAAGTAGGAGGAAAACACTGAATGGAGATTAATTTTTAAAAGAGAGTTCATTCATACTGTATGGATCTCTGTTTTTCTGAAGTGTTCACGTACTTCAGAAAGCACTTATTTTATATCACTCACTAAGCAAATAAAATAAATATTCTTGACCCACACTGTTCTTCAGATGTGAAAAGGAAATGAAAGCACACCTCCTCAGCTTTTTGTAATTCAAATTCTTCTCCTGAGGGGAGAGCTTAGGGAGAAGACCTATATACTCTGTGCTCTCCTACTGATGTTACACGCAAAGGAAAGAAGCTCTTTGATTAAAAGCCCACCCAGCATCCCTGGAATCGTGTACCTTGTTTTCTTTTTGTAAGATTTGTCAGATTTTTTTTTCAGTTATTAAATCTCACATTTTCTCAACAATCATACTAAGGAGGAACTAGGAAATAAAATAGCTAAAATATGAAAAAAAAATATTAGTGATTTTTTGTTCTCTAGCAAGGAGGGGATCATTATTCTGATTACTGCAACTACGCTTGTGGATAAACAAATAATAGTCATCAATAAAAAGATCAGATGAAAAGTGCTAACAACTGAGTTGAGAAACAGCATCCAAGTCAGAAAGAGCCTTGCATTAATTCTAACAGAAACAAATCCAAGGTTGGTAAATTCCTATTGTGCCTTTTCTATGAGCTCCATCTGCAACTTCTCTCATGATTAATCTACTATGACATCTTGATGAAATGATCATAATGAAAGATATGAACTTTAAAGCAAAGAACAAACCTAAGAGGACTGGCATGGTTTTCTGGCTTACTTGACAAATCCTGGATGCTGGGAGAGTTTATAGAAAAGTTACACCTATGCATGAAGATTTACATGTTGCTTTTTTCTATTAGAATGCGAAATAAAATATTGATTGATGAGTTTTCTGGAGTTTTGGGGTTTCTAATTAAATTATACATGTAATGAATCAGAAAAATTAAAAATTCAGCATGTAGACAGCTGAACAGAGCATAAGACCTGGACATGGTAAGAATTGGAAGTAATCACATACAAGCCTAGATTTTTGAAGTTGCCTAAATTGCAGTAACAAGGTGCCTTGTGATGTTTGCTTACCCACAGACGGACTGGACATCTACCACAGAAAAGTGCTGATCCACAGGACATTTCCATATCTGTATTTCTTGGCTAAGTCTCTTGTACCTAAATTCCTAGTGGGTAATATGGAGATCGATTGCCACAGGAACAAAAAACAAAGCTCTAAAGACCAGCCTTGATAACCCTCGCTACTTCTTGGTGTAACTTGGGAGATTTCAGGTGAGTTCCTTCTAATTTCTGTGAGAGTAAATGTGGGCTCAAACTAAGCAAATTCTTTCAGCAATATAATTCAGTTTGTCTTAAGTCAGTGAAGGTATACGAGTTTATGCCAGGTGAATATCTGACCTTTTTGCCTAAAACAGCGCTTGTAAATTCCTACTTCAAAATATTTTCTGAAAGTGTTCTGATAAATCCAAACATTTTTGAAGTTTAAAGTTATTTATTATCAGAAAAGACAGAGTGATAGACAGATATTCAATCTTCTATTGATGGATTAAAATAAACAGACATGCAAAGTTATGTTCTACATATAGTAAATCTTTCTTCGTTTTGGGGAAGAGCTGAAGTTTTGCTCTCTGCTAACAAAAATGCAAACTCTCTGGGAACATGAAGGAATCAAAAGCAAGATATTCAAAATCTGGCTACATAAAATGTAAAATGTAGAGACATACATCCTAATGAAATAGTTCTGGCCTTTCTGCTTCAGGTGTTGTTAATATATCATTCTCCAGGCAAATTACAAACTGACAGCCTTGAAATAGGCTTCTTCACAATACTTAAGTGGTGAGATATATACTCTGTGAACAGCATGGTATGGGAAGCTGTGACTTCCCATATACTTCTGTGTTGCCATAGAAGTATTCACTTCCTCACATCACCTCTCTTGCAGCATGGCAAGCCCCAGCTGGTAAGATGACAAGGGATGTCAAGGGAGGTGATTCTGCCCCTCTGCTCTGCTCTGCTCTGGTGAGACGCTACCTGGAGTACTCCATCCATCTGTGGAGCCCTCAGCACAGGGAAGACACTGACCTGTTGGAGTCCATCCAGAGGAGAGCTGCATAAATAATTAGAAGGATGGAACACCTCTTTTATGAAGAATGGCTGAGAGGATTGGTGTTGTTCAGCCTGGAGAAGAGAAGACAGTGGGGAGACCTTATCATGGCCTTTCAGTTTTTAAAGGGGGCTTATAAGAAAGATGGGGACAAACTTTTTAGAAGGTCCTGTTGCCATAGGACAAAACTCAGACTAGATATAAAGAAGGTATTTTTCTGATGAGAGTGGTGAAACACTGGGACAGGTTGTCCAGAGTTGTAAGTGTGCCATCCCTCAAAACGTTTAAGGTCAGTTTGAGTGGGGCTCTGAGCAACCTGATGTAGTTGAAGATGTCCTTGCTTATTGCAGGGGGGTTGAACTAGATGACCTTTAAAGGTCCCTTCCAACCCCAACTATTCTATGATCCTATTATAAAGTAGTAAGAAAGAGAAAAACAGCCATGAAGGTTTTCAAGAAGAGCTTACAAAATTCACAACTAGTTGCGGAAGGAAGTACTAAATTTTGGACAGATAGACTAAAGCTTGCTCTTGTGATGCTTTGGTGATTCAGCAAGTGGCATCTTCTGTCCCAGGGTGCACATCTGGCCTCTCCATCTCTTAGAAATGAGAACAAGCGAAAAGAAAAGGCAGCTTATTTGGGAAAGGCTTCTTAAAACAAAAGAAATAACTTTTAGAGCTTTGTTCATTTTCCTTTGGGAAAACGGAAAGTCCCCCAAACTGACCTCTAGATTTGAAGGTACTTGGTTACTTATTACGTTATACTACCCATTATATTAATTAATTTGTCATCTCTGATGAGCATAGAGGATATGAACTCAGAAAAGATGCTGAAAAGTAATTGCTTATAAATATGTTGTCTGTATTGAAGAGCACAGCTATCACAGCTGCTTCCCTCACGCTGCTTTTGTGCAGTTTCACAAGGAACTGACTAAAGGACATGAGGTAAATGTAGGATATAAACTCCAACTCATTTTGGTGAAACACAGGGACTACAATTTAATATGAAATATCAGCTGGTAAGGGAGAATGCTTACTGGTGAAGAACAGTCACCCAAGTACAAGCTGACCTCTTATAGTAAATGCCTTTAACAGTAGGATTTATATCTAAAAATAAAACATCAGTTTCTTGGGGTTTTTGTTGAAGCATATTTTACTATCCATCCAATTTTATACAGAAGGAATTAAGTTGTTTGAATTAAAACCAGCATCTTCAACCTCTGTTAGCGATCAGTTGGTAACAGCCACTGATAGCCACTGTCTTTTTCTAATGTCTACAGTTTTTTCCCCTTTCTTCTCCTCCCTGTCATCTTACTGGTTCAACACTATTTAGCCTTAGCAAATAAGACTAAAATCTTAGTAAATAAGACTAAAAGGGACCTAGTAAATAAAACTTCCACAACTAAAAGTGCCAAAGATATCAAGTGCTATCATACAACCTAAGCTGAGTTAATTATTTTTTATTTTACATTAACGTTTGTATTATGTAGTAACTATACAGTATTATCACTGGGGTAGTTTTCAAATTAATTCTTTTATAGAGAATGCCAGGTAAGTGTGCCACAGCAGCTTGACACATAGAAAAGTTATAAGATCCAGTTTGGATTAAAGATCAAATTGCAGAGGAATGATCTTTGCAAGGGTTTAATTTTCTTTTAATGCTGGTGGGCTGACATTAGCAGGTTGAGCATGTGTTGGTCAAAAAATCCTTGCCAGCTAATCTTTTTGCTAATCTTAACATGTATGCATAACCTTTCTGCCACACGTCATATGGCAGCAAAAGCCACAGTTAATTAGTGAGAGTTTTCTCCTAAAGACTGAGAGACATCGCAAGGCTTCCTTGCATGCTTTCAATAAAAGCACCTTCCCACCTGCCAATAATGAGATGCTGTACCACATTATTTTAGAGGCCAGGTGGCCAAAATTTGTATAGAGACAAATATCACAATAATATATTGGAATAAGAGAAATTTAGACCTCAGAGGAACATCTACACCAGCCCCATGCCCTGAAGCAGCATCATATCTCCACAGAGGTTATAACTAACATAGTGCTTCATGGCAAGTTTGGCAAAAGTCTTTAAGTCAGAGTGTGCAGCCAGTAGGTGTCCACACATGCCCTGCTCTCTGTGGCAGCACTTCCATTAAATCCTTAAAAGACAAGGCCTGAAAGTCTGTGTGGAATGCCTTTTTCTGTCTTGCCAGAGACTTCTCTCGTGTTAAAACACAGCGGGGTTAGGTTCCTGGTTGAATTAATTCAGCTTTGACACCATCTTCCCTGTTTTCAGTATGTGGTTGTTTGAGGAACTGCCTGACAGCACAGGGTCCTGTGGGAAAGAGGGTCAGCCATCTGCAAGATCCTTGGGCAGAAACTCCCATACCAGGGGCAAACGTCTGGTTCTCAGGAAACAATCAACTTCCACATACAAGTGAAGTTTGTATTTAATTTTGGGGATTTTATAAACATAAGCAGATCATCTGTGGGTAAAAAGCTCTTGAACCCAAGGTTGGTCTGTGGTTATTCTTTCCTTTAGTCACCTAAAAATGGGAGCAGAGAAGATCCTCCCCAGCCCACCAGATAAAGGACACACAAATAGAGGGAGAGTGAAGCCACTTTGCCACGTTTCTTTATACAGACTGAATATTTGGGATTTATGCATGTGACATAAAGGATATTCAGAAAAAGGGTTATTCTTTTTGTTCAAAAATAAGACTCTAGGCCTACTCAAGAGCTTTCTGAGCATGAAGAGACTTCTGTGCACAGAGCATGAATATTGACTCTTCCTATAGTTTTTCTACAGCTCAAACCTTGACTGTTTCCTAATTGTTGCCTCCACAGAAGCCACCTTCATAATATCTCTTTAGTGGGCATAGAAATAGAAATACAAATGCAGGTGAAACTTTATCCAAGTTCAGTTTCCAGTATCTCCACTGGTGTAATGGAGAAATTAAAGCTAAAAGCAGGTAAATGGCGTTTGAAAAAAATCAGTTAAGTTTATTTCTTATAAACACAATAAAAGTTAGCTTACCCACTGTGTTTTCCTGTCGTCACTCCACTGCTTTCTAACCCAGTCACTCAAGTTTCACTCATTCAGATGGTTCCGTCTATTTCTAATAACGTAGTAATTATTTTGCAAGATGGATGTAATGGTAGAATACTGGACTGCTTGGAATGGGCTGGCAGCAAGGTACTGCTCTGAAAAACTAGAGACAAAAATATCTAGGAAACATACACAGTAGATTTGAATTACAAATCAAACTAAAGGAATTAGCAACTGAAAGGGATAATAAATATAAATATTACAACAAAATTAATTTTTTATTTTGGGTCAAGGATTTAAGCTTTCTTTATCAAATTGAAAATTTATATCATAAAAAGGGGAGCTTTTCTTGAAAAGTCACAGCTTTCTACCTTCAAATATTTGTAGGCTTTAAATCATCAGTATTTCAACAAACCTACCTCCCCAAATATTGTTTTTTAAAAAAAGTAAAGGGGGGGTGGAGGGGGGGAATGGAATAATTTCAATTTTAAACAATGAGAAAAAAAATGCCCGGGATTCCAGTCGGTTGAAAAACGTGTCCCAGGGGAAGAGCGTGGAAGCAGCAGGATGTACAAGAGTGTGGTTGTGCAGCGCGTGTCCGCAGTGCCTCCCCACAGAGCGCAGAGAAATTGTAGAGATTGATGCTAATAGACAGGGGGTCTGTGTTTGCGTGCAGCTGCACTTGCTACAGCTGTTACCCAGGTTCTTCCACTGCCCACCACCTCCCACCCTGAACAGCACACCGCCTCCAGGAACCAGTTCACTTCCTTCTGTGCAGCTCTGCCATAATTAGGTCCCCTATGCTGCCAGAGAATTGAAGTATCCAATTTAATATCTGTGACAGTTCAGATTAGGGTGGATATGTAACCTAGACTCAAAACCACATACAGAAATAAAGGCAAAAGAGGGGAAAAAAAATAAAGTAGTATCTTACTTTTAAGAAAAATGCAATTATGGTCAGCTTTGATGAGCACTCATTTATGATTCTATTGCAATACCTCTTTTAGCTTCCCGCTGCAAATAAATATCTTAACACTATATATAGTAAATTGGCATACAACTGATACACAAAAAGTTATTCTCTTTTCCAACTTCATTGCAGTATTTTTCCTCACACATCTCTTTCACTAAAGATATTCCTTTTTCTAAATATCTAAGTTCACTGACTGTAATTTAAATATCTCCAATCCTCATTAATTTGCAGTTAGAAAATTAGGCCAGATCTGTATTTCTGCTAATGTAAAAATATTGCCTTCAGGAAAATCAAAAGAATTTTAATGACATTTCTTTACGTAAATAAAACAGTCATGCAGTTCTTTTTTCCTGTTCTATTTTCATTGTGCTGGTTAAGGAGTGGGAATATACCCTTATAATCGAGCATGATTTATATAATATGCTAATTCATAAGTGGTGGCTCATCATCAGCAATGTGAACTTTGAGAACTCTGCAAAGAGTACAATGAGGACAGGTTTTTCTTGTGGGTTTCCAGTGCCCTCTCCAAAGAACTGTGTTTCACAAGTGTTTGCAGAGATGTTCTGCTGCCTCAGCCACGCAAGGCTGCCTTTCTTGCCTGTACAGACAGGAATAGGTCTAATAATCTTGTGGAGCTCTTTTAAGTTCACATTTGTAGTTCCAAGACTCGTGTATATTTTGTCATAATGTTTTCATAATACTTCTTTTTCTGGTACGCATGGAGAAGGGAAAACAAATTTCCTTTTTTTTTTGGGGGGAAAGGAACACTTTAAAACTAAACTGAATATAGGAGGGAAGGAGATTTTTGTGCTGAAGACTCAGTGATTTCAGTTCAGTTCTCAGTAGGCTACAGAATTGGTAAGTAGCCTGAAGCCTCAACTCTTCATTTGTCAAAAGTCATTGCAAGAGCGTATAAAATGGCAAACAGCATTTAGGCAACCGAATTCTACCCCAATCATGCAATTCTAAGGAGCTTATGGAGCAACATGTCTTGCAATAAGCTGGACAGCTGGTGGACAGCTGGATCACTCTCTGCTCTCCACCAACTGTTGAGTGGATCTTCAACGGCTGTAATAAGAATTTAGGCACATATAGACATCGTCTTGTGGAAATTTTGACTTACATGCCTTAACTCCGAGCTTTTATAGCAGGTTTTGATGTGCTGAAGTCAGGCAACCTGTCACCCTCGGTTCCATTTTCCTTATCTATGAATGAAGACAGCAAGTACTACTGCAAAGCAGTGTTTTAGTCTAGTTTAATTTGTATTTGCACTTCTCTCTGTGCTAAGTAATTTGGGTAAAACTCATGTTCTCCTCTGCAAAAACATTCTTCATTGGAGGAATTCCCCTCGGCCTCACCCTGTAAATTAGTGTCTTGGTGAGTCCCCCTTTCTGAGAATTAGGCATACTGCCTTTTCCACTCTACACAGCTCTGCACATAAAGATTTTAAACTTAGCCAAATATTTTTTCTATCCAGCTTTAAAGTATCTTTAGTACTATCTTGGGAAATTTTTGGGGTATTGAAATACAGTAGTACTTCATACTTCACCTTCCCTTCTCAGTTTTGTTTTAAAGTGTTTTTCACATCTTTTCTATTTAGCTGTAATCATTAGTGATTACACTAATCACTAATGTGTCATCTTCACAAACATTTGCCTCCCCTGGTTGCTTATCAATAGAAAGAATACGAGGGAAAACTTCTGGTTTTATGAGTTATCCTAGAAAGAAATATGCCCAAGAAGTTATGACCAAGAGAGAAAAACATCATAATGCACTGTTGCCTGTGTGGGTATCTTGCTAGAAAATTAATATACCACAGTTGAGGTAATTACTGCATCTGTGTGTGATCTATTAAGACACAATAATTATAAAAACTCCTGTCTGGAAAATTCCCTTCTTCTTATCCCTCCTCCAATTTGATTCTTAGTAGAAACCTAAATAATTTACACAATTGAAAATTACTTTTTTTTAAGGCTTTCTTTTTAGTAAAATACCATGTCAAGCTAGATGATAGGTACTCATCCCTCCAGATTAATCAAATTGCAGTGATCTTCAGGATGCTAAGATTTCATTTTATTTGACTAGTGGATTCCAAATACCAAGAGATTCATCACTGCAAATTATGCACTTGCAAACAAAACAAAACAGGATGAACACTAATCACCATTTAAGATATCTGTTCCTAAACAGATGTTTGAAAAACTAACAGCTTCATTGCCCTTTGTAATGCTGTCCATAGTTTTTTTACAGTGTCACAGCACGATTCTGTCACGTTGGCTTGCTGTAACATGCTTGTTCGGTACGTGCTTGCTCTGGCCAAAGCACAGGAGGTTGACTCTGCTGGGGAGAAATACAGGAGTAACCAAACACGATGCTTCAGCAGAGTCTCAAAGCTCATGTTGGCCACACCAACTCTCTTCCTGTTAAAGCCAGGCCATTGTGCCAGAGAGAATGCAATATCATGATATTAAAAAGATGAGATAACCTCTACTTTGTGCAAGTATTACTAAGGCTGTCTAAAGATTGTTGGAGACCTATAATTCAAATTTTGGGAGCACGTTTATTATCCTTTCTTGATCATGTTTACTTTCTGCTCTGAAGCTCTTGGAAGTTAAAAAATTGCCCAAAGCAGCCAATACTTGGAGTCACTTAAAACTGCGCAGAAAAAACTAAAACTCTCCCATGTCAGTGAGCACCTTCACTCGCATTCTCAAATGTAGTGAGAAAAATCCTTCCAGTGCGTGTATAAAAATAGTTATAATATTCACCATCAGCTTAACTTTTGTCCCTCATGCTTAGCTTTAGATGCCAAGTTGACAGTATGAAGATATCATTTTATCAAAATTTAGTTCAGATGTTCTGAACTGCAGTTTCTGACTGATGATAAATGGAGAAATCCTATTCATCCATGTGGCTGATGCACATGGACATAACACACATAGGTGTATGAGATTAAACTTTTAAAACCAGTTCCTACCCAAACTAATGTAAAGTATGGAAAATTTCTGCCCATGATAAATTTGATACAGTTAGAAGCAAACGGGAGGAAAAGAGTTGCATTGCAACAAAAGATAAAGGAATCTCAATTTTGATCTATAACACTCACTGTGTTTATCACCCAGAGATCTCAGAGTAAAGCAACAGGCAAGTAGGTCTGAATAGAGGAAATGCAAATGTGTAAGGATTATAAAGTTCTGCTTATCACATTACAGAAAGCATCCTCCCCCTTCTAGGTCTGTACTGAATTCAATGCTCTTGGGGAGCATCAGGCAATTTGTAAATCCCAAATGGTGTAAGGCACGAGGTAGGTGCTGCAGTGCTCAACTCCAGCAAGATAGCGACGCTTCTGGGTAGAAAGAACAGCAGAGTTTTCAGCATTTATGCATATTTACAAGATAAAACTTTGGCACTACAGCATGCTAGGCAGAAGCTAGAAGGTGTATTACTTCTGTTAATGTGCACTATTGTTCTTAACAACCCTGTGTATATTAACATTTGCTTAAACTGCTATCATTTATCTCTTTAAAACTGACCTGTTGGGTAATACAAGCAACTTGTTGCAGGAAGGGTTTCTTAAGACGTGCTTGCTATGTTAAGCATTTGGTGCCAAAATTCTGACAATTACAGAACAACCCCTTTAAATACAATTAATACATTGAAGTCCCTTATCCTCAAAGCGGTCAGCCATATTCTCATCCTCCATACAATTTTTCAGACCACACAGCTGACCTAATGAGGGTGCAGTGGTTAAGAGAGCAACAGAGACACACAAAGCAATGTATTTAAAAGGCTTTATAGACAAAGCAGACCCAATGAGATCCTGACTGTGCATTCTGAACAGTACAAGACTGTCAGTGCTACATGTGCATAGGAGTCCGTTGAGAGGCATTTTCAGGCAGACATCATCAATAGCCAAAGTGCTTGTCCACTTTAGCTGCTGAAGCTCTTATACTTCCAGTTTAGCCTGGTCAGATGAGGAAACTATTCAGAAAGGGGATTCCAAATGGAAAAAAAAACCAAAAAAACCACCCCAAAACACTAATGTAGTTTTGTCAAACACAGGAAAACTGATGATATTAGAAGTTACATTATCTGCCCTAGAGGCCAGGAAGAGTTTTCTTCCATCTTCACTTCTTTGCCTTCAAGACTAAAATCAGAGGAAAAAGGCTCAGAGAAAAAAAATATTCTTTCCTGTCTCCAAATGTGTAATTCAGGACAAAAAAATATCCATGGGGATTCTTCAATGATTGGACATCAAAGTCAAACTGAGTATATGGAAAAAAATCGGAATTTGCCGGAGGCCAAATAACTTTTACTGTGCAACAGAAAACTTTGCAAGTATTTGTTACAGAAGTGTGGGCCAGATGCCTCATCTATCAATAGATATGAAAAAATATCAAAACCTAACATGTATATTTCTTAAAGCAAAGTTTTATAGGTACTTGAAGACAGTGTGNTCTTCTGGATGAACACATGAGAAGAAATATCTTAAATTCTATCATAAATGGATACATTTTATTCTATCATTATTTATTCTTATACCTTTTTTTTTTTTTCTCTTTTTCTTTTTCTGTCTGTGCTCAGTACTCTTAACTTTATTCCTTGTCCAGCTCCCACAGTTTTGTTTCTTCTGAACCCTTAGTCAACATGTTTAATTGTTCCAGACTCTCACTTCTGCACACCTGTCCTGTGATAAGGAACCTCACTTATATTATTCACACGCTGTCCTTGTAACAAGAAATATCAGTCTACCAACAGACATTTGGATGTTCACTGCTGTTCACTGGACTGGGATAAGCTCA
>VZTM01028860.1:241-31473 GCA_013400555.1 Jacana jacana
AAACTCAGAACCAATACAATTGTAAATCCAACTTAAACAGTGTACAGTTTGTGCTGCTAAGATATCTCAGCCCCACTCCTTCCACAATCTTCTCTCTTGAAAAAAAACCAGTATGAATAGAGCATCTGATTCACTGGGACCCCTAGATAAGTGAGTGGGTAAGGTGATGACTCAGATTAGAAGTCAAACTTGGAGGACTTGCTGGGAAATTGCTCTCCCTCTTCTGCTAACTGCCGACTGACTTCCTGGTGGCTAAAATTAGCGGCTAATACTTCACAAAATGACTGGCTGCATGTGGGACTGGCTTTTCAGCTGTCATGTTTACTAAGTGCTAACCAAAGGAGACAGAATTATCCCACACCTTAGCCATGAAGCATGCTTGGAGGAAAACTTACCCGATGGGCTCTGTAGAGCCACCCAAAAGCCATGTTTCTTTTTGCTACTTTTTCAGCTTTGGCCAAAAGTTCTGCTCCCACTGCCCAGCCATCAGCATAGTTCATACAACTGCTTCTTATCCACTGCCAATAAAATCAGCTTAGTTTAAACCAGCAGTTTAAGTTATTTAAATAACCTGTTTCACTCTGCCAAGGAAATTGGTGAGGGACTTCACAAACACACACCACTCAGGGCCATGACAAATTTGAAGTAGAGAGCACTACAAAGTTTCACTGCTGTACCAGGAGGAACGTGGCTGCCACGTCATTCCCCTCTGGCCTAAAGGTTCCAGTGCCACAGAGATAACAGAAAAAGAGAGAAAACAAACAAAAAAAACACAACCCAATTTTCCCAGTTATGGAAAAATCCCAAACTCTATCTGAACTTTTACCTCATACTATCTTTTATCCACCATATTCTTGCTCAGCAAGAAGCAAGAAAAATCAGAAAGCTCTCTCCTCTAGTGATTTGTTCTCATTAGAGTTCAGTCTCCTGGCTAATATAAAGAGCCCCAGGTGCCAGACAGAACCTTGTTTGCAATAACTTACTTTGTTTTGGTCAGTTCCTCAGCTCTTCTAGCCAACAAAAACACAGCAGATACTTTTTTTCTATTGCTGTTCTACTGTATAACAAAATTAGAGGTAATTAAACCTTCCAGTTGAATCAGCATAAGTGGCATGGCCTATCTCTAGTTCCTGCATTTTTCATCACCTAGAGAAACCTTCAATATGTGCAGGAACTTGTTCCTCTTTCTTTGGATCCTGATTTGTAACAGTAATAGTGTAGATTATACTGTTTGACCTTGATGACACAGCACTCAACAGTTATCAGTAACCTAACATGATACAAGTGTAATAAATATGTTTCTCCTGATGTGCTGCTGCCACCTATGAAAGAGTTAACTCAGACAGAAAAACAGAAAATATAAAGTAAAAGAGCAGGGGCAGCAAGTTATGAGGAATTTCCAGATAACGCATGTGATGTTATGTTGGTTAAGTACTAGAGACCCCCAAAGCAATTTTGCAATATTTAGTAATAAGCACAAACACCATTAAAGGCTTGGCAGAAGATGAGATTTTCTACACTCCTCTCATAAAAAAATCTATTAGACACAACTGAGTAAGATCTCATTTTGTTTTTACTAGGCTACACTCTCATCACACTGAGTTTGCACTCCACCTTGTGCTGTGGTCCACCAAAAGCTTAGTAACTTCATACTGAAATGCATGAGGGAAGCCTCACGTCAACTGGAACATGAAACAACAGTGTCATCATTCTGTCACACAGAACCATATTCCTTTCTCTAACTTTAGTCTAGATTGCTTTTATAGATTTAATCTAGGGAGCAGTCAAACATTCATTCTGGAGTAATTGAGAAGACGGTGTTGGGAGTCCAAGCAGCTGGGAGCAGGTTTACTCTTTTGTTAATGCAGCCTGTAAGTTAAAAGTAGGGAAGTAATTTTACCACCAGTGATATTTTTTTTGGACTGACAGTGTAAAGGCACTCATTGAGACAACTTTAGGCCCAGGATATCCTGGCATAACCCACTCCATGGGGTATAAATCAACATCCCCCTGCGTGCACCATCACGGCTTTGACAAATTCGGAAGAGCCGGGGAGGCTTTGCAAGCTATAAGATATTCCTTTCCAACAGTATGTCAGAACACAGATCTTTTTACTTACAAGTGATATAGGCATAACTCCTCATATGAATGCTCTCATGATAGAGTAAGATCAGTTATTTTGGGTTTTTCTTATGGTTTTGTATTTCTGTTTAAATTAGAAAAAAGCCCCCAAACACACCACCCTCTACCCCCTATCCCCTCCTACTCCCTCTCCCCCTGACTTAGAGCTATTAAAATGAGACAATTTACAAATTGGCTTTAAAGCTGCACTTACGTAATTTAAAATTCTGTTCTTGCATGCATTGGTTTACTGTTCCTAATCTGACAAGACCAAAATGCTCAGCAACCCCACTGTGCTCTGAGTCTAACAAAAGCTGATGTACACAGAGCAGTGTGAGAAATGTACTGTTGGGAGGGATGCTGACCCACCTCCTCTCCAGTGCAGAGAGCAGCACATACCTTCCACCCTCAATACAGCAAACAACTTCTGTGAACTTTACAGAATGTTATAGAACTGGGTGTTGCCTGGATGGCATAAAATGAATGTCCTGAATATGCAAATCCTACTATATTCTAGAACTAAATACCCTCAAGAATTAAACATGGCAGTTTCCTCATAAGTAATTGACTTTCTCCCACCCACTGAAAAGGAATAAATAAAGGCTCAGTGTAACATATGTCTGGATATGTTCAGGTCATACATAGTGACAAAACACAACATGCCAGATATTAAGTAGTTTCATACTGTTCGGCAGAAATGAAGAGGGGAAGTAATAAAATTTTGGCACACATTCAGCTAGACAGCACATCTTTATTGAATGAATATACATATCTGATAAGTGGCCACTCAGGAGACCAGTAAAAATTGGCTGTATAGCAGAAAAGGTCTTCAACAAAAGGTCAAATGAACTTATTCTAAAGACCACACAGGGATATCTTTATGTGGTCACTTAAGAAAAAGGTTGTTCATTGTAGAAGATTCATAAGGAAAGCAAGAATATAAGGACTGATTCTTCTGAAGAGCAGAAGGTCTTCCTCAGATTTATAAGCATTTTTTTTTAAAAGCTTTACGCCACGGTTACATTGATAAATCCTAACCATGGTGACACAGCACCAGCAAAGGAGTTTCATTTCAGGAATAGAATAAGCTGTACTTGCAAAATGGGGTGGGTTTTTTTTTTCTGTTTTAGAAGCATTTCTACATCCAGGGAGTTGCTATCATAATTATGTCAGTCAGGATGGTGAAAACATCTCACCCCTCCCCAGCCCAGCTATGTCAGCAAATTATTTTAAGGACAAACACTGTCTAAGTAAAGAAACTGTCAGAGACATTTTTTTAAGGTCTGCTTGTTTTAGTAAGACACATTGGAAATTATTTCAGCTTTTTTGCATTAGATTTTGTTTGCAAGATATGACTTTGGATTTCAAGCAATTCCTACTACTGTTCTGCTTTATCCTGTCACTCTTTTTCTCTCTATTGCTCAGCCCCTCCATAACAATGTGCTATCTCTGAAGGTAGGGTTCACTTGTGGGGAAAAACACAAATAACAGTGATCACAGAATCACAGAATGATATGGGCTTGGAAGGGACCTCCAGAGATCAATCTAGTCCAACCCCCCCGGCCAAACCAGGTCCACCTAGAGCAGATTACGCAGGAACATGCCCAGGTGGGTTTTGAATGTCTCCAGAGATGGAGGCCCTCAGTGCTCAACGCTGTACAAGAAAGCCAACCATATTCTGGGCTGCTTCAAAAGAAGTATGGTGAAAAAGTCAAGGGAGGTGATTCTGTCCCTCTACTCCTCTCTCATGAGACCCACCTGGAGTATTGCATCCAACTCTGGAGCCCTAGGCACAGGAAAAACACAGACCTGTTGGGGTGAGTCCAGAGGAGGACCATGAATGTAGTCAGGCGTCTAGAACACCTCTCCTGTGAAGAAAGTCTGAGTTAAGGTTGCTAAGCCTGGAGAAGAGAAGTCTCTAAGGAGACATTATTGCAATCCTTCAATATTTAAAGGGGGCTTATAATAGAGATGGATAAAAAGTTTTTACTAAGATCTGTAGTGACAGGACATGGGGCATCAGTTTTAAATTCTTTACTGTGGGGGTGGTGAGACACTGGAACAGGTTGCCCAGAGAATTTGTGGATGTCTCATTCCTAGAAATACAAAGGTCTAGTTGGATGGGGATTTAAGCAATCTACACTAGCGAAAGATGTCCCCATCTGTGGCAGGGTGGTTGGACTAGATGATCTTTAAAGGTCCCTTCCAGTCAAACCAAAGGGAAAAAAATAGATTCTCAAATTAAGGTTTACATGACAAAAATGACTTGTAGAACAACTCTGTACAGAAGTGGATGTCATTAATTAATTCACATCACTAAACTGAGACTCCTAATTTGAATAAATGTAAACACAAAAATAAAAGGTTTACATTTGATCTAGACCCTCTAGGTTTTCTTTGTAGTTAATGAAGAATAACTGGTGCTTTTATGGCATGTTTCATCTGCTCCTAAACTAGACATGTGAAACAGGTCAAATGAATCATACCCTAAAAATGTCTCCTTCTTTTCTTCAGCTATAAAGGCCATCTAACTGAAATACTGTAGATGTTGGAAGTTAGGTGAGATGAATCCCAATCTTATTATATTTAACCATCATGACATAAAAGGAGACAATAAATGGAAAGACAGACTTTGCTCATGGAGACAGAGAAGGTAATTTGAGCAAGCTTCATAGATCCATCTGTAAGAACTAAGCCTCAGCTGATAACCATAATTACCTGTAAGAAGTAAACCATCATGCTTCATTTTAAGCCCTTTACAACAGTTTAAATATAAATGGAGGAAGGCTGGCAGGAAGATTTACCTTTAATTACTGACCAACCATACTTATAAGGCCTCTGGTTCAGCCTGATACATTTCTTTGTCCATAACACTTTTGCAAGTCGTATGAGAACAGTGTTCCAAATTTCAGAAAACACTCAATGGGCAAAAATTTATTGATTTTTCATTAAAAGAAATAAAATAAAAGAAAAAAAAATCATATCAAACATTAAACCTTTGCCATCTAGTTACCTAAACAGCTACAAGCACCTTTCCAATTATCTGCAGCTCAGAGAATAGGGCTGATAACATAAATTAATACCTTGCAGCAAAACTGTGTTCCCATCTTGGCCCTAACCATCTTCCCAATAGATTTTTATTGTCTGGCACTAAAAATGATGTAGCTTTGAGAGAGGAAAATAAGATTACAAAGAGGAGAGAAGGAGAAGCTGCCAGAGCCATAGGAGAGATGACAACATTTAGGCACAGGTAGGAATTGCATCTTCCGTGGAACTGAAAATAACAGGACCCAGCCTTGCTGACCATGGAGACCCAAAGCTCTAGGTACATGAGGAGGAGTAAGATGGATCTTGACATGAGGAAGGCAGGAGAACAGAGACACATCATGTAAAGGGAAACTGGAAATATTAGTATAGGTGAAGAGGGTCTGGGGAGAAAAGGGGGAACAGAATATATAGGGAATCACGTCAAACAGTGAAAAGTGGAGACCCGGGATGGGAAGCAATGGGAATAGGGAACTACATCAAACAAACAGGAAGAGGTAAGTGGACTGCAAGACTCCCTGAAATGGAAAGGAGGGGTCAGTGAGTACACCGGACTCACATAGGTTAGGGACAGAATGTGAAGAAATCAACAGTGGAAGTGATTTACAAACCAGGAGAGTTTGAGGAGGGTCTTTAGAGGGCTATCAAGAGCTTAATTTAACTTTAGCATATTTATGTTTACAAATCTTAATGAACACTGTGCAATTAAACAACAAGTTTCTTTAGAAGACTGGTGACACTACAAGCAGTAGGGTGTTTTGTTTTCAGGATAGTTGACCAACTTTCTGTTTGTTTCTATTTTTAAGAGGGTCTGTGAGATTCTAATAAAATCCCTCCTACCACCAACATCAACTTCAGTGTCCTCTTAGTAGCTACGGGGATTATTTAAATGGACACAAAACATGCTGGTCCAACCTTAGTAGAGTAGAATTTCAGTTCTAGTTTAAGGACTGCAAACTTTTTAGGATTTTTTTTTTTGTTAGAAAAAAGCGTGTCACAAATTATTAATTGTGGATCTAATTCTAAGTCAACATCTTACCACTGAATTCAGTGATGATGTAATACTTGGTGCAAGTTGCTTTGTTTAATTTCATCCAGCTCTTTGCAACTATAAATATTTTTAGCTTAAGTAATGTAAATAAGTATTTAAACTCACTTCACAACACAAATCCTGCAGCACCTACAAGTTAAACTGGGGTTAAATTCTAAAATGGAATAATTTAAATTTTATTGTTTTCTAGGGAATTACACATCATCTGTGACCAGTTTCCAAAGGCTTTGTTTGTTACTGTTCTTAAGCATCAGCCAAACAAACTCACCCTGGCTTCAGAAAACCAAGCTGTGCTCTTTCCTTTTCACACATCATCACCAGTAATAGAGATTCTAAAGGCAAAATTAAACCCCAAGATAATGCTGGGCCACCCCACTGTCTTTAGATTAAGCCTGCAATAGAATTGCAGAGGTGTAATTGACCGTAACTTAAGTAAATAATTCTGCTAGTGAAAAAAAAAGAGCAGATAGAGTCAGCTCACTCCATATTACAATATTTTGCCTACATCACTACCAGAATTAAGACAAGACTACATATTAAGTCTTCAAATGCTTTCTTTAATTATTAAGTCTTCTTTATTGGACTATCACTGTTAAATTTAATTGTATACACTGAAATAATTTATATAAGAATTTCCTTTTTCACAGGTAATAAATGAATCCATCCATCCATATATCTGTGATCTATAATGATGATAAAGATATAATGATCCTGAAAATTTATTGTTAAATTTTCATTCTTTTGTGTAATCATTTTGATAAAGAGAAATTAACAATCAATTGTAAGCACCAAGTTTATATGTGTCTAAATTATCAATTCTTGCCGAAATGCCCTCAAATAAACCAACAAGGGGAAAGAAAAGTCACCTTTCTCAACAACTCAGTGCTAGAAAAAATATTAAATTTCCTACTTTTTTCACACCGAAAGGGGAGGGGAAAAGGAGAACTTTCTGGAACTCCACAAAAAATAGCATTACGTTGTATAAAACTATTGACATCTTCAGTGCTGAAGAGCACCAGCCATAGTTCACACTTCTCCCCCCTCCTACCCTAAAAAAGTAGTATATACTTCTGTCTAAATTTAGCTGTATAATCAACACTGTGAGGTGTGTGTGAAGAATCCAGTCCAAGACAATGGGTCAACTCCAGATTTCAAGATAAGACAGAAAGCATTAGGAGACAGGAAACTATAATCTCTTTGGCACATGGCACTGGGGATGAGGGCATGAAAGAAAGCAAGGATCACTGCAGAGTTTATATAACCTTATTTTCAAAGTCACTGAAGCCAGGCATCTCCCATTCACCTTAACAGAGCAACACCACAGCAAGTGAAGCCATAGGTATGGGGTATCTCCTGATCCCTTGCGTTCAAAAGACTACCCGTGACCCAGTCCCCCCGTCTCTCTCTCTCTCTGAATGTCTAGGCCATTTCTACTGAAATTAGCAGCTTCTTGGCCTTTAGGAAATCCAAAGGCACACTGTCCCTGAAGTATAATTTAAGAAAGAAAAAATGTATAACCTGTTGCTAAGGTAGTTGCATACTTCTGTGTAGGTACACAGGGATACTAATTAAAGAAGGCAGGAAAGAAGAAGGAGGATTACAGAGAGATGTTTAATTCCAAAGGGCTGTGCAACTCAGAAAGGTTTGAGAGACATCTTTGTTTTTCCCAACTAGGCTTTTCAGTTTTACATTTCACACCTTATTGCAGCTCTTTCTAATAAAGTATTATGTTTGTGGGCTCTCCAAAGTCATTAGGAAACACTCAATGAACATATTACAGCATCCACTTCATAAAATGAACCACTGAGCCAAGTACAATTTATTCTATAATGGCGGAGGAAGCATTTATCTAATCCTTTAATAATCTTCTCATATCTGTGGCTGATAAAACACGGTGTAAACAAGTTGATAATTCCCATCTATTTTTAATAATAGCCACTAAAAAAGGCTCCAAGAGTTAACAATCAGAGAAATTAGAGAAATTAAGTGAAAAAGTAGATGTGCCAAAGGCCTGTTTGGACGTAACACTTAAGTAATATTCATGTAAGCATCAAGTATTAATCACATACATGCAGTCACTGCCTCTAGATATGTGAGGCAGACATTGAAAAAATGTGTTAAAGGATATTGAAAGCTTTCTATTTATTTATTGTTTTATTTATTTTATTTTGTGGACAAACTACAGATTTTAGTTCAATAACGAATGTAATCCCTTTTGAATTTTAGGCTGGAACCTTGGTCACAAAAGTGTCCTCTTCCTTAGTATTTTGGTAATCTGTTTACAGATTTAGATTTAAAAAAACTACTTTATTTATTCAGAAGTACAGAAAGCACTCCCTCCACTCATATAATCCATATTTAGCTGGAGATATTTGTGTGTAGAATTTTATTTCCTATTCCTTTGGGGATTTTGAGATGCTACCCAATACTGGGGCAGGAGAGGGGGGGGGGGGGGGGGGGCAGAAATCAAGGGGGTGGGGGGGGCGGGGAGGCAGAAATAAAAAGAAAGAAGGAATTGAGGGGTGATATTTCTTCATGGAGGGAGTTGGATGTTCGCAAGTTCCTATAGGCATACAAGCTGTTGCCTCACAGCAGACTGACCTGAGAGAGGCAGCAGTTCCCAGCCCCTGCTGAGTTGCTCTGGAGCAGGCAGCCTCACACTGCGACAAATTATCACTCTATGAATAACATCATTAAGCAAACTCAGAGGGAAAAAATAAATTGCCATTAAGAAAGCAGCTATTTGCCTAAAAGAAGTGGTAACACGGTGTACCACCTCATGACAGTTTCTATATTCACTGGGAAAAGTTTTCTTAGAAAAACCTCAAGACATATCTACTTAAAATTAGGATGAACTGAAGCAATATACTTAGTTTTGTCTAATAACTTAGAACTCTCTGTAAGATACTCTGTCATAGCTAAATCCAAAAGAGTACATAATAAAAGCACATACAATTGTGTTTGCTCCAGATTAAGTACTTTCATAATGCATTTGCAGACTGCATAAATGTCTCTTCCAGCTTTCAGTTATTCAGACTAATACACAATATTCCGCCACTGTTACTGAATACATAATGTAGTACAATGATCACAGTTATCATTAAAGCAACTTGCAAAATTCTTACAGAATTGGCATCATTCAAAGAAGAATGTGAATTACTTTTATGAAACTTTCAAAACTGTAGACATATTTATTTTTTTACATCTTCCTAAGACATTAGCCTACAGTGCTTTCTTTATGATAGCAAAGTAGTTTTGTGTAGGAACTTATGAAAAACTGACCTTTTCCAGTTTAAGATCATTTGCCTCATTGTCAGTGAAAACATCAAATTTTTTTCTTAATGAACAGCCATATGCCTACAGGGACTTAGAAACTGAGGCACTGGCAATAGATGGCACAGACAGCAAGTTAGCCCCTAAAAGTTCTAGAGTGTCATACTCTTCTTCAGTGTTTATTTACAAACATTTCTGGTGCAGTAAACTTTAAAAGGACTAGTTGATATGAATTGGTGTTACAATATTATAAAGTAATACTTCTGCCAAATATTGACTTTCTGTCCTTTCCTGTTCCCGTATGAAAAAGATAATCTGACCCATAACACTGTCATTCACCCACCACAACCTCTGTATCAAGAGTGAAGAATTCAAAATGAAAGGAAAAATGCTTAAAACCCTAAATAGGGTCAGATGCTGGGTACACAACAACAAAACCTAACCATCACAGCTCATTTCCTATACACGATGGTAACATATGACCCAGATAATTACATTCTCTCCTAAACAGACGGGAGAGGAGTGAGGTGTGTCAGAAAGCTGGAAGCAGTCCTTTTGAATGTTATACCTTGTGACAGGCGTCCCTAAATTGTGCAGCTGGCCTCAGACCCATCAGGGACTCTGGCAGAGTTGGATTCCAGTAGCAAGAGTCCTGCCCTGGTGGATTATTTCTTCTGTCAGTCATACAGGCTCTGTGACCTGAATGAGAGGCCCTGTGCAGCCACCATGCTGCTGCGTACCCGAGCTTCTCTGCACCACCTTTGGTGGTGGGGCTCTGCACAGCTTCCTCTGATCTAGACCAGACCCTTCGGCAGGAGTTTTTAAGATGCTGGAATGATATTGGGGCATGATGATAGGAAATCCTTATGTATACCTTGGAGGAATATATTGTTCCCTCTGTTGGTCTCCTGACAGAGTGAGGCTAAAGCAAGAAAAGGATCCATGCCACTTGCACTGAGTGAATGACCCTTCCAAAGGACAACATAGTGTAGTAAATATTTTTTTAGGCTTTTCTGAGTCTAAGTGTTGGTTTGGGGACTTTCAGTCAGCAGTTACAACCAATGGGTAATAAAGATTTGTTATGCCTCTGAGTGTCTCAAAACCCTGATATCAAAAAAGGCACAATATCATCAGGAATAATGGCAGTATTGAAACTTTTGAACAAGTACCATTAGCTTCTAAGGAGACCATGCACAGGGGCAGGGGTTCTCTACTTGACCCAGTAACCCTCCAGTCTGACAATAATCCTGGCTTGCTGTAGGCTAGGTATGGAGTAGGCTGCAGCATGGTATGTCATCAGGCCCTCTAGTTTAACTCCATCAGGGGTTTACACCTACTTACCACACAGCCAAAAACCCACTACCAGCCCAGATAAGAGTTACTTTACCTCTCTGAATGATTTTATTTCCTACTCACTTTCATTCTCCAAAGAGAGAAGCAATTAGCTTGTGGTGAGCTGTGCTGCCCTGCCACATAATGGCCTCCTACCTTTCTTACCTTACCGTTTTTACTTATAACAAGGCTCCTTCTTCAAACCCTTTCTCCCAGTGAGATTCTGTCCTCAAATCACTGTCTCCTCAGGGTGCTCTGTGAAGGGGAGGCAACAGAAGAGGACCAAGACCTCTAATTGTCTGTGGTAAAACAGATGAGGCACTGTGATTCCCCAGGATTGTGCAATGCTGATTTAACACTAGCCCTTGCGATTTGGAGACTAACTCAGATAAAATGAGTGTATTGGTAGCACTGAAAAATCAGGTGCCTTTGGGCTGGCAGCCTGAATCACCAGGAATATTCTTCAGATCTCTCTGTGATAACTGATCCTTCTGGCTCCAGTACAACCAGCCAAAGCCCTTTCAGAATTCAGAAGCTAAGGCCTTGGCCTCTGTTTTCAGGTCATCCCCAGTTATCTTGATTTGTGTGACTATGTGATTCAGAAGTATGTGGTACACCCATAGGTTGGCCTGGCTGGCGTTTCACAGTCCTGAAACATATCAGAATACCTTGCATCCCAAGAACCAAACCTGCATGAATCCAGCACTTCTTTGGCTAACAAACCTTAGGTCCTTCCATAAATTTCTTCTTCTTAGTCATACCACAGGAAAAGATCCAACCACTTTAAATATAAAGATACTGATCTTCAGCATCTCTTGGCATTGAATTACTGAGTATTTATATTTTGTACGATAAAAGAGTGCAGGAGATGGAACCAGTTCATCAAAGGTATACTTATCCTTTGTAGTCTCATAAAATACAAGATGAAACACATCTGTATTACTGTATTTTTAGTTCCATCTCTATTTATACAATGATGTTGGTTTTTAGAACTGTAAATTTGCTGTTACAGATTGTATCATGCAATTTCTGTACTGCACTGGGGTAATTCTCATTATATTATCCAAGTGGCAGGTGTGGGAATCAAGCAGAGCACAGAGCTTGTGGTAAGGGGACTGTAGCAGCAGTGTTTCAGAGGGAGCAGCAGATGCTCTGATCTGTACAGGCCAGCTGTGTTGCTCAATAGAAAGGAGAGTGTGTGCAACACCCTGTCTCCCTCCAAGTCAAGAGCACCACTTAACAACCCTGGGCACATCTGTGCTCAAGGACTCGGATTGCTCCTGCCCTCGCAGGGGTCAGTAAGGTCATAGGAATCTTCAAATCCATCTTGGTTCATCTTTATGTGAGAACATTGCCATGTTACTGTACCGAATGTACCACCCACATCTCATTTAAATCTTTGTCTTTTATATGAATGTGAATTTACCATAAAAGGTCTGATATCCTGCAAGATGTAAGCACTGCTCTGAATAGCCAACCTTAGCCTCCTGTGACATACTCACATTTCTACAATTGTTTTTTCCTCAAAGTTGAAAAGGCTTCATAAGATTAAACTGCGATAAGAAATGCAGTCCTTTCTGGAGGGCAACGTATATATGTTACTAAATTTACTGCAAGTCTAAATAAAGAACAATCTTTTCATTTCAAATTCTAGTGAAACTATGCAGAATATTAATTCATCAACCTGGAACATAGCCAGAACACCAGTTTAACATCCTTGCTCTTGTAAAAAGTACCATAGCATGTTTCTCCTCTGACATGAGAGGTTGAGGACCTTGCATAGTAATGCCCATATGAATAGAAAACAAAGTGTCATACTAAGGCATTTCTAAATTTCACTGGTTCTTTATGAGAGGAAAAAAAACCCACCACACCAAAACACTCCCTCTCGCCAGCAAGGATGCAGCACTAGAAACAATTGATTGGAAGAGCTTGGATTTTTTTTATTATTATTGTTCCTTAATTGCATAAAATTGAGTAATAACTGGAATTTGATAATGTAATTAATAAAATAAAAGGCTCCTTTCAAACAAAAACTTCTAGCATGGGAAAAGTCTTATACAATAGCTATTTCTGGGAATTAGATAGGAATTAAAAACAATGATTGAAAACATGTATTATATACATCCAACATATTGATGAATTACACCTTTCAAATATGCAGAAAAAAAAAAAAGAGGTGAGCATTTAAATTCCAAGCATATTGAAACAATAATAGATCTCCAATATAGATCCTAGATCAACCTCTAGTTCTTGGTTTTATGGACTCTTGTAAAGCATAAAATTAAAAAAAAAATATAATTAGTCAATCTATATTTAGAAAAATTAGACCACCATTTTAGTAGTATAGCATATTGCCCAAGAACAGCCCCATCTCCTCTGACCTTTTCTGAGTTGGTTACTACTTCCTGGATTAGAAAGGTGCAACTGCACTCTCCCAACACACACTGCCTACCAGAGTTCCTTATTTCAAGAAGTAAAACTCTGAGATTTGTTTATTTGGGGTTTGGGGTGTTTTGGTGTTGCGGGTTTTTTTTAGGAAAGAAAAACTGATTCTTTGGGTTTGGTTTTAAACATGAGAAATTTGCTTGAATGAGTCATAATCTGGATCCGAACATTTGAACAGCTAGTATTTTCCTTCAGGAGATTTATTTTTTTAATATGAAAGAATCCTCTTCACCTCCTCCTTTCTTTTCCCCTTTGAGTTCTTCATACCTATATTGCAGAATTTCAAGCTGAACAGCAAAAATGAGTTCATATCCTAACATTCAGTTCTGAACTGTGAAAATAGACTAGTGATAACCTGTATCCTCTTCAGGATTTATGAAAATTAATAACCCTATTAGTGACTTGCAAATTACAACAATGACTACTGGAGAAAAACAGAATTTCTGTTTTCAGCATAAGGCCTTGACAGTATGAAATGAATGAGGCATAGGTTCACTCAGTAAACTTTATAAAGAAAAGAAAGAATTGAAATGTTGATCATTAGAAACCCTATTCTAATCATCATTCCAAATGAGTCAAGACTCCTTCTGAAAAAGGAAGGCTTCATGCACTCATGTAATTGAAGTCTGAATCATAATGCATCCACATAAGAGGGCTGAAAGCAAAGTGCTCTGTTTGCATGACGTTTCCAAACTTTTGAGCTCTTGCTTTCAAAACCTTCCCAGTATTTTTAAGTGTTTGCCATTTGCTATATGTCTGCTTACGTGCTTACAGCTTAGTTAAAATGCAAGTTACTGCTTTGACATCACGATCCCTGATTTTGGTTTCTTCTTGTTTTGGGTGACTAAATAAGGTTTCTCAAACTGCACAACTGAAATCAGTGGCTATTTTTGAAATCTCTTCTTTTATACAGACAAGCTGTTAGCACAACCAACAATTATATACATTCCCCATCATTCTAAGATTGTGTAAGATTACACAATACAAAAAGGGTTATTAAGAGAGACAAAATCAGTATACTAATGATTCAATTTGACAGTTTCATTATGTATAATGTGGATAAAACTGATCGAGAATTCCTTTTAAATTACTCCTGCCACATTCTGAACAAGAGCACTAAAACAACGTAGAATACACTAGCTTATGTTCTTTTGTAATAAATTTATCATAGTGACGCATATGTAAGCACCCGTATATTTTTCCTTTTATCACAAATGTTCAGGACAGTATTTTGATCTAATTATATTCCATCTAATTATAGTTCATCACGGTTAAAATACCAGATTTAATGGTATGTCATGGATTAACAGAATAATTTGATTTCTACACTGTTAATTAGAATGTACATTTACATGATTATGGAAAGTTATATATGAATTACAAAATTAATACTTAATGTTTAAAAAACCCCTTATGCCTGTCTCTAACAGGATCTGTAGATAAATGAAGCTACACAAAAATACGTTTAGATATTTAAGGTCAACAAATGCTTTTCTTGGGTAACCATGCTCTACTATAGACATTATGAAAGTAAAAAAAGTAGTTTATAAGAAACTAGTCATTCACGTGTGACAAACTGAAAAGTAAAACTGGAACATCCCAGGGATTCTCTGGCTAATTAGCTCCTGTGTCTCTCTTTCCTGTGCTCATACACTGGCACTGAGGTGGGAATCTCCCCTGTCACCCACCACAGTCCTGACATGTAGAATGTGGAGTATCTAGATGTGTAAAGGACAAATCCACTTCCAGGCTTCTGTGGGGCAAAACCATACATGTCCCATCACACAATCATATTTACAGGCATGGAATAACTGGCTAAAGACACCACAGCTGAAGAAAATTGGTATTTTCAGGATTTCCTATGTCAGACAAGCAAACAAGGCCATTCCAATCCAGGAAGAAGATGCTAAGGGAAATGAACTATTCTGGCCTGCAAGAGACCCATGGCAGATGAGTTTATGGCTTCTAGTCAGCTGAAAATGTTGTGCTGCTGGTGGTTGGAGAGAAAAGTTACTCTGTGGAGTAGGGATAGGCACTGTGCTGTGCTGCATTCACATCTGCCCTCCATGTTTGCCCAGGAGAAGATTTTTCACCTCTAACTTCTGAACTGGAAAATCATCAGGTCCCCTGGTTTAAATGCAGCTGGTATATGTTTTCCGTGCCAGAAAGAGCAAGTATGTCAACAACATAATGGAGACAGTCACTTTGCATGCTGCAGTCGGTCATAGGGGCAGTGGCATGTGACAGTATGAACTCTGCAGGAATGTGCAAAATGCTGAAGAGATCTAACATTCATCTGCAGGGACAAGCAAGGGTTTCATTCCTTCCCAGTGACATAACCATCAGCCCTGTTTGCGGACTCAGTACAATTAAGTACAGTGGGTGAGGAAGACTATCAAAGGAAGGAAAATATATTTTATGCATATGTTTGTGTTTCTGTTTGTTTGCTTGTTTTTTTAAATACATGGCAGGTTGAGGTTCTGTGGTAAATGACAGACCACTATCCCATGAGAATGCCACAGTGTGTAACTGACTATGAGAATCACCCTTATTGTGGGGATGGTTTGATTTTGGATCATTTTAGAGTACTTTAACACATGACAAAACCAATTTCCTATCTTTTCCTCTGTCTTATTTTTCCCTCCACAATCTCAAGTACCAACTTACTATGCAAATCTATGCCAGGATTTAGCAGGAGTATCGGTTACTTGTACACAATTGTAGAAGAGTTATAAATATGCAAAAGAACCTGAAGTCCAAAGCTTTGAAAAGCAAGGAAAGACTCAGCTGGACCCCTGGCCGTCATGGCCATTTTCTAAGTTTAAGACCCAGGAGTAGCAACCTAGTTTAAATGACATCAAGAGAATGAGAAACATATTAACTTTCCCACTCCTTTTATTTCCCTTTTCTTTTCTTTATTTTCTTTAAACAAAGAACAAAGAAATACAGAATATACCCTCTTTATATTCAATGTCAATAGAAAGAAAAAGTCACTTCCACCAGGCTTTTATTTCTTTTCTATTGCACTGGACTACTCTGAATTCCTCCTGGAAAAGAAGACTCAAGGAAAAGCAAGGTGAAAACTTAATATAGTTAAAGAATAAAGAATTGGGAGGAATTTGGTTTGAGTTTTAATAGTGTAAAATCGGAGTCCTTAAAATAGTACTGGTTCAAACATGCTACCATTCTGGGAAAGGCTGGCATTATGTGACACCTTCAGAAAACCTTGGCTGATGTAAAAACAGGCTACAGGTGGAAAATATGTAAATAAGACTTTTCATCATGTAGTGACTGAACCACATATCAAAGCATGGATAGGGATAATTAGCTACTAAGGCAGCTGTTGAAAATTTGTCCTACCTGGGTATCTCAAAGGAATGTCTACATTGCAGTCAAGCTGGGAGGTCAGCTGATGTCATGCCTGTTCAGGTACAGAAGAGCCACCACTACAGACAGGCCCTGTCTTCCTTGTTTTCACCCACCATGGGTGGTGATCTCAGATCACAGACACCGGGTGCAATGGGCAGAGAGAGTCCTGTCCTCAAAGGTAGTTGCAATTCCTGCTATGAGGGACAGTACAATCTCGAAATGCATTGACTGGTAAGTTAAAACTCCTTCCTTGTTACGCCACGGGTTCTCTTGAGAAAGTAGTGTAAATTATGCAGCTGTCACTAGCAGATTGCAAATCTGACTTCTGTCTCCGTGCCCCTCTTTTAATCCAGCCTCAATCTGTGCTTGAAAAATTATACTTAGTTGCGTAGTACCTACAGGTCCAGCTAGTCACACAAGCAAATTTTTAACCCAGGTATTCCCTGCTTGTTCTTTTAAGTTGACACCTTGCCCTTTTGCCAACTCCTCCAGACATCCTGAGCATTTCCACCTTTTCCCTCAACCATACATGTTCACATTTATGCCACAAGGAAATGTATCCACCACGGGTCTTCTCCCCACCACAATGGTTTCTGTGCTGAGGTGGGACACCCTCCTCTCCAAGCTGCAGCCACAGTGATTGTCCTGCTGCTGTGCAGAGATGGGCAGAGGTGACAGGAGCACACCCTGGGCACCTGAGGGTTTAGATGCTGAGCAAAACGTATGGACTAGAAGGTTTGAGAAAGGAATGAGTAAGAAATGATGCATATAGCGTGTTGTTGGAAAATGGCTGTGTACATATGGATAATACTTCTTTTGCTGTCATCCTTAAGGACAGACAGCACTGGCATGGCTTACTGCTTGGTGCACGCTCTGTCTCATACTCCATTCACAAGGGCAATAGGCAGGTCTTGGCATGGAGGTACCTGGGGACACATTTCTGAATGATGAATATGAACAATATCGCAGTATAACCCCCTAAACACACACTTCACTTTTCAATGTAATCAAACTTAAAACCTTAATACGGGATCAGAGTCTTCAAAAAACTTATAAAGCTGCCTATACATTTTGCCCTAGACCTCACCTTTACCTGTATAGGGAATTACTGTACTGATGCTGCAGAAGCTGTAATTAACTTTTTATGATAGATTAAATCTTTAGATGTCAATGTCCTCCAAAAGGAAGGCAAAGGTTCAATGTTTAGCCATAGCAGTCATCTCATCATGGGACTATGGTCATTTCACCACACTGGGAATGGTGTATGTACCACTCTCTTTTACCTCCCCCCATAATAAGCAAATACATTGGAGTACCCAACTCAAAGAAAACTTAAACAGTTAGTTCTCTTATGTCAGATGCAGGAAATACCTGAAGAGTCTTTGCAGTAGATACAATAAAGTTTCTCTTTTTTTGCCCCATGTTTGTCTTTATTTTTTTAAAGTTCATATTGTGAAAGAATAACATGAAAATTAGGTTCCTTATATTGGAAATCATTATAATTTGGTCTAATTATGGCATAATGTCCAATAAAATTAATTTGTTCTAGCCATTAGTCACATATTCAACTGGTAGGTGTGTGAGCTAAGAGATGAGAGAGTTTTTTGAATTGGTGTCTCTCTTATGAGAGAGAAGCCTGTGGTTTCAATGACATTAAAAACTGACAGGAGCTGTTCGCTATTTCTAATACAGAAACAGTGAACTACTCCTCCTACTAGTGGAGTAGTGTCCTTTTTTACTATTTGAACACTTTCAGTCCCATTACGTGTCTTATAGCCCCTTACAAATTATTTGGACTAGCACATTTCAAAAACCAAAAATGCACAGATATATAAAAGGACTTTATTTTAAGTCGGTAACTCAGCTGAATTAAAAGCTAATTTGCTCAAATAAACTTTCTGCAGGAAAGTACAAAGTAATGAGTTTTCATAATAGAAGTGTCCAAAAATTTTTATTCCAATTTATACACTGGAAATACTTAAAGATTCAATTTTTAAAACCAGTATTAAATATTAATATAACAGTAGTTGAACATCTTTCCAAAACTCAGTTCATGCTGAAGTATAATATATGCCTGTGCATGAATTGGTTTATACATGTAAAGAATGAAAAAACCTGAAATATGTGACTAAGCATTTCATCTCATGTAAGGATGAGCGGAGCCCATGGACACAGTCCTATGATAAACACAGATCTGATAATTTTCTGAATACATGATCAACTAAAAATGAAGAGCAGCTATATTTAGAAGTTCACAGTGAAGAGCACCTTGTGCAGGTGCAGTTTAGACAGCACTTCAACTTTTCCTGTACTGATACTGCACTGGACACAGCAGAATAATTACACTAAAATATAAAGCTTATAGAAGAAAACAAAATCAAAACCAAACCAAACCAAAACAAAACAAAAAAACCCACCTGGAAAATGGCAAAGAAACCAACTGTAATGATTTCTGCAATGATTTTCTGAATGTGTTTTATAAATTCCCTACATATTTCTCTGAAATGAATGTAATGAGGAAAATTTATATTTTAGGAATATGTAGCTCATGTACTATTTAGCCATAGATGTAGTTTTGGAAATTTTAATGAGTATAGTGCAGAAATATGTTATGCATGAAAGGAATTCAGAGATCTTAATGAAAATCATGCCATGATTTTATGAATTTCTGTTGCCAGGAAAATTATTTGAGTCATGGGATACTGATTATTTTTGGAATCTTCCCTTATTTAAATTATCTTTATGACATATTTTTTCAGAAAGTTTCCTATAACACAGAAGCATTTCCTCAATTAATTGGAAAAAAATATGGGATGGCTTAGTTTTGTAGCAGGGTTCAGGCAGTTAAAAACGAAGCCAGAATTCTTGCTCATCACAAAGGTGAATTCAGGCCCAGTGCAGATACAAAGAGCTTTGAAATATGACTATTCACACCTAAAATTAGACTATGTCAAGTAGTAAAATCCAAGTGCCAATCACTCTCTCTGCAAAAAAGGAAAAATCTTAACTCTTTTTTCTATTTTTTTTTGTCTTCTTTGTCATAGTCACAGCGAGAGACTTAAACCATTTTTTTCCCCACAGATATTCTACTTTTATTTAAAAATAAAAGATAGTACCTTCAGAGAAGCATCAGAGAAATGCCAGTGCCAGGTTCCAATAAAAAATAAAATGTGCTGACACAGATTCTAAGGTCAGGAGGAAACCACATAGGCAATTTAGTCTAACCTTTTTCAAAATACAGGGCACTAAAAATTGGTAGGTAATGATTGCAATAAAAGTTACTTTTACTAAGTTTACATTTTTGCACAATGGCAGCTTTAATTTTATCTCACTAGACGGACTTTTTGTAGGATTTTTCCAAGGTTGTCTGGTGATGTTATTTTAAAGGAACACATGAGGGGAAATAACAAGAGAAAAAAGATTTCTCAGTTTGAAATATGCTGACTGTGTATTAAATAGTGTCATTTGACTGCTTGTCTCAGATATAGCCTCTCCCGTTTTCTTTAAGCAATCCACAGAACACCATTGTTCTTCAATGAAAAGCTGAAAATGCACATTAGGACACCCTTCATGCCAAATACAGAGGACAAGAGGTCTCTCTCATTCCTGTGAATGCTCAATATATTCCAAATAATTATAAAAATATATACAGAACTGCATTCATTTATAAGTTCAGAGAAAAAATTTCACTACATGATTTTTTAAAAGCTGGAGCTTGGCCAAATGTCATTCCATAGACCAAATACATTCTAAAATATATTTATTTGGGCAACGGTTTTGGATTGAGCTTTTCCAGTTTTCCAGCCCTGGAAGTTTCAGTTTTCCCATGCATAAAAAATATTCAAGTAATTTGCTGTTTAACGAGTAACAGGATTGCAGAGTTCTCCTTAAAGATAAAAAGAGAAAACATTTTCTTGATCTTTCCAGGTACATTCAGTAGTAGGCCCATCTTGGAAATTTCAGTTCAGGGACATTTTCAGAGAGATAACACCTTCAAACTCAGTACCAGTTCCTCACAGTTATAAAACATAACTTAGGAAGTTAGATCAAACCCCATTTATGATATTTTTATGGAAGTGTCACCAAGTGGTGCTATTACATACGGTGTTCCTGTTCTCTGTGTGTGTACAATGGTTCCTCTTTGGCTACGCCAGGCTCTGTGTAAAGGGAGTTATCTTTTCCAGAAACTTGGCACGAGTAACAAAGGAGTTTGTTACCTGCAAGGCCACTTTTTATTGCAAGGCTGCCACAGAACAACTAGGTAGGAGCTTTGAGCTGTGTGGCCCAGAGACCATGCTGGATGGTTTTTTGCCCATGAGAGATATATATTCATGCAGGAACAAGTTACAGGTGGAATAGATCTAGATTATTTGTCATTCATTTATTTTCAGCCAGGGAAGCAACTGTAAGGCTCCAAATGGTTGTAACTCTTCATAAGCAACAGTCACATCAACATGCGTTCTCCCTGTCTGCTTACATGTGCAAGAACTGTGTACTTTATACCCAGTGACATGACTTTTTGAGAGGACTTGAGTTAATTAAAAAAGGCAGTCAGGATCTGTTAGATATATAATGAAATCTTTAGAGTGACAATGCAAAATCATCCTGTAGAAATCCCCAGACCTCCACATAAATGAACTCAGTTGATAATATTTATTGACAGAACAGTGGTATAATCTCATTAATATTTGCAAATTTCAATTACAGGGAGGGCATGAGCATGTTAAATAGTCACAGTTTTCCATTATGACTGGAACAAATGCTTATTTATTAATCCATCATCTGATTTTGAAAAAGGTGAAAGTGTGATGCTACTGAGAATGATATATGATAAAGCAGATTATTTTTGCATAGATGTAATGTTGTTATTTTCTTCCTGTGACATTGAAATTCTGTACCAAGCTCTGGGAGAGAGGAAAGGATAAGAAAGCATAGGTCATTCTTCATATAAGTGGAGAATTGAGATGGATCACTTAGCATGATGAAAGCAAGTAATGCAGTATTTCATTATTCAGGACCTGTATCTGTGGGATAACAATCACAATTGCAGTTCACAAAAAGAGGGACAACTTTATGTGGATTTCCCAAGAGAAAGAGACAATGAAATGCCATTTTGATCCTTTTTGTTTCAGCAAAGATATTCCCAAATGAAAAAATGGACAACTAATCAAGCAGAATATTTTGACAAGAGGACTTTGTCCTTACAAGGACCCAAACCTGAACACTTAAAGAGGTGTCTAAACATCAAGAGACATAGGGATTTCTTGATATACCTCTATATCTTCTACACAACTGCATTCTTATGTATATTAACAGAGAGATACTGAAGCAGTGGATTATTTGTGGAGTTGTATAATCTTTATCCTTCTGAGGTTTTCTTTGTAAATAATGTGAAGCATTTTCATTACTTTCTTATTTCCATTATTTGGAGCATATTTGTACCAAAAGGCTCCTGTGGAGGATCAGAACCATAATCTGCCTCAACTAACAACCAAAAAAAGTCACCCAGTTCCTAAGAAGTCAATGATTTTAGACCAGGACAGGATAAAATAAGCCTTCTGAAGGAAACCCTGCCCTCTTTCTACTCAAAGAGCAGAACTGGTGTATTATGCATCACACATCTAGCACAAAAGCAACCATTCAGCCCCAGAAAGAATAGCTTGCAGATGTCACTGCCAGGCACAGTATGCTGTCAATCTAAAAATAAGACGCGATCTTAGAAGGAACCAAAGAAACATTCTAGAAACTCTTTGCTAACTGGCAAAGGGCTGGACACATACCGAAGTTAATAAGCCTTTTCCAATACAAGGTAGGTGAACAGTTGTTAAACTTTCTTCCTAGAGCTTGTTGGAACACTCAGAAAATATTGTGACTTATCTGGGAAGTCAAAGAATATCTTTTTCTCACATGGTTGCACAAAGCAGGCTGCAAGTTTTCACTGTAGCAGCCATCTTAGGTTTTTTACTTCATTCTGCTCCTGAAAGCACAACAGCAAAACACATCTGTTTTGGCGATCTTCATTAGATGTGATTAAGAAAAAAAAAACAAACTTTGAAACCACAGCCTCATCACCTATCATGGAAGATGATGTCACTCTGTCTCATCAGAGTGCACAGTGCAAATGGATCTGGACTCATAGTTCCTTGGAGGGAAGATGAATACACTTGGTGGCAGCTGGTAGAGCAAGGAATATATTGAACCATCCTTCCTTCCCCTCTGGCTCAAAGATACCTCCTCCCAAAGGAGAACAGCTCCAGTCAAACTGAGTAAGAAGATATGCTGTGAGCTGAACTATTTTCAGCTTTTAGAAATCCGATTTCAGTACAGAGAAGGTTAGGTCTAGCATGCATCTAAGGCTGTTAGCAAGAGAGGGTTCAGACAAACCAGAAAGGTACATGCACTCAAGGCCTTACTAAAAGCTACCTCTGGGTAGCCTTTATCCTTAATGATCTGGCAGAACAGATGGTTAACGGGTTGCAGGCCCTGCCTAGAAGCAGCGGGCTTTATTTTGTGCCCAAAAGCTGGTCCTATTCCATGGCTGGATGCCCACTGCAATCTGAGGTTTGGAAAGAACCTGAAGGCAAGGGCAGGGTCAGACCATAGGAGGTGGTAGAGGACCAGAGGAGGAGCCCAATGGATTGGGCTGGACAAGCAAGAATAATTGAATTCAAATCCACAGTAGAAAAGGCTACAGCAAAAGAAGAAGCTGTAAAACTTAGGCTGGGGGGCATGAGAATCACTGCATGACAAGAATCAGTAACAATACAAATAGGGCAGCAGGAGAAGTAACAAATAGTGGATAAACTACATAAGAAATACTTACATAATTTTTTTTCACAACAAAGGGATGGTAATCTTGTTTTATCTTTATATGCATGTAAGGGAATGGGTTAAGGAATGCTATTGTTTGGAAAAATAGACCTGTATGTTTCACCTTGCCGACTTCAAGATTATAAAAGGATTATTTTCTATATAGTTTTCACCACCTTTTTGAGTAGGCAGTCAACTACAAAACCAACAATGCAAAGCAGTTAATTCAGATGCACATATTAACAATTCCAGTAACACAGAACTCATATAGTTAGCAATCTAGGGACCAGATACTCAAATAATGAAAACTAAAATAACTGCAAGTATCTATAAATTCAGAGATTCTTACCCTGCATTTTTATAAATTTCAGCTTGCGTATCAGTGTGCTATTAACTGAACTGAGCTTAAAATTCTGTGTGCAGTTTTAAAGATAATTTTTGAAAAGCATGGCCTTCTGAGGATAGTTATTTAAAATTCAGAAGGCTGCCCAGAATATCAGAGTAAGTTCAGCATTAGTGTAATTTTTCAACCTGACCCCAGAGGCCTACGAGCTAAAATGCCAGCAGATTAAAATGCCTTTTAAGAACCATACTGCACTAAGCTTATGTATGACAGAGTTATACTTTGAGTTATAAGCAGACAGTATCACTTTTGAGGCAGTAGCTGACACAGTCGGGCTAGAACAATTTTGCTACAGCCTGTGCCAAATGGTTGCAGGACCAGGCTAATAGAGAGGTCTCCATTACCGTAACAGCAGCTTCAAGGTTAGTTGGGGGAGTCAGAGTCAGGCCTGCCACCCGCTGAAAGCAGGCAAGGGGAAGGGACAATTTTGGCCGGGGTAACAGCTGCTTTTTCATTGCTTATTGGAATCTGTTGGCACCAGTACCACGTTGCCACCAAACATGTCATGATCTTTCTCTCAGGATGTCCCAACCTAACATCTGTTCAAAGTACATTTTATAACGTAGACTGAAGTATTTAATAGACACTTACCCTTATTGCCACAAATGACGATGTTTTGATACATAGGCAGTCTGCAGAGATGTGCAGAGCTAAGTCATAATTTTTAAGGCTTTTTCCAAGAAATAGGGGGGATGAAAAGGTCTCATCTTCAAAAGAAAGATGCTTAAAGAAATCTCAAACTTGTGGGAAATTCTGTGTCTGCCCCAGATTTGAGACTGGCTACCAGTTCACTGTTCATTAGCAATTGTTCGGTAAGATTTCCTCTTACTGCATGACTTGCATTCAGCCGCTGAGAACTATCATCCCTGCAGACCAAACCGAAGGAGAGAAGAGATAAAGGCAGAAGCACCAGAGGCATTATGGCAGGATGCTCTTTAGAACATGAATTATGGTTGTAGTTAGTAGACATGCTTCAGCCACACATCAAAGAAGCTCCTGGACAGCTTTGGAACTGCTTTTTTAACTATTCCTTTTAAAGTATCATTGATAAAGAAGTTAAACTTTTTAGAACACAAGTTCTCCTTAATCCGTATGTCCTATATCTGGTGATAAAATGCATTTATATTTTGATGAGTACGATATATATTTAAGAATAAATTAAAAATCAATATCTACAGGTATATCATAAATAACTATACAGTATCTTTCGCAGATTTTTACCAGAGATCTTTTAATATCTGTTACCATCCTATTGTTTTTAAATGTACTTATAGAATTACAGTTTTTACATAATTTTCCAAGCAGGAAGCATTTAAGGGGAATTCAATGATTTCAATAGGAAAACAAAGTGACTTGTATGTCATCCCAACTTCCAAACCAAACCTGCGCTCAAAATCCTGGCATGCTTCATTTAGTTTCAATTTCCTACAAAATTTTTCACTTCTTTGTTGGTCAAGCCAAATAGCTCCTACTGAATAATGAAACCAATATTTGACTATTGTCTATTTATCAGATTCTGATCCATTTTTTTTCTAAATTGTGTCCATCAAGTTAATTATTTACACATCTACATAATAGTTAAAGCAGTCTCCTTGAGACTCCTTTGAGAGATATCCTAAAAGCATCACTGAGAGGAAGAAATGGCTAAAAGATTTAGGTTTGTTCTTTCTCCCAGTCTGAAGCCACCAAAGGTATTACATCAATGCAGCATACTGGAGTCCAAACCATAAACAGTGTCCAGAGAAGGCACTGGGACCTCATGACCTTCCCCCTGAGATTCAGCTTTACCACACACCTGAGGTTACAACATTGGGAGGCAATTATTTTACCACTGGTAGGAGAGTATTCTCTCTCTGTTAGGTGACATTCCCCCAGGAGCACTCTAATTTAAGTATGTAACCCATGAAGCACAAAACTGGTACTGAAAGATTACAGAGAATTAGAATCTTTCCTAGGCAACATTTTTATTACCAACGCCCATATTAATTTTCACTATTTTGAAGTTGTGTTATCCTGCATTGGTGAAAGAATCATAAAACCTCACAAAAGCTCACCAGTAAAAGATGAAGAAAGAGCAGAGAAGATGACTTGTCAAAGTTGCAAACAATATAGAAATAAAAGAAATACAAGCCTTTGACAACAACCACTCTAAATTAATATATTTTTCCTCCACAACTGAAAGAATGCCTTTCTATGTAACTAGTTATACATAATAATTAAATAATAAAATTAATATTTTTTAATAAATTACTTGTTAAAATTTTATCCAACTATCCTATGTAAGCATAATTTTCAGTTATCTGAGAATATCTGTATTTTAAAGCCTAAAGGAATTTGATTTGTGAGAGCACATCCTAAAAGTTTTGTCATTATTTTTTTCTGACACACAGAATACTGAATATTCATGGAATCATAGAATCATTCAGGTTGGAAGAGACCCTTGGAATCATCGAGACAAACCATCAGCCATGCTCTACAAAGTTCTCCTGTACACCATATCCCTCAACACCACATCTAATCGACTCTTAAACACAGTCAGGGATGGCAACACCACCACCTCCCTGGGCAGCCGACTACAGGGTCTGACCACTCCTTCTGTGAAAAATTAATTCCTAATGTCCAGCCTAAACCTACCCTGCTGCAGCTTGAAGCCATTCCCTCTCATTCTATCGCTAATTACCTGTGAGAAGAGACCAGCACTGACCTCTCTACAATGTCCTTTCAAGCAGTTGTAGAGAGTGATGAGGTCTCCCCTCAGCCTCCTCTTCCTCAAACTAAACAGTCCCAGCTCCCTCAATTGTTCCTCATAAGACTTATGCTCCAGGTCCTTCACCAGCTTTGTTGTCCTCCTCTGTACTCGCTCCAGCACCTCGATATCTCTCTTGTGTTGAGGTGCCCAGAACTGGACACAATACTCAAGGTGTGGCCTCATCAGTGCTGAGTACAGGGGACAATCACCTCCCTACTTCTGCTGGTCACACTATTTTTTATGCAAGCCAGGATGCCATTGGCTTTCTTGGCCACCTGGGCACACTGCTGGCTCATATTTATCCGCTTGTCAACCAGCACCCCCAGGTCCTTTTCTGCCAGGCAGCTCTCCAGCCACACTTCCCCAAGCCTGTAGCGATGCATGGGGTTGTAGTGGCCCAAGTGCAGGACCTGGCACTTGGCCTTGTTGACGCTCATAATTGTTGAAGCTCATTCAAGCAAATAAAGATTTTTTCCTCCATCTTTATTCTCTGGCAAAATTTAGCAATGCGCCTTTGAGAAGTGCTTGGACCCTCACTTTCGTAAAACACATTTTTCAATCTTTTACAAAGTTCTTATGATAAATGCACTGAAAGTAGATAATAGCTTTCCTATAACAGTGATTTCTGGATAAACTGACCCCAGGATTTAATGAAAAACATAACTGTAAATAATGAAAAGTAAGCAGAAATGTAGCTACCACTTCCTAAAACATTTTACCATGCTTAGATCTTCCACTACTTTCAGATTATTGCATCTACCACAGTTAATGACTGCTTGCAAACAAGTATTAAGCCCCTTTTACACTATTTGCAAAGAGATCATGCTGTGCTGTAGTAACACCACTTAAATCAGCGGAGTGCATTCCAAACGAGAAAAGTGAATAAACAATGTGTATGTATTTGGAGTCATACTGACCTAAATAATACTAAGACTGCATCTATGCAAGTACATTAAATAATGCTAGGACATGAATTCATGCCCTGAAACTATTTTTTTTTTCTAAAACATAAAATCTCAGGGCAGTCTCTGACACTTTTTTTTAATCTTGGCTACTTGACCAGCTGCCTCCCAAGGGCTTCCTGGGCACAGCTAGGGCACTGGCCCAGCCTGGGGAGTATTCCCAAGAGGCAGGATAGCTCCAGCCTGTGCTCGGGAGGCTAAGGGAGCTTAACCATATGGAAGTGGCCATGCTTAGCTGGCCTCCAGGCTAGAGAGAAGTCTTGCATCATTCGGTTTATTCACTGAAAAATATAGACAAGGAGCAGAAATGAAGCTGTAATAGGAAAAAATAAATTATAAAATTCTAAACAACAAACATTCCCAATTCATCTCCCAACAGCAAACATTCCCAATTAACCTCTCATTATTACTGGAATAAAAGATACAAACCCTGACAAATCTGTTCTCTTGTGTCCCTGGGGGATAAACAGAAGTGTGTGGCCAGCTTCTGTCTACCACCGTGCTGGGGATTTATACTGTATCTCCATGCTGTGCTTTCCATATTGATCTGGTGCACTGGTGCTGATACACATCCCAGTCCAGAGGCAAGCTGTCTTGTCCATAAGTACTACTTACTGATATGTGTCAAGTCACATAAACGACACTTATTAAAGTTACAGTCCTGAAATGGTAGACTAAGCAAATGAGATTCTTTGTAGATGGCCACTACGTCTTTTAATCTTACATTCTAAGCACAGTTTGGCCAGAGAACACTTTCCTCTTAGATCTGTCTGTTAAAACGACACACCTGATTGCTCACTCACTTATTTTCATTAGTTATGGAAAAAAGGCATGTGCTGCCCTCTTTCTTTATGTTATCATCTTAAGCCTGCCTCACTGCATGTGCTGCATTCAGGAATAAAATAAGCAACCTTCCACCAGTATAGTGCCTTTCCAAGAAAGTGCCCAGTTACCCTTTCAATACTTCCACTTTATCCACTGGACAAAAAACAATCTACTGAATGGTGCGTGTTCTAGAACTGAGCAAGAAGGATTCTCCCCATAAGGAAAAAAGTTTGGAGCTTTTGAAACTCTCTTTCAAGGTTGCAAAATTAAGTTTAAAATGGTCAAAGTTAGGAAGAAAAGCTTTTTAATAAGGGGCAAATCAATGATCTCTTGTCAATATTTTGAGGACTTTTTTGGTTTTTTTTATTTTCTTTTTTTATTTTTATAAAAAGTCTCTGTATAAATGGAAAAAAAAAAGTAAAACTCCTTTTAATTGATATATTATCACAGCACACAATAGATGTTTGAAAATAAGACTTTTCTACAGACAGCTTTGTTTTCAAGAACTTACATGTCTGGAAAACAAATTTCAAAGAAACTTCAATCAGCTTCAAGTTTTTCATGACAGATGATTGAAATATCTTCAAAGACAGGTTTTTGTAATAAAATTTTTTTATCCATTCTGAATTGACATTAAAAAATGATTTTTTATTTTAATGCAGAATATTTTCAAGGTGATGGATAATAAAGTGGCATTAATCAGATATATTTACTTTGTGTACAAGAGAAAATTGAAAGCTTAAAAATATTTTAATCTCTTTTAAATTTTGCCCTCTTTTTTCTCACTGAAATTCTTCCCCACTTCCCTAAAAAGAAAAGCAGAAAAGAAAGACTACGTTTATGTCTTTAAGAAACGTATATGTTATTTGATTCTGAAACAAACAACCCAAAACTTTCTAGTTTGCTTTGTTACAGAAGAAGATGACAAATCGGAATGACAGATAAATCTTTTTGTACCCATTTTTGTTAAAGAAAATAATTTCTGTTCAGGGGGAATACTGGTAACACTTTTGTCATGGAATTTATTCTTTATTGCTTCTTGCTATTAAGTTGTGTAAGGTGGAGATACATGAAAATGTCTCTGAAGCATGTGCACCAGAAACAGTCTCTTTGCTAGCCTCAGGAGAGAAGCAAAGGCAGCTATAACACTGTGGGTCCAATGCAGAAGGGAGGAAGAACTGTTGGTTCATATTCAGCTGGATCTAGCTCACTGGCAGCCAAGCAACAGTCTTGAAGGAACTGCTGTGAAAGAAACCACAGAAATGAAACACGATTTTAGGTAGATATGAATGAAGGTCTGGGTTTCCATTTTCTGCAGTTGCACAGGTCAACTTTTTGAAGACCATGTTGTTCGGTTATACCTGAAAGAAGTGAATTTCCTTCTTAGGTCAGCAACCATTGAATATAAGCCACTGAAAGAGGGGCCAGCAATGTCAATTGCTACCAGAATTGTTTGGGACATGCAAACTGAGAACTTCTAATCCTAGAACAAGTTGTTACTAATTCTCCTCTAATCTTTTCTACCTCTAAGTGAAAAAAACTGTGGTTGCTAAAAAGCTTAACATTTTTTTTTCCCTTTTCTTGAATTATTTACCAAAAAGATTATAATAGATTATTTTAGCCACACTGTGCATCACCATTCAGGAATTTCATTTTCCACCACAAGATGGATAAAGGCATGTTGTTCGATTATACTGATGGACTCTACACTGATAGACCTTTTCCTACTGCAAATCTGTTTCACTTTACATTAGACAGTAATCCTTTTATAAGAGGCAGGAATGTGAAATTATAAATAGGAAGGATTTGCTGCCACCTCTGACATTATTTATATTTATACAGCAGTTACAAGGTGAGGACATGCAGCAGCAAATTATCTAAAATTATTTTCCCCAAAATGTACTTCTAATGTCATAACAAAGTTAGCTCCACCCAATCCCCTCAAATGTCTTTCCAGCATCAAAAGTTGATAGTAAAAAACGGTATATCTATTTACTGTATTAAGTACAGTGTTGTATTAAATACTCCTCTGCTCTACTGTCACCCTCTGTTTTCCTAAAGCTGCACATTACATTCACTGATAATCTTTCCTGACTCTTCAGTGTAAGACTGTAGTTGCTTTCTCAAGTCTTAAAAGGAAGATCTTGACTGTGATTGTAGATGACACTAGCCTGTAGCTGGTAAAATATCTTTCAGATTCATGTTTTTCAGGACATAATGTAACATTGGCTTCAGACACTAGAGAGAAAATTTATTTTGTTTTCTCCTTTTCCAGGACTCAGTTAAGTTTTTTTTTTGTTTGATTGTTTTATGAGGGTTTGTTGGGTTTTGGTGTTTTGTTTTGGGGTTATTTTTTGGCAGCACTGGCTATTATTTATAGGCTTGGGTTTAAAACATTCTGCAGAAGAAACAGTGGATCCTCTTGTTTTACCTTCAGAAAACAGTTTAACCACTCAGCTATTTATTGTGCTCTCATATCTTCCTCTGCATCTTCATGGCCAAAAAGGAAGAACGACTACCAAATCCCTGCTGGTGTGCGGGAACCAGACACTAAAAAAGTAGGGCATAATACAGACTTTGATATTAAAAGAAAAAAAAAAAAGTATGCACATGTATACACACAGATAAATGTGTATACAAATACACACAAAATCTGCTAGGGCCATCTGGATTTCCAACAGGGGAAATGGTTATTTTCTGGCTTTTGTCTTCTTTTGAAGCTCCCATCCTATCGGTATGTCAGCTTTAGTTACTTCACCCATGGCCAGAACATGTTAGGTAACTCAACTTTTGTAATTTTATTTTTAACCTCAGTTGCATTTATTTTTATCTTTTACTTCTCTC
>VZTM01028862.1:1387-35180 GCA_013400555.1 Jacana jacana
TTTCCTTCATGTCTTTTGTTTCCTTTTTTTCTTCTCATTCTTCCCCCTCTCTGCCCCCTCCCCCCCTTTCTTCTGTTTATAGTTATTTATACTCCGTATTACCAGTAGGGATAAATATTTGAGTGTTACTTTTTTAATCCTTCACTGTATCACCGAACCACAGTTGATTTTTAGCTAAAGTTGTTTTCTTTCATGTCAAGGCATGTGAGTTTGGAGATATACAAGTATTACTTTCTCTTTAAAGAAAAGAAAAAGAAGAAGAAAAGCAAATTTTCTGTTCAAATATTTGCTAAAAGATTTCTGCAGCTGTGGGAATCTGGTCCTTCTTGAGCAAAGCATAGTACAGGTCACAAAATAGTCTTCTCATCACCCTTAATGAATATAAATTTGTTACGATCCCCGGGCCCGTAGTAATTTGTATTTATTGCTGTATTTATCCATCATCATGTGATTCAAAATGCAGTTATGCAGCAGTGGCAGCAACAGTTTTTAATTATGAAAAAAGCCCATGAACTTTAGAAACTTAGTTCAAGTTCCATTGATACTAGTGGAAGATCCTATAGAAAAACCACATTTCTACTTTATTTCTTTCCAGATGGAAGCCATTTAAATGATTATCCTACTGTTTCCCACTGTACTTTTGCTAGCTCTGCCACCTGTTTTCAGAAGAGTGTATTGTTAAATCTAATGTGTCCTTTTGTTTTCCTAATATTTTCAAATACTACGTTTGCATTTTTGACAGCTTTTGTGCTCTGAGCAGATATTTGCAGTGATGTTAAGCTGTTGCTCCTGGGAGGTAAAAGCTAGGCCAATACTATTGCATAGAAATTTTGGGCAGTGCAACTATTTATCTCAAAGAGTTTTAGCTTCTATATAATGATATATAATCCTGGGAGCAGAGACTCACTTTCTGGATTTCATCATCCAAGGTAAATACGTCACAGATGAACATCACTCCTGCCAGCCACTTTTTAAGGAAATCAGGAATGTGCAAGTATTCTGGCTCTGGATCCCAAATGGACCATCTGCCTGAGCTGCCTACCCAAGTCCCGGAGAAAACAAAGTGCTATTGTGTCTGTGTTCTCTCTGTTTCTTAGCAATGTCGCAGTAGCACAAGACAGCTTGAGTTACAATAAAAGAAATCAGGCCATGTTATTGGCAGCATTACAGACATCTCTGTTATTTAACTCTACAGCATTTCCATGTGCACCTGAACTGGGATGGGTGTCTGGGCACCACTGAGGGAACTTTTTGAAGGTAATATCAGGATGGATGCAGTGGTTTGTTTTTTTTTCTGGAACTGACCAACTATGAACAATGGACACAGATAAAATACAGAAGAAAATGTTCCAGCTTCAGCAGCCATTGATCTGTGAACCACTAAGCTGCATCAGGCAACACAATATCGTTTAAAGTTTCAGGAACACACTGCAGATCTCCAAAGTCATTGAGCTGTTTGCTGGATAAGGTTTGAAGCTGGGCTGATGAGCCATGCAATCTAATGCCAAGCTTTTCAACTGTTTGTATAGATAAGTCCATATAGATACTGTTCATATAAACAAGAGTTGGTTTTTGCATTTAACTTGGCAAATAAAGAGCTAAATACACAAATATACAAAATTTTAATCCAAAGTGTCTCCTTTGCTATTGAAAACGATAATAAAGTTTGCAAAAAATAAGAGATAAAATATGTAAATATTTGAACAAAAATACAATTAAAATAAATTAAAGAATCTCCTGTTTTTACAGCTGGCTATTGGTGATAGTTGCCAGCCTCACATTTCATCTTCAGGACTCAGTTGATCAAGGTAGGCACAGCATATTTTCTGCCAAGAAGCCATCCATTTATGTAAAGATACAAACATGCACCCCCTTCCCCACAAAAGAGCAAATTCAGTCAGCAGATTTTGCACAAAATGCTAGTGCTGCAGCTACACTGATCTTCGTATAAGGTATTTGCTTTGCTTGGGATATGTGCAAAAGCTTTTTACTACTTGTTGGATTTTCTTTTTTAAAATCACCTGCTATTGTTTTTGTAGCTTCTCACTTTCAAATACAACTTAAAAACACTTAACCTGCCACCAATTTCCCACTTAGTCATTCACCAGCAACAATAACTCTGGTAGATGGGAAGCTATGGGAATAATGCTTCAATACTACCAATTTAATTATAAAAACCATCTTAGTAGACTCATGCTATGTATCAAACACCAAGTGGAGAGAAGCCAGGAAGCTCCTCCATTCCATCCCCTTGTACATCTCAGCGTTGGTGTTGAGAACTGTCTTCTCCTGGGATAAAAGGCTAATTTATCATCTCTATAACGATGCATCTTTCTTGTTTCATCTAGCTGCCTTCTTTGGGAGAAATGGACAGCTAAAGAGACTTAAATAGATTATATCCTAATTAATAATTAACATTTAAAGCAGATATACAAAATGGCTCGTAGCCAAATGGGAAATAAAACATTTTTTTTAAAGCTACAATTAATTTCCTCTAGAGATGAAAGTATAAGAAGCACAAAAAATTATTAAGGCGTTTATCTGCACATTTAAATAGAAGTATTATGTCCTGAAAAATCATGGAAAGGTTCATGACATCTGGTCCTCCTTGATAGTAAATATTCTCCCATAGTACTCAAGGAAATTGCTACGTAAGGAATACACAACAAAGCTCTGTCTCTTACCCCAAGAACTTTGCTTTTCCCTACTCTGCTCCTAATTTTTTTTTCTCCCACCTTTCTAAAAAGTAAAGAAAATGCATGAAGCAAAACCACTGTAGAAAAAACACCACAGGATTCAGAGAGGAAGTCCTTACATCTCTACTTATTCTTAGCAAAGTCTGAGAAACAAGTGAGATTCAACACTGATGAGCTCTATGGACCCTGCTACATCAAATATTGCAGGACCACTTTGTTGCCATTTTTAAACCCTGGGCTGGTAGACTATGAATATAGAAAAGGAAATTCCTTGCTATTTGAAGATAACAAGAAAACATGCATTTTTACTTTTTTTTTTTTTTTCAAAGTAAATAAAGCATCCTTTCCCTGTAACTCCAGCAATGCATTTCAGTACTACTAAGTTCAGTCCTTACATTTGGATTTACTCAATCCCTTTTGATCCAAAGAGCATATCCTCTTCCCTCAAAACCATGGCTGGTTTAATGCCAAGACCCAGAATACATTTCAGCAGGAGCAGAAGCCTAGTAGACAAAGCCAGACCTGCTACCTATCATAGCTGGTGTCACTATTCCTACCTCAGATCTCCACAGATGATGTTTCCCTCTGACCTGCATATTTCTGAAGCAGCAGGCATAGATGGTATCCTCCATTCTGTTTCTTGATGTATAGTATTTTGGGTTGAAAGAATATGGATGAATTGGTCAGAACCCCCTTCTGGCAGATGCAACAAGAGAAATAACCAGCACATGAATCTTCATGTACCCCAAACATCTGTAACATTCCTGACAAGACCTTGCCAGCTCCATGTGGTCCTTGCTCCAAGCTTCTCCCTCCTTCAGTGCCCCTTCCCTTCAGGATCACTCCACAAGTCCCATCACCAGTGCTGCTCACTGGCTGGCATAACCTACTCCTCCCTCCCTAATGTTGCCTTATCTACTCAGGTATCTACTTAACTACTCACAGGCACCAGTGGCCAATGTGTCTTTTCCAGATGGAGACTGTACCTAGCAAAGTGGATGATTTACCTCTGGTACCACTATAATAAGCAGGATTATTACAAATTGTTATCTTGTGCCAAAGTGTACAGGCCAAACTGGCCAAGGTGCTTCCAACAGATGCTGACAGCATTATTTTTGAAAGAGTCTGAATGCTGAAAGAGGAAACAGACCTTATTTCTAAGGCTGTGCTAGGAAAACATCTCTTGCAGAAAGTGAATAATAAATATGCTGCATGCCATGGTAATGTCCATGGGGGGAGGTAAGAGATTGCTATAAAACATAGTATTCAAACTACTACAGATGTTGCTGCTAGAATTTACAGCTTTCTCTGCGTGCTTATCTCTCCTCACCAGTTTCTGCACATTGAATCACATTCAAACATGGGCCATTTTAAGCCATCTTTTTATTATTTTAACCTTTTTTTTTTTAAGCTACAATTAATTTCTTCTGTGCTATTCTGTAATTTAAAATAGATTCAAGACCTGTATTTACAAACCACATGCAATCCTATTTTGGCACATGTAAATTACATGCAAATACATTCTAAATTAGTTTGTTTATCACTCCAGAATTCTAATCCAAAGGTTTTGTTTTTTTAAATTTAGTTTTTATTCTGACATGTTTACAAATGAGTTTGACTCTGGAAAATAACTTAATAAACTCAGGGTTAGCTATGCAATTAGAGGAGGCATCTGGGAACCATAAAACCTGGAAAACAATATTTACATCTTTTGTACATCCAAGGTTCCACTTTTTTTTCCTCCCTTAAATTCATCATTTCAAAATATTGCAGTTATTTTTGTATGAGGACAAACAACAAAAACTCATTTTTATAACCAATGACCCCTCTCTCCAATGAGCAATTCATGGGGTAGCACTGGATAAAATGCACAAAGTAGAAGATTTCATTATAAAAAAAGAAAATGAAAAATAACTGAATTAACATTGATCATGACTTTTCAACAGCATTTCTTATTATTACGGCCAGGCAAAGTCTCCTGTGGGCAGTAAAGCTTTCCCATGTATTATTAGCCCTCTACAGAAAGCTATGAAAAGACACAAATCTGTTTTGTCAAAGGACAGAAGAGCATTTAGTTATAAGAGAAAGTATGGTCATAATCCATTGTGGGGTTAAAGGTGAAGAAAACAGAACTATAACACAAAGTCTTAAGAGAGTAATACTCCTGCAGTTAATTCCTGACCACCGCAGCAGAGCTGCCTGGTTTGTGGGGAGAATACATTCTCAGGGCAACCTGACATCTATACAGCTTATATTTATTAGTAGCAGCACTATTATATAGCATCTCTATTTGTGCTAGGAACAAACGCACACGACACCATGGCTCCTGCTTCGGGAGGCATTTGTCGAGATACCACAAGTGTCCGTGTGGCTGATGTGAAAGTCAACATGACAGCAGAGGTGACCACCTGTGCCTGGGTGCCGAGGGGGCAGAAGGATGGGAAAGTCTTGCTTGGCCATGCTGCTGACAGTGGTCCACCCCAGAGCCCAAACCAGCTGCCCCAGGTACTGAAACCAGGACATTTAGGAATTTATTCTAGTATATAGAAAGCTATATTAGTGCTTGAAGAACAGAATTCAAGCCCTTCCAGTGGAGTGGTGGGGTTCAGCTCAGGACCACATGCTAAAAACACAGGGTGTGAAGTTGCTTTCAGCATTGGATTTGTCAAATCTTTGACAACAATTAGGAGTTTGGTCCAAATAGGAGGCAACATAAGAGTTCTGGATCAAATCCTAAAGCAAACTTGCAGCAGGTCTAAGTGACCACATAAGGATTCCTTTTGCATCCAGCTACAGGTCCTACACCATCACAGTCCCTGGGAGAAATAGAAAGCAGGTGGGTTTAGCACAGGGGATGGCAGCAACATGGCAGAATTTAACACCCCTCTGAGGCTGGCCAGAATATGGGCAGGAAAATCTAGGTCTCTACAGAAAATTTCTCCATCCTTCCTTTCTCCCTTCCGATAGTCCCCAGGGGATAAGCACAGTGAATGCAGCTGTGTAACAGGGCAGGTCATATTATAAAAACGTCAAGAATAATATAATCCCTGCTGTCTGCTAGGTATTTCCAGCATGCTTATTTTCGTTTTGATTCATATGACCCAGCAAATACAACCTCATGGTTTATGTTGCCCTCCCCAGGTCCCACCACAGACCTTCTCCTGTCCTGCCTTGTGCCCCTTCCCCTCCCCTGCCTTGCTCCTCTGACAGCGCTCTCTGTCCCTGCATTCACAGCATCCACGCAGGCCAGTGCAGTGCTTTGTGCAGATACCACAGCGAACTGCAACGTCAGAAGCGGAACGTGGTGTTAAAAGAGTATTTCACCTTCCCTTAACCTGCTTTTTAAGGACACTGCAGCGATACTCTACCACCGCCCAACAGTACTCGCGTTATCTCATTTAGCAGCATCTCCGATAACTCCTCCAACACTGCACTGAGCTGCGAGATGAACAAGTCACATTTCCCACCATGGGTTATCCTGCTCTTTCAGTCTGAATTCGCAAAACCATCACACCTTCCTCATTCAAATATCTCCTAAAAAATTCCTTTGTGCCTTCAAGTTACAAGCTCACAATAATAATAAAGGCTCTAGGTTATCCTTTCTTGTGGGTTTCCCAGTGACCTTGGCTGACAGCTTCAACAGAAAATGTTCTGCATACCAAAAAAAAGGAGACCACTGGCAATTCTTAGAAACAAATGAGCTAAGGAAAAGTGCTTTGTGCAGTTCCAGCTCCTCTGGTTCCTCAGTCACATCCATTGTAGCTGTATTACCAGCACTGTTTTGCCATTTTCTGTTACATCAGAGACTGGTGGAAAGGGATAGGCAAAGAAGCACAGGAGTCTAAAAGGCAACAAAGAGAGTTAGTGGACAGCTTCTCAAAAAGAAAATTCATTTCCATTAAAATAATATTTTATTTTTGACATTCCAGTTTCCTGCCTACTGCCCCTTGCTTTTCTTACTTTCCCAACTGTTCAGAGGCAGCTTGGCATCACACGGTGCATCCAGCGAAAGGACATCCTGGTGGACTGGGATACATGGGTGCTACTGAAATAGGAATGAAGCACAGTATGTTCCTGGCTAGGTTTAAAAAAAACAAAGTCAGAAGCAAAGCTTCAGAAACAGGTGCAATTCAGCAGCATTGGAATGACAGCACCCTAAAGCCAGAAAATAAATAAAAGAAGCCATTTTTCTTAAGCATCGCACTCAGCCGACATGGCTTCTCAGCATCTGGCCCCACACTGGTGAGGCTGCTGGAAGCTGCATAGCTCCACTCCTCAGGTCTCTGCCAGCTTGTGCGTTTCTGCACCATGCTCCGTTTGGTAGTGTCACTAGAATCCTCTGCTGGCTTTTAGGTTTTAACACACCAATTTCGACTAAGTCTTGTTTAGGTCACTCAGCAGATAAACAAAAAAACAAATTCCTCAGTGAAGAGACTGTTTCCATACAGATGCCCTTGCAAATTAAAATTTCTTTAAAAGGGAAGGAAGCTTTCCATTCTCTCTGAAAACATCTCATACTCAGGAAAGGGTGGGGTATTTTGGAGAGGGAAAAAAAAAAAGAGAGTATTTTAAGTTTTCCTCAAGCTTATGCAAAAAGGGAAGGAGCACAATACACCTGTGCACGGAAATGCTCATTTTCATTCTCTCTAAATGAGCCAGACGCTCATTCTGCACATTGTGAAGTAAAACAGTAAGCATTATGTGCAAACATTTACAGCATAAAAAGCCTTGTCACCTGGGATACTTGCTGCTTCTGAAAATTCTGATCAAAGATAAAAACCAAGACAACTCCTTGTAATCAATTATGCACAGATAGTCCTCAGTGTATGTGCGATTCATAAAAATAATACTAAAAACATAACATGGATTTACATGCAGAAATGAAATATGGACACGGACAGAACACTAATCTTCCGATTGGTATCTTAAACTGACAATCCGAGTTCTTTAAGTGAGTCCCTGGCTAAATAAGCGCTTCTTTGAGAAAAATTTCCAGCAGCCCTTTAGCTGCTCTTGCTTACACAAGAGGAGCTGCAGAGACGCGGCGCCCAGGACGGTGTGAAGGTTACAGCAGGCTGCAGTTGGGGAATCGGCGCTACAAGCTGGACGCAGGTTTTCTCTCTGTGTAGGTGGAGATGATTAACCCACACACACACACTATATATCCAAAAGGCATTCCTGGTGCAAAGAAAGCCATTACTTGACAATCTGGGTGGGTTTTTTTATTTCTTTTCCTTTGTTTTTTTTAAAGGGGGACTGCAGTACACCATGGCAAGCGGGAGGTGATTTGCAGCAGGCTCCCTTGCAGAAGTTCCCCTATGGGTACACCCCTCCCCTACGGGTACATGAAGAGAAGACAAACTGCAATGATCACCCTCACACACTAATTTCAATAGGGAATGTGAAGATCTATTCAGGTTTGGGGCATGTCTGAGCGTGCTATCATTGTTGTCTTCACTAATACCGAATTCACACTTCGAGGTCTTTGCTGTGTCTTTTTCACTCAGCCTTATGACAGCCAAATCAAGAAATTCACATTGCAATGTCAGCCCTTTCATCAACTTTCCACCCCTCAAAACCTGTAAAATATTTATATTTCCACATGAGGATTTATTCCTGTTTTGTTCTAGCTGACATCCTTTTGTCACGGGTCTTAGACATTTTTGCCTAGGTGAGCCCCAAAGAGTATGCAGGGACTTAATGAGCAGATCAATTACTGCTCATAAGAAAAGATACTGTCTCTTTAAAGGTTATTTGAAGGTTGATTGCTATCTTATTGCTTATATCCTGCAAATCTATTCAGCCTTATGAATGAATTTGACCTTTTTATACTTACTGGGGGAAAAAAAAAAAAGAAAAAAAAAAAGGAAAAAAACAGAACAGAAGTTAATTTAGAGCTCTATAATACAACACTTTTTCCCAGAGAAATGAAAGGGCATTCAAATCGATACCTGCACAATAACACTCTGATGAATGTTTGCACCCAATTTTCTCATTTTGCTAACTTGAGATTGGGCATTTTGAATAGTTCTCAAAGAACATATTCTTTATGTGCTGTGAAGTATGTGGTATTGTGTCCAAACAATGCTAGAGGATAATCATTATAGGAGTATCACCGGGCCTGAAAAGGTCAGTTAGTTAGAAATGTCAGCTTTCAATGCAACTATGCCGGACCTTCCTATGTAAGGATCCAATTAAAGGGACATGCCAAGGTGCATGGAAACATCGTGGTGACCCAGAATAATAATAAGGTATTGTGGAAAGGCTTGATATTTTTCTTCAAAAGTAATGGATTAGCCTTTAGAACATCTTCTCTGCAGTCTTATTTTGACTTCGCAAATATCACTTATTCTACATGTATCCAAAAAAAGGTAATTTTAAAAAAAATGCAAAGGTGGGGATGAAACCACCTTACTAAAAGTAAACATTTTGCTACTAAATGGAAAAAAAATAATATCTAATTTTGTTACTGGATAAACCCCCCTGTAATCTTGGTAGAGCTGAAAACTGTGATATTTGAGATGGCTATAGATGGTGTTTGGGGACACAGATGGGGATAGGTCAGGGGACAGGCAGAAAGATCAGGGTGGACTTATTATCTTGGGATGTGCTGGGAAGACTGTCTGCACAGGGAAAAGATGGTGGGAACAGCAATGCCTTTCAGTGAATATGTAGCATCACTGCAGTCATTATTCCAGCAAATGGAGAGGTATAAGGAGGAATTAGGAAGGTGCTGATCTGCACGAATAAGTAATTACAAGCAACAATATTACTTCTCCTTATCACAGCAAATGGAAATTCTTACAGCTCTTCAGGTACGGTGAAGATGAGGAATTGGATACAGTCAAATTTCGTAATTAGCCTCAGGACAGCTGAAACCAACTTAATAGCATGGAAAAAAAAAAAGAAAAAGTCCACATTTTCTCTCTGCTCCCAGTTAGTACTTCATCTTGCTAAAGTTTCATCAAGTCTAGAACAAACTTCATCCTGTAGATTTAGGGTTCAGCTAAGACTGACAGCACAGGAATTTCACTTTGAGCTGAGACTTCATATATATATTTGTATTTGTGTGGTAAGGAAATTCTTTTACCATGGATTCAAACAAACTATTTGGGGTCTATTGCCTTGCTGAGCAACAAAGTACTGTCCCTCAGTAGACAACCCATGCCCCTCAAGTATTTTACATTATTGTAGACAAATAAGTGAATTAACATCAAGTGTCTTACTGATATGAGAAATAGTTTCACTCCTATCTGTCACTGAGCATTAAGAGACTCAATTATTACTGGAAAGATAACTAATTTCTTTTCTCCACCACCTTTCCAAATAAAATAGCACGTGGGGCTTCACTAACAAACATGAACAGTAATTATGTTAGGCCATGTAAAAACTGAGACGCTATCCCTTGACACATACTTAGACCAAAATCAATGTACTATTAATTAATAAGGACTAGCAAAAATGGTACCCGAGTCTTAGCAGCAAACAACTTCCTGTCACATTTTATTACTCTGTATCTCTTTTACTAATACCTGTCTTACAGCTTCATGACTTTGAGTTCATATTATTTTCATGCTTCAATTAGAAAGAAGTAGATAGCCAGACTAGCCAGGAAGGTAATGGAAAACTCTTGTAGGGGGGCTTAGTGGTGGAATTTATAGTTAAATGAAACTTTCAAATATACTATAAAACTTCTCCTTCCTTTATGTAGTTTTACTTGAGGTCTCATAAGCAGTAATATGTATAGATGCAAAAGTTAATCAGCTAAAAAATATAGCAAATCCCACATATCACTTTATGCAATGGCAGGAGAGTAGAAATATATTTTCCTAACCAGAGGAAATTAACTAGGCAACAGTCCTATATCTATAATTTAAAGCAGTAAAATATGTATGGCAGAAACTAAAGCCACCTTAAAAGAATTCAGTGTAGCAGTGTATCACAAATTAATGAAATGGAGACATTTTTAGAGCATGCAGCACTGATGATATTAAGGGGGGGGGAGAGAAAGAATATTTCACCATATAGATCAATCTGATAAATACTTTTAAAATCAAGCTTTTTTCCCCATTTAAAAGTGTAAGAGCTTGAATATTAGGGGGAAGCACACAAAAAAGCATGAACTTTTCTGATCAAATTTCCAAATAAAGTCTGATGCCACTCCACAGAGATTAGGAATATCTCACTCCATCCCTGCATGTAAACCTCTAATGTGGTCAGAGGAAAATCTGAGTAAATCAAAAGGCAGGAATTACAGAGTCAGCTTTTATTTCACCTAAAACAGAGCTGAAAGAAACTTAAAATACTTTATATTCCATGCTGTAACCAAGCTGGGCACTATGGAATATTCAACTACCCCAGGTTTTTTAAATGCAATCAATTTACTGCTGCCAACTGTAGTAGGTTTATATACATCTGGGAAACATGCATCTACGGTGCTGATGAATTTCTCCTGACATTGCACTGATTTCAGGAGAATGTTATTTTAAATTGGCAGAAGAGAGACTGGTAGAGAAGGATAAAGCCCCGAGGACGGCTGAATCAAAGAGAATTTCAAAAGAATTTTCCTGATGGTTCTTGGATAATATCACATGTTAGCTATTTTCAAAGCCAATAGTTTCCAACACACTTCCATTTATGGTATCAATAATTAAAAAATACTTCAGTGGGAGATGAGCTTACCTTACTGAGAAGAGAAATTGGAAAGCTGTATTATTATCGTAAACACGGGAGATGCAAAAAGCTTTGTCTCCATGGAAAAGCTATGGAAACAGGGATATCTTATTTGCAACTATTGAGTGGTTACCACAAAATGTGATGAGATTGTGTGTGCATTTTCAAAGTGTTACTAGAATATGATCGTGTAGAAATTAAGGGCAGATCATCAGCTCCTTTGTGCAGCAAGGCCAGATTAAGCCACCTGAAGATACAATCTTAAAACACAAAGTCATAAAACAAGTCATAATAAAAGGTTTTGGATCAAATTCAGAGGCAAAACTAAGTTTAAAGAAAACCTAAATTACCAAAACTTAAACCTCGTTATGTCCCACTCCCTGCCAGCACGTCCCTGCCAGCTCCTAATGAATTTTTAACGTCTTTCCCCCACCCCACTGCGCACATCAGCTCTGACTCCGGCACCCTGAACCATACAGCGCGTTACAGTCTAATTGTAACTCACATGTCAAGGGGCAAGAAGAAAGGAGTGTGGCGAGAGCATTGATAAATTTAACTTAACATTCCTCCAGCTACTCAGCAGTAAGGCAGAGCAGTGAACTCCCCTCCACATTTTACATGGGTGTCAGTTACTTCAAAGGAATATATCTGAGCATGAGGGAGGCTGGCTCGCTCCCAGCTTATGCATCATTTGTGTCTGGCTGTTTCTGGAGACCCACAGCAAAGGAAAGACTTCCTCCAGTTTGGGGCACATCGTGGAGCTTTCCCTAGCTGTTTTCTTAGGGGCACTGGAACAGGTCAGCTTCTGCGTGTTGCATACAAAATGTGTGGCTGGAGCTGCAGCTCTCACCCTCTACCTTCTACTAGATTTTTTTCCAGAGCGCCTTCAGCCCAGATGAGAGATTAATGATCTATACCTGTTCAGTTTAACATACGAATGTGCTTTTAAGTCAAGCTCCTGTTTAGGTTTAGCAGAGCCATGTGTGCACTGCAGGGTGTTTGGAAGCCACCTGGAGTAAGGCAAAAGGCAGCAGTGGGTCGCCTTCCAGGTGGGTAATACGGTTTCTGTACCATAAACTTTTTGAATATTTTGACACTTTTTTTTTCAACACCCCTTAACTGACATTAATGGCATTATTTTCTCTTGCAATTATACTCATTAATTGGCTGATCAAATTTTGGAATTTTTTGTTTTAGTGGCACAAGGAGAAGAGCTCTTGTAATACCTGCAAGGGATCACCAAGTGATTAAATATACAAAAACCGGTTCAGGAATTTCACACACACATAAAAGAAAGATTATATTCATCATGACAGAAGCGCAAATCACAGAGGTCACCTTTGGTTTTGAAGTCCTTTGTCTATTCTTACAATTAAGTAATAAGGCTTTGGTGGCTGATACTGCTTGTGAGACACGGAGGACTTTCATACTATAAATAAGGCTGAGTGACCTCCACCACAAACTCAAGGCTGCCTGCCGGCGGCAAGGTGGAGAAGAGGAGCAAGTCCCAAAGGATTAACAGCTGCAAATGAATAGCCCACTCCCTAATTTGAATCAGTAAATTAAGGGATGACGGTGATTATGGCTGATCTCAGCTATCATACACAATATCATAACATTGCAAAAGCAGACTGTTGATGTCAGATCTTAGAGCTAGGACTCAAAGAACGAAATATTTAAAAGTTGCAATCTCCAAAGACAGATAAAAGCCTCAAGACTATGATTTATTTCATTTTATTTTTGTATTTGTAGGGCCCAAACTAGACCCTTTAATCCACAGGTTGACATTTTCCAATCCTACTAGGAATTAAGTGCCTAACTCTTTCAGCCTCTTTGAAAAATCTCAGCTTTAGGCTCCTAGGTAAGTTTAGCCTGATCCAGCATCAGACTTCTTTTGAAAATGCCTTTTCTGAAGGCAAAACTGTAGACAGTCAAATATATAATCATGGCACAAATATTATTTTTTTTCCTACGAGGCAATTATTGTAGATTTATGGCTAGATATCAAAGGGGAAAACTTGTATTTCAGAAAAAAAAAAGCATATTATGGGAGGCTTTTTTTCCACCCTTTTAGTGCTCTATGTCTACCTACGCAGTTATTGAGAGCTGGTTTAGTATTTAGCTATTTTGATCCTTCCAACTAATTGCTGTGTTGATGTAATAGATTCCTATATTAAACAGAGAGATCTGAAGTGATAGCTACTTACTGTGACCACATCTATGCATAAACTCAACCTAGTCACTCTCTCATTGTTCCAGCGAATACTGTATCTGAAATTATGAGGAAAGTACCATAAATTTGTTTTAGAGAAAAGTCTCGTATTAAGTTATTATGGTCCCCAACCCTCTTTTTCTCTTTAAAAAAAAAAAAAAAAGTCTGTGGGCTTTGGTGCCCTTGTCCAATATCTGAGTATTTATTATGATTAAGACCTTCAAAGAACTTTTTTCTTCTTCCTCTAGAAATAGGGAATGCTGAAGATATGAAAAATGAAAAATGTGCCATGTTTGTCCTTGAAGTTACAGTCAGAATAGTGACAATGGCTGTATCACGCTGTATTGTTGCTTTTATCAGCAAGTGCCCTGAGCATACATTAACATAATTGCAAACTGTATGAAAAGTGAACATGCAAAAATGCGATGCAATTGCCAATAGCCTCAAACATCTGTCCCAACAAAGTGTTCCTCCTCCTTAGTTTAATTCTTATTACTTTAACAAGGTTAGTGAAGGAGAAACCATGTCACAGATGATATCTACATTTAGAGTGTCAGAACAATTATTGATGCAAAATTGTTATCCAAGCAAATGTGTGTCACATTTTGTTCACTTCCCATAACACCTGTTCATTTTGCTAACACACAATTCCCAGTTAAAGCCAGAACTCATTAGTCCTAGTTAAAGCCAAACTGAAAGCTTATTACGTACATACATCCAAAAAATTGAAAAAGTTAACTAAAAGGTAGCACCATTCAAGCACAATGTACATCTGAAGCTTGTGGGCAGCAAACTTCTGTAGCAGTTAATGGAATGAAATTGAGCCAGAAAAATACTAATAAATTAAAAGCCATCCAGCCTTAAGAGCTGAGATCAAAGAGAAGCACTATTCAAACCACCTGCATTTCAATCTCGGTGCCAAGACCTTTGAAATTCACTCTGCCAAAGAGCCCAGTACTTGCCCAGTATAAACTCATTATGGTTTATCTTCTCAATAAGCAAATAACAGAAGTCATAATGAAGCAGATCATTTAGAGCATTTTAATTTTACCCAAGTATTTTCTGACCCACTTTGGGGTTCTCCACACCTAAGCCTAGACCTCCTGTCTCCCACCACACACACACACACAGGCCTGCTGCCTCCTTACTCCGCGAACCGCTCGCGTTTGCCACCAAGAAAAGTCAAACTTGCATTTCTGTGATACTTGAACACACATTGTGAATTCGAGGGCATCTGCCCCGCAGACATACCACTAACTGTAACCCCAGGAGGCTTAAAGAAATATCAGCACTCAAATTCATAGAGTAAAGGTCTGAAGAGGCAGCTCTGTGAACGGATAACTGCCCGGGGCTTTGCCAAGCACAATATAGCTGTCACTTGTTATTACGTGAAAGATTTTCTGGGGAACAGTGTTTTTCATTTTGCATGTCAGAGACGGGGGAAAAAACACATTTAGACAACCATCTCTTTAAGAAAAGAAAAGAGAGCCGTGCGGCAGAGCTCACTTACCAGGGCTGGTTATTGTCAGGAGGTCAAGCTGCCGTTTTTGCTGAAAAAGAAATTATAAAACAAATTGTTAAAAGGGGACTAATTTTAGTGGGTCAGCTTAGACCTGCAAAGTAAGTGTTCTGACATTTATGGCAGAATTAATTACAAGTTACATGGCTCACAGTAACTCTTTTGGATGGGATCCACATGTACTTTATGAGGAAGAAAAAAAACCCTTGCTCAGTCCTTTTAGTGTGTTTTTATTTGCACTTATAAAGTGTTACTATTTCTTTTTTGGAACATATACTTGAAATGGATAGCTAGAAGCACAGATGGACCGATATATTTATAAAAGTGATTTCTGATTCCACAGGGAAGAAGACAAGGAACCAAGACAAGAAACTAAGTTCTTTATTCATATCAATCACTGACTCATAGTCTGAATGTGATCAAACACAATTATATCGCCTTGGGGTGAACCTTTCAAAGACATGTAAGAGGATCTAGACAAACTCAAGACTGATAAAAGGAAAGCTTCTTTTCATGCTGAGCGCAGTCAGACCATGGATCTCATTGCCACCAGATATCCCTCACCCCAGAAGCTTGCCAGACTTGATCATTGCTGGATATTTGTACAGAGAGCAAAATACAGGGAGTTATTACAGCAAATAACCAAGTTTAAAGAAAACAGTGGTTTCTGGAAGGGCTGCAGATCTCCACAGGGCAAACCAATCTGTACTACGAGAAGGTTAGGAAATTTTTTTGCCTGAAGCAAGCTATCCCACCAATGCCTCACTGATGGTGGGGTGCATCTGAGGTTCCTTCTTTCTTGTAACATGTAGCCAAGGCTGTTGCCTACTCCGCGTTCACAGACTTGGGTGACCTCCCACCATTGCCTCTCTGTGGCCTGCCACTAAAATCCATGTGCTCCTGGACCATTATCATCCTTTTCCAACTCTGTGGGCTGAGATCTTTCTACCACCAGAAGGGCGTTCCCCATCTCACAGGCAGACTCTCACTGCTTCTTCTTCAAGCACTTTCTAACTGTCTTCTCCCTAACTTTGCCCAACATTACTGTGTCTAGCTGGCACTGAAGATTATACTGTCCAGTTTAATTTCTCTCTCCTAATTTGCTCAATAATGTCTATGTTACTTTCATTTATTGTCAGCCCTATTGATCTTTTTCTAATCTAATTCTCATCACTGCAGTCACTGTATTCCCTGGGTGACAGCTGAAAGTCCTTGAGGAGGAAACATTGACTTGGTATTCCCTACTGTGAACGCTCTTACTTGGAAATTATGACTGATGAAACTCCTTTCCAAACCCATCATTTCTCTATAAGTGAAGCTTCACTGGATAAAGTGTATGGACACAGTTGATCATCCACTGAACATACTTGAGCTATGTGCCCCACAGTGAATGTGGCCCACTGGGTTGCTCAGACTAAAAAACCCACATTTTTGGAAACCTTCCTGGCCTTCAGTACCTTAACTGTTGTACAATGCAAATCATATTTGTGAGAAAATTCATTCCTGTCTGCTTTAATAGGCACTCCTTGTTCTCTTAACTCCAACAAGTCTTTCTGGGTACAGCCTTAGTGGTGTGTTTGATCACATTTGCTTTATTAGCAAATAATAAGGCCAAGCCATTTTCCAGGCATACTGGGGTAATTGTAAAAGGGAGCAGAAGACCCTGCTTCTGCCCTGTCTCCACAAGAGCCACTCAGAAATGCTGTCTCTAGTCTGTTGGGATCTGCTCATCCGGCACTCCTTTCCCAGGGGGCAGTAAAGCAAAGTAAGCAATAGTGGAAGCAAGTGATCCACCTTCCCAGCAGAAGCCGTAAAACAAAACATCTCCTAATGAGCTAAATTTTATATAGATCCCGTGCCTTAATCCCGATTCATATATACAAAGCTATGAAATGCCAGAGCTTAGCACCCACTGGGCCAAAAGCTTTGCTTATATTTCTCAGTACACCTGAAACTCCAAATGCTGTATATCTAATGAACAGCTAGAGCAGAAAATATATATCCAAAGCCCATACACTGTGAAAGCTTCTCTACTGGGAAAAAAGGTGGAATATAAATATCCTGTGTGAAAGAAGGTTGCTAAATGTAGGGATTTGGAACAGAGAGAAAGGCTTCTAGCCCAACTGGCCCCCAGTCCTGAATTGAGTCCATTAACTAGGGTAAAAATAAACATTAAATACAAACCTAAATAGCTTAACCTGATATTGCAGGAAAACAAAAGCATATAGAATAGGCTAAACAAAATGGGAAATAAAAATGGAATTATTACAAGTCAAATGTTCAGTTTGTAACTTGTTTCGGGCCTTGGAAAAAACCAAAATAACTCCAGATCCAGGAAATCTATGTGTATGTGTTGAACTTTAAGCACAAGTTATTTCTCTGACTTCAAGTGGAGCAGCACTGATCTTTTGCATCTAACACCTAACTGCTGCAAGGGATTTGAAATGCCACCAGGTTCTTGGCACTGGCTCCACCCAAACGCTCCAGGCTGGAGCACAGTGGTTACTGCCTGACTGGTGCAGAGAGAAAAAATTTCTCTGGTCTGACCTTCAACAGACCTTGAGGAGGTTTCTCTAATTCATCTCGGCCAGGCAAGTTTGTGGACACTCACCCAAGCCCTGGAGGGGAGGAAACAGCAAAGTGCTTTCCAGAATCTTACATTTAAACATGCAAAACCACACTAATTATGGATCCAATCACTTTCCAGAAATTCAAGCCTGCTCTCGATCTCAGGGGCTAGCTCTCTGCTGTTTCCAGGGCTCAGCTGGATACAAGCAGTCTAGTCACTAGATGGATTTTTTTTTTTAAAAAACCCATACAGACATGCTTATGAGTAGCTGTAAAAGCCGCAGAATTTGAATTTAAAGAGAGAGACATTACAAGTGTCACAAAGATTAATAAAATAATTGCACCAGAAGCATCATGGCTGTGGGGCTTTATATATTTGCTTCTCCCTTCAGTGCTGAAAGATGCAAATTGCAGCTGTTGCGCCCCTCCGGCATGATCGCCCTCTCCCTGTTTTGACAGATTTCTTGAAAGACTCATCTCACAAGATGTCTGGCTTTTTTTTTGTTCTGCTTTTAGTAATTTTCCACTTCTCAAACACCTGCCCCTGCAGAGACGGCTGGGACTATCCCAATCTTCAGGCAACCTACTGTCACCAAGAATTACACACAACCTGAACACTGAAATGTAATGACCCTCATCCCTGGTCTGGGCAGAGGCGGCAGTTTCCCATATCACTAAGGCTTGGTTTCACCTACATTGACAAAAAGGCATTCCACGAGAAACACTAAAATGATTTCTGTGGCATCAGCTGTAATTTATAAGAGGGGAATAGAAAGATTCCCTGGAACACTGCAGTATCTCTATTGCTATAATACTGGCCTACCCTTAAGGGGCAGCATCCACATTTTCACTTTGCTGGTGATTTGAAAGCCCAAAGGCAGGAAGAGGCCACTGGTGATTCATACCGGTTTCCCACCTCGTGCAGTTTTCTATCGTTGGCATTACCCAGGGGCACTGTCCCTACTCTGCATCAGGGCTCTGCAGCAAACCTGCAGCAGATCGTGTTAACTGCCACAAAATTAACACAATCTTTAATTAATGCAATAAGCACTGATGAGTAATAAATCATATTAAAATACAAGGCAGGCAAATTTTTAATAAATTAAGCATTGATTCACTCAATAAATATTAATCTACTAAGCATCAAGAATTCATTACATTTTAGAAAACCAGTCGAAAAACCTCGCTGGTGAGCTGGTCTGAGGCATATAGAGTGGTCCCTGTTCACCCATAATATACACTTATTTTTAACTAATTCCTTAATTTATCAAGTTAAACAACTTCCCTGAAAGTGAGTCTGGTTTATTATTCTATTGCCATATGCTACTTTCTTGACATAGATCCTAATTCACCCCTCAGATTATTTACTAAATTTTTCTTAGTAACTCCTTTTCAGAGTACCTCCTTCCTCTTCCTTGATGTTGGTGGTCTTTAAAATATTTGCTGACTGGTGTCATTTAATTTTCACCTCAATTAACTCAGTGAGAGATGCAAAACTGGGAGAAAAAAAAATTGCATGTGTGTGGGGTGTAAATTAACTCATTCATTTAAGTTTAGCTTATCTACATGATGTTCTTTCACACTTTGCTCTCTGCAGAGTTCCTCCAACCTTTTATATAGATGTGGGATGTGCTGCACTTGCTTTGACTCTTATCTACAGATTAGCAAAAGAGAAGGAAAAAAAGCCAGATGCAAAGATGCCCCACGAGACTGATATGGAACTGTTTCTGTAGCAACCGATGATTTTCTTCTCATGTAAGAATGAGCCTAGTCATATCTAATTCTGAATGTATCTGGGCCTCACTTGCCAGCCAAAGCTGTGTCAAGTATAAAGTCGATGCAGTCAGAAAGAGTGATTAAAAAAAAAAAGCAATTATAAAGTCATCTTCCTATTCTTACTTCCTCCCTTCAGCCAGGATCTAAAAGATATCCTTACCCCTGCCTTCTCTCCCAGCACAGTGTCTCCAAGCCCCAACATCCAGGAGAGCTGGTAAGCAGAGATGGAAGTGGCAGCCACCCAGGGATTGCACATGAGGTTGCTGTGCTGTAAGCTCCTTCAGCAGTCCCATGGCCCCGCATCCCAGGAGACCTCTCTGGCAGGGTTTTTCTTAGACCACAAGATGATCTATACCTGTCTTGCTCCAAGTGTCCAGAAAAATTTCCTGAACACAGAGCTGAGACCAACTTCAGCTTCAGAAAGCTCTTGTTGGGCTTGTGCTGTTTCACTACCTTCACTCTGCGGGCAGGGTTTCCTGCAGCACTGAACCCAGAGGCAGCCTGCCCATCTCAATAACTTCTCCTGCCATAGTCCACCCACATGAAGCTGGAATTGGCTTCCTGGAACCACAGGATGACTTTGTCTTCCTAAGTGTATTATATTCAGCCTTCTCTGTGCTATAGATCTTCTCCATGTAATTTTAATGTGATTTGAACAGGTGTCTCTCCTTACCACCTTCAAACTACTACGCAATTCAGAGGGCTTAAAATTGAAATTGAGCACGTGATTTTTTATATTTTTTTCGTCTGGAAGCTTTGCCATAAGTTGTTACTAATTGTGCCTCTTCCTTTTAACTTCTAAATTAGCACTTCTCTTCTATAAACCGATTGTGTTGACACAAGAGTAATTGAAACCAGTGCATCATCTCACAAAATAAAGCTGAGAGAAATTCAGAAATATGTACTGAAGGGTTAGCAGAAGTGAATTTCACATTTTTATGGCCTTTATTATTCTCACACTCAGTACTGACAATGGTTTTGAAAGCTAACATCTAACAATTATATCATGAAAGAACCCAAAAGTTCAGAAAAAGAGATCCCAAATGTGCAACTTGGCACAGTGTAGATGGCACAGCACAGCTGCCCTGAGGCACCACTGTAAGCCTCCTTGGTTTTGCTCTGGGAGAGGATTTAAAGTAGAGGGGACAGAAAAGGGGGAAAGTGCAGGGAGGAGAGGTTAAAGGTTGTGTCCCATCTTTTTGTCTTGCTACCTGATGGGTGCCAAGCTGCATTCTGCTCCTATGCCAAAGAAGCTTCTGTGATAGAGGTGTGTAAACCTTCTTTTCATTGTTTCTTGTTGGACAGCTTAAGAAATATTTAGGACTAATCAACATCTGGAAAAAACTTTCCAATGGAGTCTTAGATAAAGGAAGGTATTATGAAAAAGTAAATATAACTCAGTGCGTGTTTCATATCTGTCTAGTTTCTCAAATGCAAGTTTTGGTCCTTGTACCCTCCTTACTTTCAGACTGCAAGACTCATCTCCAAAGAGAAACTCAGGACTTAATGACCCCAATAGGCTACTAATTCAAACTCTGTTTAAATAGTTAATTTGATGATTTAAAGCTGTTTTTTTGTTGTTTTGGTTTTTTTGTTTTGTGTTTTGGTTTTTTTGGGGGTGGTGGGGTGGTGGTGTTTGTGTGGTTTGTTTTGCTTTTTTTTTTATTAATCATATTATGCCAAGCAATAATCATTTCTTTCCATTCTGGATTCACAGGCTTTTGTTCATATAATAAAGCAAGGTCTCACATTTTGTACTTCCTTCATGATTAGCTGCTAAAGTTTCCTGGTATAATGATAAAACAAACCCGTCAGCTTGTTGACACTTGACTGGGATTTTAGTAAATTGCATCTTCTGTAGCCTACTCTGTGGAATCAATTATTGATAATATAGGTGTGGGAGAACATGTATAAAGCAGTTGGGGATACGTTATTGCTCACGCTAAAAGCTATAATGAGCATTTTAAACCATTTTAACAGTGACCTCTACAGACATTCAATCATTGCAATATATTTGGTAATTTGATTCTAGTTCAGAATCAAAACCAAGTCCAAATGCTGAAAGGCAGCATCAAACCATTAAGCTATTTACTTATCCTTTCAGTTAACATATTCTTCTACTTAATATCTCACGCCTGTGTATTTCTTTCCTGACACCTAAGTACCAAGGACACGTGATACTTTCTTATTATACTTTCTTATATACTTTCTTAGAAAAACTGCCAAACAAGTAGCTAAGACCTTTCCTTCTCCCCACTTCGACTGTTTTTCTCGAGAACACAACACTCATGCACAGCTCCTCCCCTATTCTTACCATTCTATTGTGCTTAAAAACTATTTAGAAAAAAAGAAAATAACATTAATACAATGAAGTTTAAGAAAAGACTGAAAAGCCATGTAAGGTATCTTTGGATGCACAGACAAACACTCTATAGTACCTATGGCAGCAGTAACAGGTCACAGCCCCGCAGCCTTGGTGAGCAGATTACTGCCAAAAGCAGTACATCAGCGCCCAAAAGGGCAGCCTTGGGAGGCTGAGCAACCTGAGCAGCTGCGCAGCGGAGGCCGTTTGAAAAGTGCATACTCAGTTTTATTGGTCACACAAATTCACAGTCTGCTCCACATATTCTTGAGTGACATCTGCTGGTGCTTTATCCATAGGTTGCCTTAATTACATATGGAGCAGTCATAAAGTACCCACATTCTTACTGAACCACTAAGAAACAGAAAAAGACCATCACTTCACTATAAATATATTTACAATCACAACAGTAGTCATTAAGACTACCTTATCTCTGGAAGAAAGGCACAGAGAAACACACTGCTTTGCATGAACTGATCCTTAACTTTACCAATCAGAATTATGAGGACAGAAAGTCTCTTAAGTTTTCTGCCCTGCATCTGTAAAATAACAAACATCCTTATGCATCTCAGTGAAGCAACACAAAGGTAGATCCCGAGCAACTTCACGGTTAGATGATGTGTACTATGCATATGCAATCCCAGCTTTTAGATGCACATGAAAAGGGACATCCTTGATTAGTTAATAGCACAGTCTCTTTTTAACCCAAGTCAAAATACGGTAAGGAAATCCAATCTCTTTATTGAGCTCAACTGGCAATCTTGGCTCAGAACTCTCAATTTCATAGGCTTCTGTCCTCCTTGTTAATCAAGGCTGAAATTCTGAGACAAATCAATGCTCTTATTACTCTGCAGTCTGTGTGGAGAGTATGGAGTATATTCACTAATACTGGTATTTCTGTCCCAGTGAAGACTGGGGAAAAAGAATGGATGATATAGCCAGTACCTTTTCTGTGCTTTGTTCTGCTCTCCCTCAAAAGCTTTGGGAAGATAAGAGAATAAGCCCCATTTCTCCACAGTCTGATCCCACATCCATGTTGGAATCAAGCCTTATTGTAGTTCCCCTAACAAAAGGGTGGCTGGGGTTGTGGTTTTTTTCGAATGAAGCATAGGTACTTATACTGCAGGGGTTTGGGATCTACTCATTTCACAATTTAACTCAGCATTTTAAAGGGTTTGTTTTGGTAACAAACCACCATGCAGGTTTTTCATAGTTTGGTGTATTATTATGTAAATTGCAGAGCTGTGGTTATAATCCTGTGCTTGTGACATCAATTACTTAGTGCCTATAGAGATTACTCTAATGCCACAAACAGCGGATTATGTCTTAAAGTACAGAGTAAGCAGCTAGAGCTAATAAATTATTCTCTTAAAAATTTATTTATTTTGAAAAAAAAGAGTAAACAAGGGCAGGAAAAACTATACAGACTGCACACAGTGCCATTAACAACCAAAATCTATACATGATGCAGGCCGCTTTGGGCACTGCACAGCCATTGCTTAGTTGTGAATTCCTGCCTTATGTTAACTCTTATGAAGGAAAGGAGCAGCGTTAGTGAAAGCAATTATGAACTTTGAGAGCCCTCCATTTGTTGGGGGGGAAGCAACAGTGTTCAATGAATGTTTAATTAGAAACAAAGCATATCTATCTATACCAGTAATGGGATATTGACTAACTAACCATTGTTTATGGGCTATTTTAGATAACAGACAAGACAGATTAACCCCCAACATAGCAATTTTAAAACTAAACATGCAGTTGTAGTGATCTCACAGTAAGGGAAGACCAAATCCAGAGGTTTACATCCTTGCTCTGCCCCATCTAGTCCTTGAGACTGAACTTGAGCTGCTTACATCTGTCTACAAGTGCTCTGAGCAGCAGATCATTTCTCCAAAACCTTATTTCCCATGTATAACTATCTAAATATTTATTGAAACTGGGAATTAAGTTCAAACATGATAGTAGCTGTTGCCTAGCTCTCTTCATGTCAACTAATTTAACAAACTCATCACACCAGAATAGCCAGCACATTGGTGGCAAGAAGACTGGCTTGAGTTCAGAGAAAATACTGGTTTGGAAAAAACATAATTCTGTGAAAAGACAAAAAACTCAACACCTAGGAATCTGAGGGAGTTACTGGGAAGCATTCTGAAACATGAAAAATTTTCACTAGAAGAGTCCTTCTTTGTAAGAAGTTAAATACCTTCTTATTTGGGAAGCAGCATGTGTTTGCACTTGGTTTTGCTGCTGCTCTGTATTAGAATTCTGCTCAGGGCAACACTTAACTGGAAAACAAAGCTCTGAATTACAGCACTGACACGATCCACTTCCTAATACACCTGAGCCCAGTCAAAAGAAACACATCTTTGATAAACTTTTAAGAAACAGGACTCCTGTGGTTTCACACCATAAGGATAGCAATACAAATGGAAGGCAGACAGACATATAAAAGATGCAACGCAAGAGAAAATTCCTTCTGAATATAAAATTATCCAAAAATGATTGCATTTTCATGCACAAAACTTATGAATTATGTGTTTAAAAAGTCCCTGTGATTCAGCAACAGAGTGAAAATAAACATGAGAGAACACAACTTCTATAGTTGCTGCTTTCTCTGACTCCCTGGAGACTAAATCCCTCCCCCTAACAAGAGCTCCCTGCCTTTACATTTTATTTGTGGCATTTACCTGGTTGTGTTTATCTTAGGTGTTATTTTCTCTTAAGGTGTTGGAGTTTGCCTGAGATGCAGATGTGCTGTGTGAGAACACAGCATAGCAATTTCCAGATCATAGTTTCTGTGGTTGAAGGTATTTTGCAAACACTCAAGGTATATTCCCTTTCCACTCAAAAATGGCAATATTTAAAGGCAACTGAGTGACTTGTATACAACGGTAACACATGCCATTTTATTTAGAAGAAAGCTTCTATAGTAGGTTGGATTTCTGCAAGCTATGGGGTATCTCACATTCAAACATATCAGAAATTTAAGCTTCCAACAGGGCATATTTCATCTCCACAAACAAACCACACTTTTTTGCCTCCAAGTTTAAGCAGCTGAGTTTTCTGTATAACACAAAGCAGAGTAAATATTGGGAGAACTTTATGACTGCAAAATGGTGTGCATGAGATCTACAGGCTTTATCGTCTCCAAAATCCTTCTGTATTGATTTCCATTTGCTCCATCACTATTCAGTTTCAAAGCCACCAGTCCCACACCTACAGTTCCATGCAGCCAAGAATTCAAAAGGAAAAGATGGAGCGCCTTTTGTTTTGATAGTCAGTTTTACAGTTACCATTACTATAATTTCATATATGTAGACACATAGATATATGGCATATAGGAATACACAATCACAGACACACATAAACATTCATGTATGTATATGCATGTGTGTATGTATTGAGGTGTGTCTATGGGCTTCTGCATTGTACAGAAAGGAGTAAATGTTTATAAAACTCTGTATACACACAGCACGCAGAGAAAGTATTGACATAGGTTATGTATTGTAGATACAGAAATTAAAACTAGGAAATGCTTAAAATCATCACATCTATTCAAGGCCAAGCTAGCATTTTATTGTCAATAAAAATATGTCAGCACACACATTTCCTAGTTAAAGCAGCGTCTCTTTAAGGAGCCAAAGGAAATCAGTGTGAGGGAGTCAATGGAACTGATTTCCAATGCAGTAGACTATATGATTTAATTTTTTAATCTTCAGCTCTAAATTCACTGGGCCTCCACTCCCATCACATTCACTTTTCCCCTCTCTTTCCCCATTTCCTCCCTCCAGTGGAAGTGCTGTAGCCAAGTTTCATTTGCATTTTCAAGCTGCTACTATTATGGGAATGTAAACCAGTAAGGTGGGAATATAAATCAAGAAGATCAGAAACTCGCAGTTCCAAACACAATGCATTCCACGCACAACAGCTGAATAAAATCGGTATTTTTTTTCTTTTGCAGCAAGGGGGCAATTAACTCCACCCCTCCAAGTTCTGCTCTGTCTGTAAAGGCACTGTTACAGCCAAAGACTTTTCTACAATAGGGACGAGCAGGAGAGAAGGTGGAAATACCTGTTTGTTTTCACATTTAATTTAGGAAGATTACTTTATCTGAACATCTTTTCCCCCCTAAACTGTGCAAAGTTCCTTGTTTACTGTATATAAATCAAGACAATATGACAAAAATAATAGTGAAAAGTTAAATTAGAATCTAGTATATGGACAAATATATAAATTTATATGTCCAACTGTTGTGGTCTCATCTAATTTCAAGCTTTTCATCTAATTTCAGTTTGAGTCTGTTTCCTTTCACAATCCATGGCAGTGAGTTAGTTTTTTTATTGCTCAAAAAAATCAATTTTTTTTTTTCCAAACCAGACCACTACTTGTCATATTCACTTAACAAATGTGTCAGAGCAACCCAATCTTCATTCTTCTAAAACCAGCATATTTAATTATAGCCAGCCCACTGTCTGGAGAAGTCAAGGGGCATCAATGAGCTTGAGTTACCCCAGAGATGAAAAGAACCATCTTACTTTCCAAAGAGACCCAACAGTTCCTTATCTGTTTCTTAAGCAATTTGGTTGTAGTTTTCTATGACACATGCTTAAATCAGTACTAAATCCCCATATCTGAACATCTGGAGCCACAGAACTTGGAACAAGGTCGGTCCGCTCTGACTGCAGTCCATACCAATACTTGCACAGACTAACGGGGCATTACTGGGACTCCTTACAGCCACCCCAGGGTCACACTGCCTTTGTACATTACCTGCTGTAATTCCTGTTTAATCTATGGGTAGTGTCAAATTGTTAATAAAAACAATAAAATGGAGGCTGCTGGAACCAAGGCAGCATTTACCCCTATACATCCAAATGTGAACATTTTTTATCTCACTTTCAAAATTTGACATTTTATCCCAAACCCTCCACCCAGGTGCTTTAAACCATTCCAGAGGCAGTTTTATCCACGACAGATGAAGAGAGCTATATATGTCATAAATAATAAGTCATGTTATATTAAAGGAGAAAATAAAAGTTTCACTCATCAAAATCACCAAGCTGAGTTACATTGCCCAGGAGCAGCCTCGAATGGAGATCTGCATAAGGAAACGAGGTCATCTAGATATTACTATTTTGCTCCGCTCTTCAGTCCATGTCAGTTTATTCTAAGTAATGAAACAGGGAATAACATTTGTCCCGTACACTCAACAGAGATAAATGGTCTGAAATACTCTTTTCACTATCCTCATTGCTAACTGTTTCAAATTCTCTCTCTTCTACAGTGGTTCTATAAGCAATTCACTGGGGTCCCGCTATCTGATATAAATCTCATAGTGGTTAAAAAATGCAGACTAAGCACTTGTGAAAAATCTGTGTGGTGACTGGCAAATATAAGCCTATTTTGAGAAACACCCCAAGCACAGGGACTTCACTGGAAGACAGAGAGGAACCAAATGCACTAGTAGCCAATTTTGATATGAAACTGCTAATTTTGCATCGCAAACAGGCAGTTGCATCGGGGTTCACTCCAACCAAAGGCTGCGTTTCCCCAGTTCTTCTTGGCAAGACAGTCACTGAAGACAGATCATGTCTCTCAGAGTCAGATCTCCAGAACCTGAAAGTTGAGATTTGCTCATGAACATGTAACGAACATATAACCAAGAACATAGTAACTATGTGATGAAGCTACTGTGAAGCAGTTGTTCTTTGGGTTACCAAGAAAATAAGTTTATCTGGCTAATTTGATATGTGGATGTTTACCTATGATTTGAGTTGCTCTGAAACTTCCAGCTTTCAGAAAAATATAGTTCTGTATTTAAATTGCTTTTATTTCTTCTATTTACATTCTTCAATTATTAGGAGAAATGCAAGAGATATCCAAACATCCACTGAATATTAGCCTTAAAAATTAATTACTTAGATGTTAACAATAACATTTACACATTGGGTTTGGAAAAGCGTTTTGTTTCCCTTAAGACCACATACGTTTTAGTTAGCAAAAGAGCTATGGTATGTCAGGAGTAAGCCACAGGGAAGTATCAGTCCATCATTTCAAACCAATTTCACAGTTGCAGGAAAGGTGAACAAAGTTTCCATAGGTGAATATCCAAGGAAAATTTATCCTGAACTCTATTATGTCAGACAGCTATATTTCAGGATTGTTTTATATTTCTTTTAAAGACCAACACAAATGTAAATGTTCCAATTTATAGTGGCAAAATTAGGTGTCAGATTCCTCCCTGTTCCTAGTGAGTTCAAATTTTTCTTTCTGGGAAATGAAGACAGGGAACATTTCTTTTTTTTTTGGTCTTTTTTCTTTTGAAACGTAGCTCCCACCACCATGGTGCTGTGGGTACAGGTTGCAGAGGAGACACAGGGCTGGTGCAGGAGCACAACCTGCCCCTGCTCTCACCAGGACCAGCCTCTGCAGAGGCAGACAGGTGTTTGTAGGCAGCTATTTTATTCCCCACAGACCACTCCAGAAGAGAATCTCTCTGCTGTGCCAGCCATCAGATACATATCCAAGCTCATTTACAACTGGGAAAAAATATGAAAGTTTAAGGTTTTTTTTTATCCCCAAATAAACAAACAAACCAGTTCAGACAACACAATAGAATCAGTATTTTCAAATGAGCTTTTTAATGAAGTCTGAATAGATTTTCAGCCCATGTGGTCAGAATACTAAGTAAAATCATTGTGGATTCTTGTTAAAAAGCTCCTTGAAAAAAAAAAGGACACAAAAGTCACAAAAAGGCACTTAGAATCATAGAATCACAGAATGCGTTGGGTTGGAAGGGACTTTTAAAGGCCATCTAGGCCAACCTCCCTCCAGTAAGCAGATACATCTTTAACTAGATCAGATCTGTACACTAGGAGCTGGCAAAGCAAGGGGAGGCGGTGAAGAAAGCGTTAGGAGAACTGAAGATAAAGTGCTGCCATTAGGAAGTTGGCTTTGGAGGAGATTACACAGAAATAAGATGGAACTTTTCTTAAAAACAAATAAGCAAACAAACCAGTTCACCTGGCCCTCTGATCAGCAAAGAAATCAGAACTGTCAGCTTTCATCCACCTTGTACAATAAGCCTAAACTAAAAAAAAAAAAATGGTTAACTTTTGATTGAAGCCACACAAAGCTAATTTTTACTTGCCACAGCTTTTCCTAACTAGGTGTTTTGTACTCTGGGGAGCATGAAATTTTCTAGGCTGGGGAGTATTTTACTATTGCTACTGTGTCAACTTTGAATTATGCACAGATTTTTAAATATGGAACTGTTCCTCTACTTATGATGACAGGCACATTCACATCATATAAAATTGGGAATGGGGAGAACTAAACAAAGCCAGTGAGTTCTGAATTGATCACCTAAAACATCTGCTGTATTGCTTAGGAATTGCAGCACATATGGTATATGGGAGCATCCAATATTTGGAGACACACTACCTATGCAGAACATCCATAAAATGTCAGAAACCCAATTTGGCCATTTCAGTCTTAACTCTAAATGTTCTTCTTTTAAACAAAATGGATAAAATTATTTTGGGATTGATTTTTCTGTTTTATCACATAGTTTGATTGCAGTCGAGTTAGAACCTGCCCTAAATCTCCCGTATGTTTCTATACAGCACTGAGAATACTGTCTTCAAAAAGACGAGAAGAAAGAAGAGGAAGAAAAGTTACCATCTAAATGTGATCCTTCCTATCTCAGCCAATCTACTCCTTGCACTTATTGTGAATCTCACTGCTGTTATCGTGCAATAATCACACAGCAATCTTTGCACAATGTCTATTAACAACAAACCATCAATATGCATTTCTAAACAGGATTTTACTCTGATGCAAGAATCCTGCCATATAAATCTCCAGTCCTGCCAAGAGCTAGGACATGACATTTTCAAGAACAGCTGACCCAGGAGTGAATTAGGCACACAAAGGCCTTTTAAGTGTTAACATATTTCTGAGAATCTGGTCCCAAGCATCAAAATCACACTAAAACAGTGTGGTTAGAATGGTTAGAATTGAAAGGGACTTTGAAGATCATAAAGTTCCAACCCCCCTGCCCTGGGCAGGGACACCTCCCACTAGAGCAGGTCGCTCAAAGCCCCATCCAGCCTGGCCTTCAACACCTCCAGGGATGGGGCATCCACAACTTCCCTGGACAACTTTTTGCAGTGCCTCACCACCCTCACAGTAAAGAATTTCTTTCTGGTATCTAATCTAAATCTCCCTCTTCCAATTTAAAGCCATTACCCCTTTTCCTGTCACTCCACGTCCTGACAAAGAGTCCCTCCAGCTTTCCTGTAGGCTCCCTTCAGATATTGGAAGGCTGCTATAAGGTCTCCCTGGAGCCTTCTCTTCTCCAGGCTGAACAAGCCCAGCTCCTTCAGCCAGTCACAGTGGAGCCTCTGAATTTCCATTTAAAAATAGTAATGCAAAATATCTCAAATGATCAAATAAAAGTGTTTTTTCAAGTCCTACTGCCCAGTTATTGGCTTTGAACTCACATGAAATTAAGCTATTTTGTAAGTTTGGCTTTGATTTGGGGAAAATAAGAAATGCTGGACTGTCATAACCAGTCAGACTACATCCCAATGGAAAAGAGAGTTACTGTGCAAAACAGAGAAAATGCCAAATAGGCTACTGGAGCCACAGAATCATAGAAGCCATTAGGTTGAAAAGAAATTCTTCAGAAAGGAACTAATCTAGGGAACAGTGCAGGTTCAGAAAAGACAGCAGAGATCAGCTAAAATACTTGTAATTTCTGTTGGCCAGAGTTTCCTTTAACCAGTTCAAGCTCAGCAAGAGGTAAGGGTGATCCATGAATCAACCCTTATGAAGTCTCTCTGGTAAACTTATTATTTGTTGTAGTCTCTGTTGCAGAGCTCGAGACAAACAAAGGCTTTCCCCCTAAAGATAAACACTAATAAAAGTGCCTGCACTTTCTCACTGCTTTGAACCTAATCCACTGGTAAAATCAGTGACAGTTGTGCGGTTCTCAAAGTCTCTCCAGAATTTATTGGATGACTCCCTACAAGAAATTACAAATAAACCCAACAGTAGTTCAATCCTTACATCATCAGACAAACTGGAAAGATCCTACTCACCCTTCTCAAGCACTGGCTTTCACAAGGAAAAAAAAAAATAATCATTCTGGGAGAGGTAAGGGATGAATTGGGTACCTGTTTTGATAATTCCAGCTAACATAAATGGGAGGCATCACAGAAACCGAATTTCAACACACAAAATCATTTAAAAGAAGTTCAGTACCCAACCAGTATTGTCCAGCTTGGCAGGGTCATTTTTTCTAACACTGGAATGCTAACTATGGTACTTAATGAATCCACATCATGTTCTTAATAATAGCTTGCTGTATAACTCTGAAAATGAGAAGCTTATTTTCTTTCTTTGTGATCTGAGGTCATTGTGAACCTGAAGAGGGCAAAACCCACTGTTCACATAATCTGTGCCACAAACTTAGTTTCGTCTAAACCAAAAAGGCCACAGGTTTGGTATGAAAAGTAAAAAAAAAAAGAAAAAAAAAAAAGCAGAGCTTTTTAAAGAGCAGATCACAAAAGCAGAAACTAAGAGCATATGTAATTCTGTGAGGGCTCCCTCTTTTGGCAACAAAAAGAAAGCTTCACAGATCCACTTCTCACAAGGGGTCCTTTGCTTTCAGAACTGCAAACTTCAGCATCAATAACAGAGCCTGATCCTATTGCATTTTATCTTTAAGGAAGGACCTTATCTGCACAAAACTCTTCATTTACTAATACAAAAGAAGATCTTACATTTTGGTGTTTCTTACACTGTCCTTTGGTTCTGCAGAGACCTTGGAGTAAGAGAAAGCACTCAAAATTCCACATGTTCCCCCAAAATCTTGCTAGAAGCTAAGAGTTACAGGATTGACCACGAGCAGCCAGGAACAGAGGTATTGGCTGGGATAAAAATCACAGGATTAGTCAAGAAAATAGGTCACAGAGGGCAGGCCAAAGATCAAGTGTGAAGAATGGCTTATTACTGATTAGTCCCTTCTTGGGAAGTGTGCCAGAAACTACAGAGGGTCCCCAAGACATTTCCTTTTAATACCCAGGCCAAGATGCACTCTGTAGCTTTTCAATAGAAGCTCAGGGTTAGAGTTAAGCTATCAAATGGAAAAAACATCTAGAACTTTTTATCACTACTGGGAGTGCTGGTATAAAAGCCTTTACCTGGACACAGAATTTCTAGGAGATGCTAATTGCTGGGGAAGGAGTGCTGCCCTGACTGAGGGTTGCATTAGGAAACTCACTACACTTGACTTCTCAGTTAACTTGGGGCTGGGATCTCCAAGAGAAATCCATTCACCTGAGTTGTTACTACATTTCTTGCTAAAATGGAGTTTGGGGTCAATATGCTGAGCCTACAAACAATTGAAAGCAAGTTCTTTAGTATTTACCTGTACCAAAAAGTTAGACCTATTAATATCAATTTGGCCTTGGAAAGGAAAGAGTGAAAGGCTTTGGTTAACTTTTTCCCTTTACTTCCCTGCAATTTACATCAGCTGATATTCTGAAACTCTGATTCTATACCATGGGAGCTTTTTAGCAGATTTTGTTAAGGGTTATTGAAATTTAAAAGTTCATTATGCTACAATTCTCTCATTTAGGCCTCAAAGACTTTTGCATTACTGCTGTCCTGTGGGGAAGCTAAGCAAGGGGGTACTGGTTAAGTGCAGTCAGGAGAACTCCTTATAAACATTATCGCTATTACGGGGTGTTTCAATTTAACTACCCTGTCCGCAAAAGGCAGATTATTCTGCATTTATATACATAAAGAGAATATCACACTAACTTTTTATAAAAAATGTAAATCTTTTATTGAGTCACAACAGAAATCAATATACCACAATTTGAGTGAAGTAGAATGATGATCCTGTGGTTAAGTAATTGAAAAGGGAATTGAGTAATCTGTCATTCTCCCTGCTTTGGGGATGTTAACTCTGGCTATCCTGAGCACTGAATTGTAGGCTCCTAAAAGTGTTAGGCATCAGGTTTTCAAAAGCAATTCCAGCAAGTAAGGCAATATTTTAGGTACATACCTAAACACACGTCTGATTTTTCCATTTTGCACACCTGGGAAGTTCAGCTCTTTTCAACATTTCAGGCTAAGAAATGAGATGGTAAAACCATGTGACGTTAACAGCCAGTACAGTAGGAATTAAAGGCATCTCCCCAGGATCAGGTACAGTCTAGCATTGGACACCTCTAAGCTTGCAAATGAGAACTAGCAGAACTATAAAATGTGCCGAACAGTGCTGAACTGAGTGAGTCCCTCTTGCTTAGAGCAACACTAGACCTGTCTGCAGCTGACTGTGAAAACATCCTATCAAGTCCAAAACCTTAACTCACGTTTGAAAATGAGACTTAATTTCCTAAAGTATCTATGTGTTGCTCTGCACAGTTTTGTGGAGGTCAAGCTCTACATTCAAGAGCTCTTCAGAAAACTGAACCATGCAGCTCAGCAGAAAGGGTGTTACACTCCTTTCTTTCATTCTTTTCCTCTGTTACCAGCATGAGTTTGTTCTGTCCAGGATAACATTTTGCAGTGTTGAGATGTTTGAATAATTTTTTGTGCTCAGATTGTTCTTTGTTGTGTATATACATAATTACATACATCATTGCTTGTTTATACTGTGGCATAAATCAGGGCTGGTGTGGTTAGAGATGGATAACCACTACGTTTTAAATAATAAGGCAACACAACTGGGACAAGAGGGATAGTGAAGACAAGCAAGTCATGATGCAATTCTGTATGAAAATACATCTGTGTACACAGCACAGGAAAAATCTGTTCAAGTTTCAGTATAGATCCAAATGAACTCCAGAATCAGGGCTGATGCTTCGTTTCATGCCATGCTGTCAGCATCTTTCTCGCATCCAACTGCAGCAGCTTAGGAAGAGAAGTATATGCCTTCATTTTGAATTTGCCTGCCTTTTGTCGCAACCTTA
>VZTM01028862.1:35205-45380 GCA_013400555.1 Jacana jacana
CACTGAACTGCTGAGTTCTGTATCTTCATAAAATTCACTATTCAAGTTTCCAGCAGACATGCAGATTAGCCTTATCCTAAAGCACCTCATCTCTATTTATCACGGGATAATTAGTCACGTAAATTAGAAGTCATTACCAAAGGCTACAAAACCCTTTATCAAAGGCTTGTTGACAGGCTAAACATGTTTAAGTACTTTTAAGGTCTGGGGGTGGGAAGAGAGGGGTATGTGGGAGGGNTAAAAGCAACATATGATAGCTGGGCATAATTAAAGAAAAATGACACCTACTGTTACATGAATAAAGAAAATGTGTTGATGACAAGAAAGGGAAAAAATGTGATTTCCCTGCAGTTTTGGTGAAACACAAAAGCATCACATTTTAGTTCTTTAACACATTTGTTCAATGAATTGGAAAAAAAAGCAATCCCATCCTCCAAACCAGCCTGTAATGTACAGTTATTTCCCTGCAGTTAGAGCAATGGCGTCAGACATTTTGGATTTACCGTGCATGCACAGCAGCCCTGTCGGAATGTCCGGACACCCAACAGTCCTTTACCAGCAATAGCACAGAAATGAGAAAACAACCATGAAAATCGGGGCATGTAGAAAACCTCCCTTAAGGTTCCTATTTAGAGCTTTGCTTTCAAAAAACATTTTGATCTTTTCAGGTGTCTATACATATGCTATACAATCAGTTTTCAAGCAACTTTCTGCTTCTTCAAACCTGCTTCTTTTTTTACTCCCCATCCTTGCTCCCTCACATATGCTTATCTATTCCATTCCCCAATATTAAACAACTCATAGAAAACCACTGTTAACAAAACATGTAATATTCTGTTATCATTTGGCATTTTACCATCAAAGCTTAGAGTATTTGTCTTTTTTTCCCTTTGTTTTCGGCATTGTCCTATTTCACCCCTCCCCACAGCATTCACATATTCATTACAGATGCATTGATAAGCTAGTTTTCAACTCCATGGGGTGTGAATAGGGTGATGGAAATCACCTATCTACAGCAATACCTGATAACAAATATGCAGGGATAGCTCTGAGAGAAGTACCATTCCCCATTCTCAACAGTGTAAGAACAGTATAATTTGTAACCTGTTGGAGGAAATGCTATACTGACATTAGTAAGTTTTCCAGCCCATTCTGAGATCCATTATGCTCCAGCTACCTTCCTGTTGATGTGTGCTTGAGAAAGTTTAAAATTAGACTGGATATTTCTACCCACCTTGGCAGTGCAGCTTTGACTGCAAAAAAAAATATACTCAGATAGTAACATGCAATATAGTCATAGGGAAATATACCTAAAATATGACTAGCTATTACAGAAGGACTACATATTACTATCTATCAAAATTAACTATTACTTGTAGGCAGATATGTATCACAGTGATGAGAAAGAGTATAAATCCCTAAAAAGAAAAAAAATAAACATATTTCTTCAGTGTTTACAAATGTCTGGTCTCAAAATAGAGGTCATTACACCAAGAAGCAGCATAGTAGTTATGAGAAGGTTTGCAGGAACAAATAAAAATATATATGGTTGCAGTAGCATTCAATGTCATATTGCAGCAACCGTGGGGCCTAGCAGCTGTATGGTGGATGCAACCAAAACCAGCTTAAGAGTCACTGGACTTTTTTTGAGATCTAAGAAACTGTCTATGCAAGTCACCTTCTGAGCGCCACCTGCAAATTGCCTATCAACCACCCCTACAAATAGAAAAAGCATGGTGGGGGTGGGCATATGCACATATCTTTTGTGGATTTCCAGTTAGCAATTACAAACAATGAATGAAAATACATTTTTTACAAGAGTAGAATATGTTTTTCAAACATCCAGCTACTGAACTGGGTGTTTGTAACCTGCGAATTGTGATAGTGGCTGCACGAGAATTACAGAGCTGGAGGAAGGTCTTACAAAATTAATGTGATAATAACCACCTTGAAGATTAGTGCCCATTTTACCAGTATTTCACTTATCACAGGTATAATGACACATTTCCCCTTGATTCATTACACTGGCAATTGTTCTCTGCATTGCCAACTGCTAGGACAGACCCTAGTATCAGGTCAGAAGAATTCTGCTCTATACCATACATGAACATCATGTTACATGAACATCATGTAACATCCAGGAAACTGAGCTATAAAAACAGTTGTTCCAGTCTCAGCATGGGTACTGTGCTTGCCAACCAGTGCTGCTCTCTCAGCCACCACTGAATGCAGCTGTCACAGGTTCCTCAGTAGCTGATATCACTGCCTGGAGGCAGAAGTACCTTTTGACCATTTCTGTATATGGAAAAGGACCAATCAGATTAGAAAACATTTACTGACATTAAGCATCCATTAGATGATCTCCCAAGGTCCCTTCCAACCTCAATGAATCTATGAAATATTATTTTATGTCAATAAACACAAGCAGATCTGATCAAATATTGATTTCCAGCACTCCTCATCCTGAGGCAACCTCCTTCCTCAATATAACATTGTGAGTTAGTCAAGTGATGAGGAGGATGAGGGATGTTTTCCACTACTATGTGTCTCTTTTGAAGCCTTAGGGGGTTCTCTACAGATTCAAGAGAAAGAGAGCACATGTGACTTTGAAGCGAGCTCTTTCTTAGGACTGTCAATACTGCTTTGGGTTTGTGAGGTTTTTCTTGTACTACTCAAAGAAGTTTTGCACCATCTCTGGATGCCCCTTCCAGCACCTGAAAAGTTCCACAGGCTTCTTCTCCTAATCTAAGATAGTAATAAAAACCAAAGAAACAAACAAACAAGACCTTCTCCAACATGTTAGCCCAAGCAGAATTCTTTTTCCTTAAAAGAAGAAATCCCCATTTTCCTCAAGTAAATTATGGGTATTGCTGCTGATATTAACTTCACACGGAAGATTTTCAGATACTGTTATGTTAGATAAAAACCCTAAAGTGTTTGGGACAAGGGATAGTCCTTGACCTACACTATTGCCAAATATTTGAGAGGCCTAAATAGATGGTCTCCATCCAAACAGCACAGGTATCCATCTGCCTTCTGGGGCACTTCAGAAGAGTGCTGTGGCATTGATATCTCTTCTATAGCCTATTTCATGGGTAAATCCTGCCTCATCATCTGCTGCTTTCCCCTTCTTTTTACCCTGTTACCCTTTCCCTTCTACACTACAAAGTATACTGCAAGGAGAGAGCAGGGTGAAAATCCCCTCATCTCTAACAATTCCTTGCAGGCAATGGAGTCCTATATTTTTCATTCACTTTGCTAACTGTACAATATTTAAACCTCATCTGAATTGGTAAGTAAAGAGAATATCCCTGGGGCTGCAGAAGACAAATACAAATTCCTTTTCCAAAGGTGTACACTTAAAAAGGAAGGCTGAGATAAGAGAAGATAAAAACTCAGAAGAAGGATGAACTGTAAGCCTTGTATGTAGCTATGTTTTTTTTCTCCTCAGAAACCATAGTGGAGGGGAAGCAGAGAAAGACATGGTCATTCTACATGAGCAGTGTAGGACACAACAGGCTGAGAGGATCTCCTCTGCACATGCATAAATCTACTTCTGTCATTTTAGTGGGCTGGGGAAGACGCTATTTAATTCCTGTTAGAAAAATTAAAACGTGACCTTCTTCAGTAATAAAGAGCATTATTTCTTTATTTTTCCATTTCCCTAAAGATCCCCCAAAGTACAAAGAAAGCAGTATTAATGCAGAGCACATCACAAGTACTTGAGAGAGTAGGGGGAAAAAAGGGAAATTCTCCCACTGATCCTCTCTTTTTCAGAAGCGTCTGTCTATGATCAGGAATGAGTTCGTTTGATTATTTTTCTTCATGGCTTTCCTATATTTTACCAGATTTTCTTTTTCCTTGATTGCAGTAAATATTTCCAATCTGGAATAATTTTTTAACTACTTCATTAAATTGTCCTAGAATACGAAGAATTTTAAAACGTTGTAATTTTATGATGTGAAAACCCATTGTAGAGCTTAATGGAGTTACTGCTGTGAAATTATAAATCAGCATAGTCAAAAAAACTGAACCATAATATCTCACACTGATATGGGAGGAACAATTTCTGGCCATTTAATTAATCTGTGTTAGGCAAGAAGTATTAAGACTGACTTAGAAACACTGACAAGGTTGAAAACAGGTATGGTAAAGAAAACCAATCCATTATAACCTAGCAAACGCTGTAAACTTGTGGCCTTTTCCAAAATATCTCAGCATAGGCAAACCCAAAATGAAGTCAGCCGAGTACTGTGGCTGTTCTGTACTTCTGAAAGTCAGTCTCCCATTTTTAATGGAGAATGGCAAAACACCTTGTGGGGATGTAGTGCAATTTAAAGTATTATGAAGACAAAATACTAAGTACCACTTCTTACAGTACACACCATTTCATCAGGGCATTTTTAATCAGCATGCCTCTGAGAGAACTGAGCTCAGCTCCACAATATTTAATGTCAATGGCTGCTGGTTAGCAGGGGTGGCAATTCTGCTTAGTGGGGACATCTTCCAGTGATTTAGCGGTGATTAGTGTTTCTCAGTCTCCTGCTGACTGTCGCTGCTCCTTTCTCTAACAATAGCTGCTTGCTTTCCTCAGCTCTTCTGCATGGTAAAAACTGTTTTTAATGTTTTTGTGGCAACCCCTCTTCCTGCACGCCTCATTTCCTAGAAAAAGCTTTTGTCCCAAGGGCTTGGGGAAGGCCCTACTGCAAAATCAGACATGCTGCGACTGGCCCAGTTGGCAGTGTTGCACTGCTGTGGGAACATTCAGTCCCTTTCTCAATGCATTTTGTATTTAATTTCCCCTCCCCGAACCTGTCCAGTGGCAGAAAAACACTTTACTGCAAGTTTTCCATTCCCTCAGTAGGAGCGTTGTCTTAGAAAGGGAGTCTTCTATGACCTACTTCATCAGTTCAACAAGGAGCTCAGCAGAGACTGTCTAATTAAGAAACTCAACAGCTTTTTGTTAATTTTCATATGTTCCTGTTCTTCGAGACAGAATTATTCTTTTGTATATTCTGTCTTTAGTGTGCTCAGGGATTAAATACCAATAAATGTATTAGCAGTGCTGAAGCCCGCTAAAATTTCATACTAGTGATTTCAATCATGTACTTTAAATGTGTAATATCATTTGATTGTCTCCTTTTCAACTTTGTTAAAATAGTGGTTAATATTTAATGAGGGGGGTGGGCTAGATAAAGCTTCAGAAACAATCAGGAAAAATATTCAGAAACAATAAGAGAAACAATCCTTCTTGTTTCTTTCTTTTTACTGTAGAACAATACTTCTTCCTTCATAGAACACTTTGGGCTTATTATATCAGCCGTAGATGATACTTTGTCTAAAATATTGGTGGTGTATTATTGGTTTTGCCATAAACTTCTTGTGAAATCTTCCATAAATTCTTAGTTGCCCGTCTACAGAAATCAACCTCACACTGTGCTCTACCTGTTGGAGACATTATATGGTTTCCTTAATAAACATAATGACAAGAATAGAGAGCAGGATATTTTTAAGTGTTTTAGAATAGAGGTGATTCCAAAACACTTACTGGCTTTCTTTTTACTTACAGCCAGGAAACTTTAAAGGAAGTCTTTGAACAACAATAGTATTCCTGGCATCCGCTTCTTTTAGAAGTATTTGGATATTTGTTGGAATTCAAATGGTATCCATAAAATGATCGTATATGAACACTTTAAAATGCAGAGAGGAAAAGAGAATATAGCAAGCTGTAGAGTAATTCAATATTTCAAAGACTGCAGCCTCTGAACCCAAGACAACAAGGAGTCTATAACAATGGAAATCTACAGTGTACGTAGAGTTTTGGTATCAGACTTTATTTTTTAATCAAAGAATGAATTTTATCAATGTTGATCTAAAGTAACCTTGGGCACTGTTAAGATGGCTAAAGGGGGAAGTAGACTGGATAAAATAATTGCATATAAATCTTCAAGTAGAAATTGCATTTGATCCCAAGTACACATAGAATATATTACCACCAGGCTATTTTTAAAATACTCATTCAAAGACATTGAAGAATAAGAATTTTCTTGAGCAGAAAATGGAAAGAAAAGTGCCTATTTTTAATAAAAAAAAATCATAAATAGTCTTTATACTTCTTTGAAGACTGCAGGAGAAATTCTCACTTGATGTAAATGGTTCTAGAGCTGCATCTTCAGAAAATTACTAGAAGCAAGACCCACATAATCTCGATGTTTGTATCCCTAGATTGTAAATTACAAGCAATTTCAGAACACAAAATGATGAAGCCATTCATTGTCAAAACTGGAGTTCAGCTGTACTGCTATATTGACAGTATCTAAATTTAGGCACTCAATTTAGGAGCTTTTATTAGCTGCCTAGTTTCCCTTTTTAGTAGTGTAAAGAAAGACTGATCCAGAGGGCAATTCAGAACACGTGAGGCTCCTACTCTGGGCAACTCTCAGCACTATACAGTCATCCTAAGGTGATCAGTCTCTTAACCTGAAAGCTTCAGTGAGACAGTGAGGGTAGCCCCTCGAGTGCCAAGATATTTCAGTCTTGTTCAGGAGTCATCACACTATTTTTCCTGCATCTTTATAATGATACATTATGATACATCTCACTCAAAAAGATGCTGCCATGTCAGAGCCACTGACAACTTGAAGTGCTATTGAGGCAGCCCTGATCAACTTTAGCTGTTTCGAGTTTCTGTTTTGAGTGTTGATCTGGTTGAGGGCAGGGATGAGGGCAGGGATGCTCTACAGAGGGACTTGGATAGACTACATAGATGGGCCAATGTTAATGGCATGGCCTTCAATGAGGCCAAGTGCCAGGTCCTGCACTTGGGCCACAACAACCCCATGCATCGCTACAGGCTTGGGGCAGTGTGGCTGGAGCTGCCTGGCAGAAAAAGACCTGAGGGTGCTGGTCAACAGGCAGCTGAACATGAGCCAGCAGTGTGCCCAGGTGGCCAAGAAAGCCAATGGCATCCTGGCTTGCATAAAGAATAGTGTGACCAGCAGAAGTAGGGAGGTGATTGTCCCCCTGTACTCAGCACTGGTGAGGCTGCACCTTGAGTATTGTGTCCAGTTCTGGGCACCTCAGCACAAGAGAGATATCAAGGTGCTGGAGCGAGTACAGAGGAGGGCTACGAAACTGGTGAAAGACCTCGAGAATAAGTCTTACGAGGAACGATTGAGGGAGTAGGAATTATTTAGTTTGAGGCTGAGGGGAGACCTCATCACTCTCTACAACTGCTTGAAGGGTCATTGTAGAGAGATTGGTGCTGGTCTCTTCTCACAGGCAATTAGCCATAGAATAAGAGGGAACGGCTTCAAGCTGCAGCAGGGTAGGTTTAGGCTTGACATTAGGAAAAAAAATTTCACAGAAAGAGTAGTCAGTCAGTGGAATGGGCTGCCCAGGGAGGTGGTGGAGTCCCCATCCCTGACTGTGTTTCAGAGTAGATTGGATGTGGTGTTGAGGGATATGGTATAAGGGAGAACTTGTAGAGTAGGGCTGATGGTTGGATTTGATGATCCCAAGGGTCTCTTCCAACCTATATGATTTTATGATTCTTGCTCAGAAATAATTTGGTGCATCAATTATCAATGGAAGGAGAAAATAACTTACTTCTATGGGATGAATCTTTTTACTTCTCTCAGATAAATGTCTTAGGAGAGAGTGAGTCATCTTTTAGAGCTTCCTTGCACACACCAGCCATTAAAAAAGGGCCCAAAGTGGCAGCTTGAACAAGTTCTCAACTATGGTTTGTCATCAGGTGAAATTAATTTCACCTTAAAGTTTGTAAAGACTGGAAGGCACACAAAGACGGCTACTTCCCTGAAGCATCTGGTTACTGAGGCTTCTTTCTGGATTAGGTATTTTAAACTTAATAGGAAGATTTTCAACATAGTAGTAAAGAAAGGAGGCAGAAACTTTCATTTCTAGTTTAAGTCTCTTTAGCACGAAATGCTAAAAGAATAAGAAAAATCTAAAAATAGGGGAAGGAGTTTTGAAATGCTTAAACCACATTACATAAGCAGAAATAACAAGCAAAACAAGCCAGATGAATTTCAAGTGGCACTAAATATAACCTCATAAGTAATACCATTCTAGATGGATGATTTTCTGAATCAGAAAAGCAGTTAGCATTAATGGACATAACTTCTATGAGAGAAAGCAAAAGGAAAGGAGGTTAAGGGTTGAACACATTTTGTTCTGTTTATTCTCTGAAATCCAATTAACTTCAGTTATTTGAGAAGACAAAGCTTGAAGAACAGATCTGAAGAAATGTAAGAGACTGAGACTCCTGAAGGAACAGGAAGAACTCTTGATACAAACATTGCCACACGTCCAACAGAGCAAATTCTTTGAATTAGGGTTGAAAGAAATCAGAGACCTTCCCAACAGTCTGGAATGGAATTTTTTTTTGCAATTTCTGATCTTTTCTCTGTGCCTCTAAAGTCATCACCTCCAGCAGCTTGAAATCCACCACTGCTGCCCATGCTTGATACCTGTATTCATTAGTACAAGCATACAACAATTCCTGGGGCTCCATCTTGTAGCAAACTGCTCCACATTGAGGTTAGGGGTTCATTTGTATTGCACTGGTTGCGCAGTCAAGCAGAAAAATTGAGATGCATAAGCAGGTCTTACAAAAAAAAAAAATCAAAAAAACATGAAGTAAAAAAACCAATCTACAGTACTTAAATATAGCTGTGGTAAGAACACCCTTCTCAAAAATTTTTCACTTCAGTAACTAGGAAAACTTTTGACAAAGATGTATGCACATAAATCTGTCATGATGCTTTTGCAGGTTTGGGGCAAATAACTTTCAGCCACACTGGAGAACAGGACAGAGAGAAGTAAATTCAGGCAGAATGAGCTAAAACCCTCCAGTCATCAAGTCCATGAGTGCTCATCTTGTTACTATATCTGTTTCTCACAGATTGTTCTGCTTTCAAAAGAACAAGTACAAAGAAGTTAAAAGAAAATAGCTACATCATACTGAACAATCATAATTGACCCATGAAGGAAAAGTACACCACAAACCTGAGTAAATATATATATCTACACACACATCTATATCCCCAGTTTCCAGAGACAGAGAAAAACCCAAAGATCTATTAGACTGCAGTAGAATTAGATGGGCCTGATGCTAGTTATACTTTGACATGTATGTAAAATAAACCATCTGCATAGAAGTAGCACATGTTACAAATGCCTGGCACAATGTTAATGTTTTCCATGTAATTGTTGGGATGGGGAAGCCTCTTTGTAAATGAAGCCCCTACAAGAAATGGCAGTGATAAAGTCACTTTGTTTTTCTGAACACGAGTATCAAATAACTGCTTGTAAAAGCACTCCCTCATTTTCATCCAAAAATCCTATATTTCTCTCCTGCAGTTGTAGCTTAAAAACTGAAAATAGCTTCTGCCTGGCCATACTAAGAAAAAATACTAAGAAAATAAGGAGATACTAGGTATCAGTAAAATAAACACAGTAGACATGGTAGAACAAAACTAATCCTAGTTTGTGTCACTAAAGACATATGTAGATAAGTACCTGAAGGCAAACCATCCAAAATGACAATTGGTGCTCTGCTAAAATCAGTAGGATTTCAGCATTACTGTCCAGTCTACGGTGTCTCAAACAGTAAATCTGGAGGAGAATTTTCTCTTTATAGACATATTTTGAAAATGGCAGTCCGTCAAGTCACAGTATATGGGATCCACCTCACTTATCTCTTAAGGATACATGTCAAAGCTAAACAGATCATCTAGGATTCTTTTAAAATAAGGGAAATGGGTACTTCCAAAAGACAGTCTTGTCTATTGTAAACACCAAGCTCAGGATGGAGTATATTGCCCTGTAGATGTGCATTTTTTTTCTCCATTGCTGAAGAAATCTAGACAATGAGCTTGAATTAGATGTTTAACCCTAACTGACAGAGTTAGGTGAGAATAATTCTTCTCAACAAGACAACAGATTAGCATATTCTCCTTGAGTCACAGACATGCTTCAGGAATAAAGAGCAGGCTGAGGAAGAGAATGGTGACTTGGAACAACATAGCCCTAGACAGTGTGTCAAAAAAATTGGCAATAGCTGAAAGGTATGAATTCAGCTCTCCTCTCACTGCTGTTTGTGCAGTTCTTTATTCCATGTAGTGCTGCATCTCCGCTTTCTCCCTAATCTG
>VZTM01028862.1:47677-60680 GCA_013400555.1 Jacana jacana
TTCATACCATTTGTTAGTGATCAGGAAAGATTTTTCCACTGTATTCTTTTCCTCTACTGTTCCCTTTCCTGCCTGCTGGCAATAATTATAAGTTGTGCAGGACTCAAAAAAGCGGATATTAAATAGACTGTATATTATTAAAGATACTGTCATAGGCTTCAGTCCTGAACCAGCAGTCTGACTAATACATATTTGCCTTCCTTTGGCACATAAACATAGTCATTATTACTGACAAAACAAAACAAAACAACCAAAAAAAAAAAAAAAAAGAGGAGAGGGGGGGAATTGTAGCTATTTAGTAATAATTTAAGGTTTTCCTTAATTTCCTTGCAATGCAATAATGTACATGCATCTGTGTAATTGTTTTTCCTAAGCATTCTAGTTGAAAGGCATGCTACTTCTTAGATTCATGACAATGAAGCATTTCTACCCTATATTCTGGGATTAATTTATATTTACTGTTATATAGTATATTATTAATATTAACATGCCCCTCCTCTTTAATTGTCCTTTTCTTTTCATAATAGTAACTCCTGTGAAAGAATACAATTTGCTGGAAATTCTGAAAAATATTTTTTGTCCAATCCCAGTCCAAGAACATTGGGCCAACTCTTCAGGTGTGATAGCACTAGCTGGGTTATACCAGCTAAAGATCTCCTATCTCATTTCAAATGGTGTTTCACTTCAGCTCTCAGGCTTTTGGAATAAGTCATCAACTTGATCACATCCATTTGCAAAGTTGTGATATTCTTCCTTTTTCCCCTTGTTTGCTCAAGATAGGTGCGTATATAACCTACCCAGGAAGTTTAATTCCGTAAAGATCTCTGATCTGATACACAGTGAAAGCATCCTATTTATTGGCATCATGCCGTATTTGCTGCTAAATGCTCTGTTTTTAGAAATGTTTGCTGATCACTGTTGAATGCAATTCAACAAATGAATTAGATCAGGATTGAACTGCTAAGATCGAATCTTGTTTAACAGCTCAGCTCTATTTTCTACAAAATGTGAAAAAGAAAAGACCCTCTGGTGAAGTTCTACTGGAACAGCAGGATTAAACTAAATCAAATGGGGCACAGGCTCTAACTGCTGAATTTTGGAGTCCAGAGATACTCTTAGATGAAATATCTCTAATCAACTGGATACCACATCAGTTGAGGAAAGATCTTGTGTCATGTTCTGAGGGTGAGGGATCAGAGTATTCTGAATATGTGTATAGATAATACAGTGGCTCAGATATTGGTTTCATTTCTGATCCAGGAAATGGAATTCACTTCTCAGGCATACAAAGCACCAGATAATACCATCATAGTACTTTGCTTCTAGGTAGTATATATCCTCAAATTATTTGAAAATATATCACATATAGCAAACTGCACAGCAGTTCTGTAAACCATAAAGATATGAGTTGATTATCAGACAGGAATAATATGCCATACATTATAAATATTTCTTTACCTGCTGCATTAAGTTCTGGTCACTGTACCTCAAAGAGGGTTAGCTGTTTGAAACACGTGAAGGCAGTGTTGTGGTCATCTAGCTCTGTATCAACAGAGCATATATCAAAGACCAAAGCTTCCTAATTTAGAAGGGGAAAAAAGGACACAGACAGTGTGCAATGGTATAAAAGTGTGAAGTTGACTGCCACTGACCACTATTAAATGCTGAGAGAAAAGGGTTATTCAATGAAACAGAAGGGCTGAATGTTTAAAATATTATATGGTTAATTCTTACACTATGCATAGCTAATCTCTGAAATATACTAGCCCACGTTAGTTAAGGAAAACAGTACGATTTAAGAATTATTTGATTTCTCTACATCTAATGAGAATATTGATGTTTTTTGGGTAAAAAGATATAGAAGAATTAATTCATTTGCTTCAAGTAAGATCTAAACCATTTTCTAATATTTTCAGGAAGAAATTTGGCTACAGATATGTTATTCCATAACTGTTCACTGTGGAGACCCTCAGTGATGTGTTTGCTACAGCTCCTTACTGGTTACAGGAAGAAGTAAACCGACGATCTGGTGCGGTGTGGTTACTGTTTCACAAATGGTTGGAGTGAGGTAAGAGTGATATACCTAAAATGACAAAGAAAATCAGTTACCTGCGTGGGAGCAGATCGCAGGAGACTCTCAAATCCAATAGCTAAGAAATTGACACTAGTTACCCCTCAATTATGTAAATAAAGGAGCAAAGACCTCTTTAACAGAGAAAAAGTGGTACATCACTTCTGGAAGGATGCTTATAATCTGAATACACATATATTCTCTTAATTTATCATGCTCCTTGTTAGAGTTTATGATTAGATACAGAATACAGAAGTAAACATTGCTACAAGTTCCTGTTGAAATGGTTTTGCAGACAAAGCTTTGCTGGAAGTGGTTCAGGATAATTAAATGAAAAATCTGCTAAAACCACACACGGTTCTTGCACTGGATACAAAGTGGTGCCTTCTGCAACCTTGGCACCTGCTGTTGCTGCTTCCTGTCCCTGGAAATGAAGTGCCCATGCTTGTCCGCTGACTCCACCTACTCCTTTCTTCTCGGCCTGACCCCTAAAACATCTTATCCAACCTCTGTGATGAACTCTTAAACAGAAGACAGCCATGTTATCTTCTTACCCCAGTCTCCACTTCCAGCCTTTCCAAGGCCTCTAAAGTAACTCCCTGATGCTACTCAGTCTCTAAATCTATAAAAGAACAAGGAAATAACACCTAATATTTCTAATCTAATCTAATCTACTCTTAAACACAGTCAGGGATGATGACTCCACCACTTCCCTGGGCAGCCAATTCCAGTGGCTGACCACTCTTTCTGTCAAGAATTTTTTCCTAATGTCAAGTCTAAACCTACCCTGCTGCAGCTTGCAGCCATTCCCTCTTGTTCTGTCGCTCATTGCCCTTGAGAAGAGACCCGCACCAACCTCTCTACAATCCTTTCAAGCAGTTGTAGAGAGTGATGAGGTCTCCCCGCAGCCTCCTCTTCTGCAAACTAAACAGTCCTCCCTAAATCTACTTTCATCTTTTCATTTCCAATGAACATCAGGAAGGAATACATCCCGCATGAATAGCTGACTTGACTTGAACAAAAACTTCATTACCAGCCTCATACCATATCATTAGATTCTGCCTTTGTCCTGCTGAGGTCACTGTTAGGAGTTGAGGCAAGAGTGAAAGCTGAATGAAACTCCAAGGTATCAAGTGCAGAGTAGTGAGACATTAAAGCAGGATGTTCAAAGGATTTTTATGTTAACGAACAGAAAGAATTCTTAAACATTCAAAAAATAACCATTCACTATCATGGCTTTCATTGTCCAAAGGCTACTAGCATTTTGATTTCTGAGAAAGCAAGTACACATCTTTCTAAGCACTGCCCTGTTTATGTATCAAAATTTACCTTATTTTGACCATGTTTTTGCAAATCTCTATTTTTTTTTAATTATAACCACTAAAACTTGCATGTTTAAATAAGCAATCCAATCTCTATATGGAAACTCACTGCATATCTGTTTGGTCTGAAGACAAACTGATGTGTTCAATCTACTGAAAGTAAATGTGACATTACTATTCACAGTCCATTTAAACAAAGCTTCACAAAATACTTTGAGTAGCTCCTGAAGAATACTGCAGAAAGCACTTTTGAGTTTCAGTGTCTGGTGCATACTCTTCTCTCAGATGTATGAAAAGATATGTGCCACCTACATCTTCCATATAGACAATATAATTCAAAGAACATACTATTCTGACCACTAGGCTGAAATATTTCATCTGAATGTACAGTTTACGTGGAGCCAAACTAAAGTTTCCCTCTACACCACATCTAATGTACTCTTAAACACATTCAGGGATGAAGAGCCTTATACTTTCATTGCCAGTTCTGTACCTGACTTTATACAAAGTCATTAGTCTCTGAAAGACTGTCAAGTGTTTATTTTTCTTAGCTTAGCATTCATTCATGAAGATACATCTATTAGCATTCACTTTCTTATCTGTCTTTCAATTTTTTTATATACACCAATAAAACTCAAAAAAGCAAACTATGCTGATATAACTTAATTTATCTTGTTTCTAAAATGGTCTTAGGCATCAGGGTGTAGGATGCTGTTTACACTAGATGACTGTCCCCTGAGTAAAGAGCTACCTGAAGGAATGGAGCTTTAGGGAGAACTGTTTTTCCTGTGGGAATTCAGATTTTGCTTATGAATTCCCAACTCCCAAGCTTCATGGCTTATACACCACTGAAAGGGAGAAAAATTGACAATTAGAATATAAAGTATGTTTCAGTGTAGGAGCTGAACAGGAAAGTGCAGACATCTTGTTATTGAACTTGTGCTTTGTAGCAGCTTCCTCATAGCCCTGGAGCTCTTTGTGGCCAAGTGTGTTTAGTGTCAGCTCAGTCTAGGTCTTCACAGTAAAGCAAGAGTCAGGCGTTAGAGAACACAAGTAGAGCTCAGTGAATTACCAACAGAAACACCAGTGCTGACAGCTTGTTAATTTTCACTACATTTACCACTCACTTGTTTTGTGTTTTGTTTTATATTCTATTTCTAGCTTCTACAGCAGCCCATAGAGGCCATGTGGGGGCCCTCAAGAAGCCCTGCCCTGTGGTGTGGACTGGAATGTCTACTTAAGGTGGAAGACCATTAGGATAAAGGATCCACTCTGATAACTTTTCCCTGATTATTTGGCACTGGGCACTGATGGAACATGAAGCTGGAATGCACAGACCTGAGATCCCCAGAATGGATGCTATTTCATTATTTAGTATTATTCCTGACATTTGCCCAGACACATGAAAGCACATGAATCAGGGTAAAAGTTTCTCCCAGAATCTGGGAGTTTATCACATAGTCTTCATGCACAGCCCTGTATAAATAATCCTAACAACTTTTCTATTACTGTATGTGTTAAGAGAGAGATAGTTACACATATCTAAAAATTGAGGGAACCTAGATATCCATTCATCCATGCCCCACCTAAGAATGCCACGTGCCTGTCTGTTGCTCAAGTATGTGTTATAGACATGGTGACATCAGCATTAGAGACCCAAGGGAGCATTGCTGATGCCCACGTAACTAATTCTTTAAAAAGAAATCAAGCCTTTAAATAATGGTATTGAACTGTTCTTATTTAGTCACAACTATTTTACTCATGCATTGCTTAGTATTAACATGCTGTGTTTATCTCTGAGTACCAAACTCCTTTCTGTCCAAAAAATGATATTGAAAATGCATAAAAGCAACATACTGTGAATAAACAGCTTATCTTGGGGGAGAAAGATAAAATTCACAGTACTAAAAATGGGGAAAACCTTCTTCACTGTTGAATTTACCATTTATAGATTAATCTGTCCATTGTGCTTCTATGAAAAGCTTTTCTGGCATTCCACTCAGAAAAACAAAATCTACATTTAAATGAATGTAAGAGTGTACTACAGCAGGAGCCTGTCAGGCTGTTTTATACCTCATTGCTATAATGTAATGTTATTGATGCAACCTAGATTATGTTTGAGAAATGAGATCGTGCGAATTCTCTCTCATACATCAGCTAATGTGGCACAAAATATTAGGCTACAACATTATGTAGTTCTGAAACTATTATATGACCTCAAAGTTCCCTAAAAGGCTTCAAATTGGCATGGACTAAGAATTTGCTAAGGGTATGTTTTCAAAGGGAATAGCTGTTGCTTGTTTATGGCTTAAACATTATACTATGCCAGTAATAAAATACCAGTGATGCATGCAAATGGAAAATCGTACTGCTTTTTGTGGTAAAAAGGTTAATTCCTTTGGAAGAAACCAAGTCCCTGGATAAAAAGCATATCTCAGCCACCTGACTAACACGCAGACATTTCAGTACAGTTTTATTGTGTACAAGGGCTAGGAAAATCTAATAATATCCTGCCTTTTTTTCCCTAAGATTCAGCAGGTAAAAGCTCTGATTGAATTTCATCTTGATTTCATTAAATATTCATAAAGGCCAATTAGAAGGGCAGCTAAGTAGGCCACAAGGCCCCCTTCCATCATTCTGTCAAAGGCAGTCCATCAGACAGTCCTGTTTGCATTAGAGCCTGGTAGTCAATATCTTCATTCAATCTTTATGTAGTATCCCTCTAAATCACTGCTCCATCCCACTTTACGGCTTTTATGGACAGACAAGGGGGGGAAAAAATCTAATAATTCTGAAGGCAAGATGCTTACTCTGTAGAAAGCAAAATGCAAATGAGGAAAAACATCCTCAATCAAATGTTGGAATGAAAATCTTTTCTTTAATGAGCAATGACATTGGTAGAGCACTGATTACATTGAAGAAAAACTGTTTAAAATTCATAATCAATCAAGCAAGTTTATTTTAACCTTTCATGACTAAACCGCTGGGTTACAGTTTAATTTATTGATGGTGCTTATCTCTCCCTCCAACCACTAATTTTAAAATTACAGCCCATATAGAATATGCTGAGTTGAGTCACGAAAATATATACTGATGTTTATATTCAAAGAAACCTATTAGCTCTGCCTGTTTCCCTTTAAAGATTCAGTGGCCTTTCTATATATGCCATGTTATATATATTTGCAGTTTATGCAGCTGAAATGCATTAACTCCACTGCTGCCTTGCTGAACTGAAGTATTATGGCAGTTTTCAGTTCCAGGTCAGGTTGTCACATAGATCTGAGCAAACATTCTTTTCTGTAGACAAGCATAAGGTAGTGCTTCTTCATGCTATTAGCTATCCACATGTAGCAATGAGGCTCAGAGGGCATTGTCTTTCTTAAAATTTTATTGCCACACAATTTGAAAATGTTGCAGATAGGCTTTTTCTGTGAGTTTTCTAAATTTCTCTGTATCAAATGTCCTAAACAGAAAAAAATAAATTCCTGTATTGTTAAGTCTCTTTCCAGGACTTAAGGAATGCCATGGTTTGTAACACAGTAAGAGAATTGGTTTATATCCTGTTTGAATCAGTGGCCTTTACTTGAATTGCTGTTACATACAACACCAAAATGTCTTCTCAATATGTTTTAAAAGACTTTCAAGCTCTCTACTCCATTTCCTAAACATAATGATGTAACTTTTCAACCTAACACATTATATGGAAATGTAAGTTTTCCTACTATGTGTTTAAAGGCATATTACCATAAATTCCAGAGACTTAATGGGAAGAAACCCCATCAATTTCTGAAGGCTGTGCTTTTGTTAGATAAACCATATCTGTTCACTTCCTCTCCATCCATAGCAATAGGCTTAGTCCTTAGTACAGCAAACTTTGCAGGTACTTTCCTGTATAGCAAGTACACGCTTCCTTCCCACAGTATTACTCATGTGTTCAGCTAAACAAGCTTCACCTAATCCTTAATTAGTATTTTCCTTTCTTTTTCTTTTTTTGAAGTATTTAATTACTATCTACCTACCTCTTTTAAGGACAAAGAAATTGAAGGAGAAATATCACTGGGAGTCTTTAGCAAGTATGGAAGACAATCTTCTGCCTTCTTATACAGCTTCACCTGAGGATATTTCATGATCTGAAAAGTGTTGCCATGAAAATAAATATATTTTTGAATAGTTCTCTTCTATTTTCTTAGTAACATATTAGATTATTGAAATAGACTTTCAGTATTCTTTATGTTAGAAAATTGTCATAAGATTTAGTTCACTCAATTTTGAGCAGAGACTGGAACAGTCATTTCTACCCACCTATCTGTCCTTTTCAGTACACATAAAGCTCCATTACAGTAGTATGTGGATCCCTGGGCAATTCTGGTTTTACAGTCATTTCAGAGGTTGAAAAATGTTGTCATCCCATTTAACATGCACTGTAGACTACTGAGAAACAAAGATTATCTTTTTGGTGTGTATTTGTTCCTAATCCCACTTGCTTAGGTCAGACAAGAAGCACAAGAAAAAATAGCTAGGGCTGCCCTAACTGGGCAGTATGAAGCAAAACATGACTTCCAGTTGCTGCAGGAAGCCAAATGTATGCTCGCCACAACGGATCCCCTCCAGATCTCTTCTTCCTTCTCCAAGCACATACATTTCTTTGCAAGGCCCAGCAATGTCATACTCATCCAGGTGCAAGTCCTGGCCACGTCCTGAGTGCATGTCTGGGTGAGGGCTGGAGCACAGACCCCTCTATTACACCCACATCTCCAGTTAATCCTGCAGTCATTACTGTGGCTGTCGACCTTAACAAAATGTCTTGTCTTGTAAACAGATCACACCAAAAGGCTGCAGCAACTGCAACATATCAGACAAAAGGAAGATGCTATTTATTTTATTTGCAAGGAGTTTGATATGCCCTCCGTAGGCTGCTAGAGTGATCAAGCATTTAAAACATTTGAGTATGATTTTAGCTGAGCATACATTTCCTACCTGTTCTGTTCCCTTTTCTAAATCTTGGTCCAGTTCAGTATCAGTTAATTTGAAAAACAGCAAGAATAAAACACACAGAACCTTCTTTAAGCAAAACAGACTTCTTTAAAATAATCTACTCTATTGTTCATTCCCAACCATAAATCGCTGGCATTAACCATAAACCACCTTAATCACCATTGACACTACACTTCTGTTGCTTTCTTAAACTGTGAACAGAGAAAATCCCTGACCTGTAAAAAAACAAGAAGAATGTCAAATGGCTCAGTTTGCAGCCTGTGTTCAAATGATTATTTAAAGATTTCATCCTGAAAAATTTAGAGCTTATGTAAACCACTTCTTTCTTCCCCTCCGTGTTAAGGAAAACTACGTCAAATATTCACTTCCCTCTTGTGTTTGCTATAATGGCAGCCAAAAAAAATAATCCAACAGGATGTTGGGAACCAGTGGAAAAGCTGTTGCATACGAGGAAGAATTATTTTGCTGCTACACATACCCTCATGAATGAGCGTGCTTTGAGTGCTGTGTTTGGTCTCTGCGTCCTAAGGAGGACATAGGAGAATGAGAGAAGGTAGAGGGAAAGGTTGCAAATGAGTAAGATAATGGAGAAGCTGCCTCATAAGGTGACTCTGAGAATTCTGGGACTTCTGCACTTGGACAGGAGAAGGCTGCAGAAGGTGTGATAAAGGTTTACAAAACCCTGGAGGTAACAGGTAAGATGAGTTCAGAATTCAGAAAATAAAGCTGTTACTCACCAAATCTCACAAATGAAACTGGGTGCCATCGTTCTTACTAAAACTAATGGAGCACAAGCTTGAAACAAATACCAGTATATTTTTTAAACAGCAGGTACTGAAATCCTGGAGTTTGTGGCCATAGGAGGCTATGGAGGCAGATACAATCGGCAAGTTCAAAAAGAGTTGAGATGATTCAAGGAGAGCAGGTACATAAACAGATCCTGAAGGAAATAGGCAGGGAGGTAATCTCTAATATCCCTGAGCCAGTACCCCTGTCTGACGAGGGGCTGAGAAGCAAAGGGACTGCAGTTAGCATATAGGCTCATTCACTTGCTTTATACAGCATCACTTGCTACCCCTGTGGGAGCCAGTATACTGAGCTGGGCAGACGGCTGTCTGACCCCGTAGTGCGTTTCTGATGTTTCGGTATTGCCCTGCAGAAGGGAATATGCTCTGAAAGACATGCGGATCACACCTTTACACAGTACATTAAAACAATACAAACCAAACCAAAACAAAAAAGTAAGGAAAGTTGAGCAAAAAAAAAGTGATATGACATGTTCCTAGGGGTTACAATAAAGTATACTGGAACCTATTATGGTGCAAAAGACTCTGAAACATCAGGGGATAGTGGTGAGAAGGGTTGAAACTAGAAATACAGTGGGGAAATGGTTTTCATGGTGCTGAAAGGGCAGTAGATACCCAATTGCAGATGGAAGTGCATGAATCATTGGTGGCCTTAGTTCCACTTGTCTGTTAAATGAGGTTTATGCTATTTATCCTGACAGAAAACACAGAAGCTTAATTTGTTATGTTTCAAAGAATTTTGTAGAAGCTGAAATGCAAATTGTCGGGAGATGGATCCAAAATGTACCTAACTCAATAGGGCAATCTTCAATAATTTCTAAGAGTTTGGTTGATGTAAGCCAGCTTTTGCTTCTGAACACCAGCTTTAACACTGAATAATAACATGTTTTGTAAACCATGCTCTTATCATCTTCTGAAGGTAAACAGGGAGGGATGAACATATAAGGTCGTTACAGCTATAGCCTAAATAAAACTGGAAGTTTCCCCTCCCAGAGCACATTCTCTTTTAGCCACAATCTTAGTTCATCAATAAAAGCAAAAGGTGAATTTTTTGGGTACAGGAAAGGTATTCCTAGTTCAATACAGATGAAATCTGTTCAGGAGCAGGCCTTTATGATTTTGTTACCTTTTATATATGATTGCAGATCTAAATGACAAGAATAATCTGTAGCATTTTTTCCTTCTTTTTAGGAACACATTTTTCTGTCCATATTTCTGTATTTTCTTACATTTTTGTTCCGGATACACCCAATTACTTCTATCAGGCAGCCTAGATACACCAACAGAGAAATAGGAATGTTTCACTTCACCCTCCAACAGCAAATGTAATCATGTTCCCTTGCTGATTTGTGTTTGGAAATTAACATTCTAATCCAATAGTTTAATTTTATTATACCCGTCAGTCTAACAGACCAGGCAGGGAATGTGTAATCACAAACAAAGGGCCAAATCCTGGTTGCCATACTAATGGGAGTAGTCCCACTGATTATAATAGGACTACATGCAAGCCTTACCCTTAACTAATGTGAAATAAGATAAACGTACTTAGGCTCTACTGTAAGGTTTTCTTGGAGCTTTTCTTAAGGCATATTACCGAGATTTTCAAACACAGCCTAATGTAGTGGTTAAAGTGAAACTGAAGTGAAAAAGCTCTTCCTTGGAGAGTGAAGACATTATGATATTTAGCTTAAGCTGAGATAAAAAGGATCAAATGCTTCTAGCTATTTAGAAGCTAGTGTTTATATATAGGTACTTGAAGTGTTTAAATATAATATATTTCAGCAACCTTTTGCAAAAGAAGCCATGTGATCTTTAAGGTCCATACCCAGAAATCTTGCCATTTTTTGCTTTTTAACAGGATTATTTGTAAATCAGAGTGGCAATAGGAGGAATCATCAGTTCCTTCATCAGTTCTCTTTGCTTACACCTCACCTGTGAAGTCCAGCTAAGCTCACACCAAGGTCTCTTTGAAGTGCATCCTTAGCAGGTCACACAAGTCTTTGCAAAACAAATACTGGGGGAAATCACCTTGTTTTCTTCTTGGATTCCAAATCTACATTTCCTTAATATTCTCAAACCTTCTTGGTTGAGTCTTCAAGACAAAGGAAGCTTGAGTTTTAAAGTGTAGATGAGACTCATACAAGAAATCAGGAAGGAAACATGCAGACAGAGAGATATTAAATAGTTGCAATATGGGGCAAAGAAACAGCTGCAAAGAAAAAGCTGAAAAATAAATCCTGAAAGAACACAGTGCAGATACAGTACCTAACCAGTATACATATAACCAATGCCAGGCTATTAATAACTTACTTTAAATTTCCTCCCTAACCTTCTGTACAGCCAAGATAGAAATATTTGGAAAACAATTAATGACAGAAAAGAAATAGAAAAGGAGAGAGGGAAAATTTGCCTGCTTGGGTTTTTTGTTTGTTTGTTTGTTTGTTTTTGTGGGGTTTTTTTGCTACAGTTTTTTCCCCCAAAAAACAGTTCTCAATTCTGTTTCAGGACCTGGCTAGCTATGCATAAAACCAGAACTTTTCTGTCCTTTAACATCATAATGTCTATTTCTGTCAGCTAAACAATCTCTTTATCGAGTTCTCTGATTTAATATACTGCAAACAAAATACAGCTTTAGAGCCATCATATGTATACATTATCAGGTCATATGTGTACATGCTGCTTTTCATTCCTGACCAGATGTTATTTACACATAACATCTTTCTTTGAACTCATAAAAATGTCTAACTGACCATGATTCTGATATACAAGAGTCAGCCAATATAAAAGATGCAGGATAAATTGATGACCAAAACTTGACTGTTCCAAGCCATCATCATCAATGTAATAAAAATGATTCAAACACTTAACATGAGTCATACTGGTAATTTGATGGGATCATCGTTTCCCAAAAAGGAAGTCCATGCAGAAGGCTCTGTGCTTTTCACTACAGAATTCTGCTTTTATAATAATAAAGCAGTACAAACTTAACAAATATGATGACTTGTCATAAATCAAGCCTTACCCAAATAATACCACTCCTCAAACATCCATGTTCTTCTAGTCTTTCTTAGAAAGCCTAAGGACACACACAGTCTTTGAGCATACCTCTCAAAGTTGGGGAGAAAAAAATCCAGGGTAATTCAGACAACAGAAGTCTTTTTCAAAATCAGGGCTCCTATCCAGGAGATATTCTGCCAACACCTCTCTCTCTTTTACACTCCTTTAGATCCACCCATCCCCAGATTAAGTTAAGCAGGGCACAATCCTTTTAAATTGAATTGGCATCATTTATTTAGGAATTAAGTTACCCAAGCAACCTATACACCTAAGGAGGAGAGATACACAATTCCAGAAAGCACTTGAGCTAACCTAAGGTCAAATTCACTTTAGAAGTGCCCTTTACTTCACTGATCAGTGAGAAAGCCCCAGATCAAGTTCCTAGCTTGGAGCAAATCTCAGCAACATGCTAAAAAAAGGATGTTAGGGATGTAGACGTTTACAAAGGTGGACCAATACCTTAATCCAAACCAGAAAGCTGGTAGGTATCACAGCTCCCTAACCATATGTACTCTTGCTTTGCACCAATGTTCTGTAAAGACAGCATCTTGTTCTGTAAAGACAGCATCTTTTTCTGTAAAGAAAGCCAAAGCATGCAAAGGCATTCAGATTATCAGTGAAGATGCCGGACAAAACCAACCTAAGCTCACCTCCATTCCTTCATTCTCAATTGATATCAACATAGGAAGGCTTACCATTTAGCCATTTCTGTTCATATCTGTTCAACTATGAATGGCAAACTGGGAAATATA
>VZTM01028862.1:66835-84151 GCA_013400555.1 Jacana jacana
ATACCACAGAGTTAAGAAGACCTTGCCCCTGGATTTGTTTGCAGTGCTTTGCTTAAGGTTTAATTCTATTGATTACACATTCCATTTTCCAAAGTGCCATTTGCCTGAAGGAGCAGGTGGTGTTTGCTGTTTCCATTTAACTGATATATTAGCCATGTGGTGCACTGCATCAGTGGGCAGTATTAATCAATTTACGGCAAGATGACAGAGAGAATCACTCACAGCAAAATTGCAAGGGGGAAAAAAAGGACAAAAGCAGGAAAATAATGACCACTAATGGGGAACTTGAAAACAGGGGGAGGAAAAAATATCTCTGCTTTTAATACTTCTCTTTCATAGCAAATGGAATCAGAAGAATTTAGGAACAGCCAGTGTTTGAAAAGAGATAGATATCACTATATTCAGGGGACTACTTTTTGTAAGCACTTTCCTGTTTAGCGTTGTGTGATGAATACACAGTCAAAGGTCTCCAGTGCTTACTGTGAAACTTAAATTTTCCTTCCTGAAATGAAAGCAAAAAGCATCATACAAGACCAATGCTGGTACAGGTCTTTTCCTGGAAGATCCATTAAGTTTCTTTATGTGAAAACCATTTCTGTGCTATATTATTTTATATATTATCTTAATAAAGATTTTGATTTTATGAATCTAATATGAAGATTTCTACCACACTGAGGTGGTTAGGTTTCAAATCAGCTGGCTCCCTCTATACGTAGGACTGTTTTTTTCCAAACATTTGACCAAGTTACATGCTGTTCTGTAATTATGCTTCTTCAAATTTATATCTTGATTTAAATTCAGTGAGAAAATAGAGAAAGGTACATGCAGAGGGGGGCAAGTGTCTTCCTGTATATTTGCAGAGGGGAAATTCATACCTCTCTTCAGAAATCACACAAAGTGCACCAAACTTTAGCCAAATACTTTCACATTCAAAATTGCTTTCTCAGCCACAAAGCAGTGGAAATAAAGAAGTGGCAGAGAAGCTTTAGGCTCCCAAAGAGTGTGTCTATTAGGAACTTGGAGCATCTTACTCTTCCCAGTCATCTCAGTTGCACCAGAGGATGAGAAGCACCTTCCTGTGCCACAAATTCACATGTCTCGGTGACACATTTTTCTCCCTGTCAAATTGGGTCCAGGCATGCCCTTGCACTCCTGCAAGCTCTTTCTGCAAAAAAATAAATGCACCACTGGGTCAGATCCAGTTGATTGGAATAAACCAACAGAGATTCATAGCCTAGAAAATTATTTGGTGACCAGAAGCCATAGCAAAGACCCAGGATGGCTGAAGATTCCTTGAAGTTTGCAGGATCACAGCATCCCACTCTTCAGAGGCAAGATGATGGCTTTCCATGAGACTGGGGGTCTCGCAGAACTATAATGAAAACACAAGCCCCCACATCAAATAGCTAGCAACATACTAATGACTTTTGCAAGACAACAGCATAGAAACATCTTCTGCAACACAGCAAATGCATTGCAAACAAAATGACCAGAGGGAACAAGAGGAGAACAGATATGGTATTTGTGTCAGGATTTGAATACTAATATTATTTCATCAACTAATTATATTTAAAGAACTAGACATAACTTTGACAACTTAATTAGCCCCAAGACTCTATCCCTCTTCTCAACTCTATGTCAAAGGAAAAAGAAAACCAAGGAAGGAAAAGCAGAGAAACCATTATAATTCTAGCAGGTCAGATGAACTGGGAGAAGACTGAAGGTGGATGCAATGCTTCTGCCACTCCAGGTGAAGAGCGCATGTTACAGTGAAACCCACGCAAGGAATAGGACACAGCTAATGAAGAGGCCAATGAATCAGCAAAATGTATCTGTGTTTGATCTGTGAAATGAACACTCCACACAAGTCCCAGATGTGACTCTGGAGAAATGTGGAAATTTCTGTGCATACCTATACTTAATGAGGTCACTAAAATTTTTGTCTCAACTTTCACCGTAAAAGTATGGTCGTATCCACGTAGCATAACGTGTGTGTTCCAAGAATGGCTTATAATAGCAGGGAGTTAAAAAAAAAGGAAAAAGAAATAGATTTACTGACTCCAGGAATTATAGTAAAGGCAATTTAGAAATTTCAAGATTGGAACAAGAGTATCAAAAACTGAGAAATCAGCAAATCCACCCTTGGCAAAACAAGTTTTGCCAAAATGCCAGTATCAGATGGGTTTTTGTTAGAGAAAGGAGCTAAATTTAGTAGTTTTGCTGAAATGCAGTCTAGAACTGAATGGAATGTGAGCTCATTGAAAAGGAAAGATACCATTTAGGAAAACTGTCAGATGTTCCTGAGGGGCAAGTAATATATCTCCTTTGTCTCCTTACACCCCGTCTCCCAGAAACTGACTTATCCCTGAGTATCTGGATGCATTTGGCTATTTAATATTCTATCCTTCCTTAATATTATAAATACGATGATACACTGAAACCTTGCTTCATAAATTAACAAATAATAATAAAACACTGCTTGAGGAACCTGTCTAAATGATATAATATTAGCATGAATCATAGCCTTAATGAGAATCAAGGAAACATTTGACAATGGAGAATGATACTGCATAATTCAATACAATAAAGTTATAATAGCTCTCAGTAGCACCACATCATTCAATAAATTTAGCAAACTTTTCTATTATACACCACTTCCTGGATTTAATACATTTGCTAATACTTTGCTTTTGTATCTTTTATGGTTTTTCTTTTTTGTATCTCTGGACAGAGAAAGGGTTTGAGCATCTGACCAAATCTGCAGGTTGTAAGCGAAGATGTGAAAAGTAAAACGAGAACATCACTTTAAAGCACTATGTGAAATTATACAGGAGCTAATTTACAGGCCTGGGACTTTTAAGGAAATTTTCTTTTATCCTCACATGCTACTTCATAGCAGAACAACACGAAATCATTTCAAGAAATCACACCAGTATAGGAATTGCCAGAATTCATGAATCTCATGGACTACTCTTTTCCATTTTTCTTTCCTTAACAATATCTAAGAGCTTGTATTTTGGAAAAGAGTGCAAAAAAGCCCCAAAGCCTTACTTTACACAGCTGCTCAGGTAAGGTTACTCCCTTTGGTCTCATCTTAATCCTTAAAACGAAATAATTTAATGCTGAAGCATATGCTTTAATATTATCTGAAACTTGCTAGGCAATTAGAACTCTAGTTTTTCTTGATATGCATTCAAGGATCTGACCTTAGGGGAGCATTTCTATATTTTTGGTCTCTGTTACACCTGGTCTTGGGGAGTTTCATTGTGGATTTTCACATGGGCAGATGCTATCCTTGTCAGCCTGTGGGTAACTATTTTTTTCCCCTAGATTTATGTCTCTTTGTTGTGATTTTTGTTGTAATTTGCTACATAAGGGAAAAGATGCTTTATAGCAGCTGCTGAATATTCCACCAACTTGGCCAAGCTATGCAGCTCTCTTACTTTTGCAGGCAGACCCTGGGTAGGAGATGCCAATTAGTTCAGAAGATGTAGCGTGTCCAACCACCAGTGGGACGGATTACTTGCATTAATATCCACTGAAACACAGGACACAGAAATGGCGCTATTAATATCTATTTGAGATTTCTACTTTAATATCCTCACTTAGTGCTCACTGCTCAGACATGGCTTTTTTCTGATGCTGTAAGTCTCACTGCAATATATTACCAAAAGTTGCAATGAAGAGCAAGGACCTTAACACCCATCTCTAAGTTATTATTTTCATTGGTTTTTGTTTTACACAGCCTAACACATAGTTCTGGGGTCAGGCTGCTTATCTGCTGGTGTGAAAGGGCTAACAGAATAATGCTGCTCACACTTCCTGAGAGAAGGGAAAGATGCATTAGTAGCTGCAACTGCCTTCATCTCTAAAAGAGGAGTCATGGGACAGTGGTGTGACCAACCTTAGCAGCTGAAATAATGCCATTTATGACTATGATCCCAATGCACATTCACTCCACGCTGCAGAGCACCTTACAAGGTTGCTCTTTACCTCTGTCTGCCCCACTACCTTCCAAGTGCAGCGTGATTACAGCCCTAAACTGATTCCTCTCCTTGTCTACTAAGGAAGACAAGCAATTTATTTTCTCGACTGTAGCAGTGCCCTCCCTCCCAAGCCTGGCACATCACTTAAAGTCGGTTGGCATGAATCAAGGGAGGGGGGAGGCTGGCCCTCATCAGCAATTCTGCAGAGACGTGCCTATGTAGAATGAAAGTGGCCTTTTCCACACCAGGCTGCTTATTAAACAGCTCTTAATGGTCTGCGAGCTCTTCCCTCTGCCTCCAAAAATGTATGTTGTTTTATGGGACTTGTGGGAACTACAGGCTGACTACGTAGAACTAGAAAAGGATGAATACTAATTAAGAGATAATGTCAGTGGAATAGAACTTTGTCACAGGATAATGATCCCCTGCTGTTAGATAAATATGGAAGCAAAACTTAGGCAGTTTTTGAAAATAAACAGTGAGGTGATGCCAAGATGTTTATATTCAGAAAGGGAAACATTTATCCCATCGCAGTATTTCTATTTCATGGGGGTTTTTAATTAAACAAAAACAAACCTTCCTTCCCACCCAACAGAAAACATCTTCATTAATGACCTTACTCTTGCAAACCATCATGAATATATATGACACTCACTGAAATCAAAGAGAAATGTAAGTCAAAAGTTACAGATTCACTCTACAGAAGTAATAGAGTTTTGAGAATATCATCAATAAAGCTTAGCAACTATTAGTAATATTTTTCCACTTATTAATAATCAAATTACTAGCTATAATGAGCCAAACTACCTTCTGGCAAAACTCCGTTCTGTCAATGGATGTACGCCAGCAGGCAATTTGGTTCAGTGTTTTACATTTACTGTATATGTATTCAGTGGGCAAATTTTGATCTGTTACCTGTTTATGTTTGGAATACATCAACAGAAGTCAGTGGAATTACAAAGTGAAAACTATGCAAAATCTGCTTATTAATGCTTTCACAGTGTATTTCTTTAATTTACAATTTCTTGGTAACTGGGAACAAAATACACCATGCAAAATACAGTCACTTTTCAAAAGCTGAAGAAAAAAGCCTCAGAAGTCACGCTGGATGTCAGTGACTTTGCTACATCTGCCAGAAGTAATTCTCTTCCTCCAGTGCACCTGGAAGTTCCATAAAAATCAGCAGGCTACAAATGCGTGGGGAGAAAACCTGGCTGCTTCTTCAGGTAGCAGAAAAGGAGATCAGAAGCACCGAGCTTTGAAGCTCTGGATAACCAACCATAGGCTGTTTTTTACCCTTTGTTAAAGGGGGAAGTCTTGTTCTCACTCCATTGCATAATTTGTGAGTCTAGTAAAGGGTACAATTAAGGTACACTTATAGGTCCTACAGCCTCGGATATCTTTTGGGTAAAACCTACAAATGAATTTCACCAGTGGACTGGTGACTAGGCCCACACCAAGGCAGTTCCACCTCACTGATGCCAGCGCTGGAGCTGCTTCTTTACTACCCCCAGCAAGATGGTAGGAAGAAATACTTAAAGGATGCCATGGAGGCATCAACATGCCATCAAGAAAGACGCAGCTCAGACATGCCAGTAGTTGAAACTTATCTCGCATGACAGAACCCATGGCACAAAGACTCAGCTGCCTCCCTTCACAATTTAGACTCCGTTCTACCCTGAATTACAGAATCTGTCAATTGAATAGTGTCACACAGATCTTTCTGCAAGAATAAGCATAGTTTTAGTTTCATTGGTTAGAATAATTTGGTACACTTCTTTTATTTTTCTGTTCTTTTCTTTTCCCAGTACAGTATCTAGCTGCCAGAAGTAACATTCAGGAAAATTCAGAGGTTTGTGTATTTTTTCTTCTATATGAGCATATATAAAATAAAATCAATTAAAAAGCAGTAATGCAATTTCCAGTGGCACTTTGCAATGACTGATTAATATATTTTGAATATTTTCCACTGTAAATTTGTTTTGCTTGATTCTTTTCCCTTGGAAACTGCTATTTAGTAAAAACCAATCAACGTGTCAACATTTTGTTTATTCTTAAATAGCATCATTTATTATTATTATTACAGTGTCACTTTTTTGTTTGCCATCTAGAGGATTCCAGGAGCGTCGGCTCCCCGCCTGGCCCACCTATTTGACATGCAGGGTGCTTGCCCCTTCTTCTGCTGCTATGACAAGGTTATACAAAGTCTGCAGCCCTGCGAAAACAGGTTCCTTTGGAAGCTGAAACTCTGACAGACTTCGTACACAGCAAGGCATCCATGACATCTTGGCGTCTGCCAGCTCCATTCTTGCTTGATTAGCTCTTGGTTACCTCAGTGATAATGTCTGGAGGCACTGATTAATGTACAATAATGGTACATCTCACTGGAAAGATAAGCTTATAGAAGATCAATTAAACAGTGGCAATTTCACAGGCTACAAGCTGGAAGAATGGTACTTGCAGCCTTTTCTTGGAGCTATTTTTTAATCAGTTTCTACTGCCTGCTCTAGAATTTTCATGTAAAACAGTAACTATCATATGGGGAAAAAAAGAAATACCCTGAAAATGAAAGGTGACGGTACCCATTAAAATTACAAGGGAAAATGAATATGAATCAAGGCCCCTGAACATTCCTTCAGCTGTCAGAAGGTTACAAATTCTGCTTTGATGATAAGACAAGAAGTTTTTTCAAATGCAAACTTGCCATAAATGGTACATAGGAGAATGCCATTGTTTCATGCAATTACATTGTTGCCTGGGCAACCATGTACAAAAGTTAATGTAAGTACAGGTTTAAAGACGAACTGTCTCCTAAATTGGAATAAAAACCCATTTAATAGTATAGATGATCCACAGGATAAAAAAATGACCTGAATGTAACTATAAAAAGACCTCTTCTTGAGCAGGAGTATAAATTAAAGGTTATCTTCCTCCTTCAGTTTTTAGTCAGTCATTTTTATAATAATAAAAGCAAAAATCTTCAGGTACTATTTGTTAAATAGATATAACAGTGAAAATTTAAAGAACACAAATATTATCAACCTATGAGAGAATTTACAAGAGACTCATCAGGTAATTAACAAAAATTTTGAAAGATAGATGTTTTTATAAGGGCATTTAAAGCAGACAACCAATTATTTTGCCCTAGAAAACAGTACTATGGGAAAGTATTTTATTGAAACGTATCCAGAGATTGTTATTCCAATAATTACATTTAATGCAGATGGTGGAAGGAGAAAGCCTATATTGTACTGGGCAGTCATTTTTATTACTGGAATGGTTGTACTTCTTCCTATCATCAGCCTGGATTTAATGGCAGAATTATGGCCCATTAGGTCTACTGCACTGACTTCTCTAGAACAGGGTGGCCAAATTTATATTTGAATATGGAACTAAAACACATTTCTGAATATATTCTTTAGGGTATTTTACATCCCTGGTCACGTGCCAAAGTAGAGAAGCATCCAGAAATCATGAGAGAGAAAGAGGCCAGGAAACAGCAAAAGAGCAGAAATAAAGAAAGACAAAGATCATCCTTGTTATGGATTCCTATTTTTTTTTAAATCAAATAGTCCTGCATTTAAACCACTATTTCTGATGACAGCAGCTGCCTCTGATGGTGAAATGAAAAGGAGAACTGCCTGTAGAATAGAAGGAATACTTTTCTCAATTTGGAGGGAGGATTAAAAATATTCTGCTTTCTTTTCTTTCCAAATATGCGTATTATTTTTTAAAGAAAGATAAACTGTTGTGCAGCCTTTGTTACTACAACCTCAAACAAGGATGCCTCCGGTATTTAGGAGGGACAAAACATGAGAAAACATATTGAAAGGAACAATGCTGTACTACTGGAGACATGGAGTAGCTGACCTAGCAGGTCTTTTCCATCTCTTATTTCTTTGACTCTGTGAGAAATGGTACAAACACATAATAAAGTCTAACACACATTCACTAAGACACCGAGGAACTGAAATACATAATAGAATAATACAATTTTCCCTGTTAGGAAACAGTAACTGTGTCACTGGAAAAGTCAGGTAGGAAGAAAAGAGATTTCTGGCTGATGTTGAAAGAAAAACCTCTTTGTGTTAATCCAGTTGGGCATGATTTTCACAAGTGCAGAACACTTAAAACTCCACTTGAAGTCAATAGAAGCTGCAAGTGCTCAGCACTTCTGAAAATCAAGCCCTTCGGGAACTGGTGAAGAACAAAGAGCAAGGAACTTGTGCCTCAGATAAACTGGCTGTCAAAATTTGTAGAGCTGCCATCGTCTTCTCATTTAAACATGTTCTTAACACCTTCCTCTGCCTCTGAGTGATAGCTACAAGTCACTCCAATCTGGCACTGGTTAGGCAAGCAGAAAGCTAGGATTTCTGCATTTATGCTAATACAATTTGGTTTAGAATTATCATCTTGTCCATACAATCCCTCATCTGTTCTTGTTTATCTATTTAATACACCTGTTGTGTCATTTTGTACACAGCTTGAAGTTATCAGAATGCATACCTTCATAAAACAGCAATTAGATGTAATCAGTTTGCTTTTTTTTTGGAAATGTGTTATTATGGCTCTCTCCAAAGTTGGAAGACCAAAAAATTCATAAATTATTCAGCTTCGGCATAGTGCTTATTAACCTGAGCTTGTAGAAATGCAAAATTATCAAGCTGACATTACAAACCACAGGTAATTGGAAGGTATCAATCTTTGGATGTCTGTAAGATTAGAGTTATATATCAAAACAGTTAAGAACAAAATAGGAATTGGACACTGAACAAGTGTTTTTTTAAAAATGTACTGGCCACTTCAACAATTGTAGTTTGCTCCTGAGGAAATGTGAAAACTTAAAACATCATCTCTGTGCAATAAGGAAATGAGATCTTATTGGAATTCTTGTGAAGAGGAAGAAACGTCTTGGCATGACTCATAAAATAATAATAGTATGAATAATACTTTGCATTGTTTTAGTGCCTTCTATCTCAGAAGCTGAAAGTAACATTATAAAAATTAATGGATTAAGCCTGACAATACACCTTTGAGGTATACCATTATCTTCGTTTTACAGATAGCAAACTGAAGGCAAACAGATTCTACACATCTCCCAAGACTTACACTTGGAGAAAGCTTTAAATACAGTCTTAGTAGGTAATATTTGCCTTCTGTGGAAGCAAGGCAAAACTGAAAATTCATCCATCAGTATACTCCAGATCATACGAAACTGCTTTTGAACCAGACGGTCAGTGATATTTGAATGTATTTAAGTCTCATTAATTGGTAATTCCCTCCTAAATCTAGACGCCACTGAAGGCAAAGATCCTGACATGGAGTTTAACTTTTCCACGTACTTTTATTTGGCAATATAAACCCCATACACTCATAAAAACATTTGCATAAAAACATAAGCATAAAACTGAACACAAGCCATAACTTATTTTCTTTTGCCCAGACGGTCTCACAGAGTACTTTTTGGGGAGAGGGGAAGAACTGGGGTTATCGTGGTGGTGTTAGTGGACACAGGATACGTATCTACAGGATAACAGGGTTAAATAGTTCTGCTAACAGAGCAGCTGTGTCTGCGTAGCTAATGTATAAAATTTACTTCAGAACCAGTCCCTCTGGAAAAGAACATTTAATACCTGAGTGGTAAAATACATCGTTCGATATCTATTCTTCATTTTTGCCTAATGACATATGCTTGGATAGCCACCAATCCAGCGTACTTTGGAAAAGATCTTAATCTGTCTGAAATGGAAGAGCTGTCACGCTGAGATAAGCTCAAAGACCACAGTTTTACTAAAAATTGCTATCTGGAAATTCTTTCTGCAGCAAGGTAAACAGTTCCAGCTAACCTACTTTGTACAGAGTCATAGGAAATATTTTCAAAGGATACCAGAGGTTCACATACCAAAACGCATATGAATTTCTCTATGCCTGCTGATATATTGAGTTTATCATGACTGAGTTCCTCTCACAGTGTCAATTTAACAGAAGTGAAATTCAAAAAACATCTAAGTACTCGTTCCTGCACACAACTGCAATAGTACTTCACTTGATGACTGTAGGCGTAAATGTAGTCGTGCAGGAATGCGAATAGGTGAGCTTCAAACTGATGAAAACTCTGGCTGGGATGCACATCCTGGGGACAAGGCAGAATTATGTGGTTTATGAAGACCACTGAGTTCAGCCAAGACAATTCTTACAAGCCACAGCAAATTCTAGGAGTGTACTGCTGTTGATGTACTATGCATGTACTGCTACATAAATTTAACACAATGAGGAAATATTGGCTACAATCCCAGTAAAAAAGCTCTTACCTAATATGAGTGCTCTTACTAATGTATGGAAATAAATTATTTGCTTTACCTTCTTCCTGAAATGATAAGTATGATGTGAGTTCCAAAATGTAACATGGACACATTACAACCTTCTACAGATTTTGAAGACTGGTATATGAGCCCTGTGAATCCCTTCAAAAAGATAAAAGGTTTTTATATATGAGGTATGGAAGACTATGTACTTCATTTCACCTCAGCTGTAGAGCAGTAACGATATTATATAAATCAACTTGCCACCAGGGTGAGGTATCTTTGAAGGATCTTTGCATTTGAAGCTCTCCTAATCTCAGATCTGATTATCTCTTCAAATCGGAAGAGCATGCAACATGTTAGAGAGCAATGTGGAAGCATAGCTGGTGATTTCCCCATTTAATAACAACTCAAGCTACAAGAACAAATTTCCAGTACTTCAGGGCTGTCCCAGCATCAGCTGTCTTTGCTCACACTCATTTTCCCGTATTTGGAAGCAGTTAAGCAGAAGACTGATATATAGACATGACTTTGGAGGATGCCTCCAGTACCAGTAAGTTTGCACAGGACCACAAGGTTCCACAAGTTTGCCTCATCGTACAACGTGGCAGAGGCAGTGCAAAAGAGGAGTATCTCACCTATATTTTTGATCCATCAACATGAAGGATCCTAACTCTGGATTAGGGAACGCACCAGCTAAGTGCACCGGAGGGAGAGCACCGCAGTGGCAACACACTGACAAGCTGATTCGATTTCAGTTAGCATTTCAGCTTCAGCTGACAAGTCAGAAAGACAGAGCAGGGGAAACTTATATGTGAGACAGCGATACCCAGTGCAGAAATTCTCCAGACAGGGAAATAACATAGAGGCTGTTTGATTTGCCAATTGACTCATGCAGCAAAATCAGTTTCCTTATTATTATTTTACAAGATAAAAAATTAGGAGAGGTGTGTGTGTGTGTGAGTGTTAGATAATTAGATGAAATTATTTAAGTCTCAAAGAAAATATCAGGAAAATAGGAAGAGTTCAGCCACTTTAAAACACTGTAGAAGTAACAGGCAGGGGGAGCTCCTCTACTGGTCAGAGGTGAAAGGAAAACCCAGAAGGCCCAGGAGCTGCTGCCATTTCTGAGCAGAGGCAAAACTGGCCACCTGCTAATTAAAAAGGCTGAGTTAGCTACCAAAAAATTTAAGGCTATGGGATTTCCCGCCAGTTACAAGCTGAGTGGATGCAAAAGTGAGGATCTATTACAACTGGCATTTTTGGTGAAAATGAGCTACACTTCAGATCTATTTTCCCTCAGGGTTTTGAAGAAGGGGGACAGATGGTTGGATAATTTATACCATTTGGCATGCAGTTACATTTGGAAAAAAAAAAGAAGAGAAAAGAAAAGAAACCGAGAGAGACAGACAGACATGAGCTATACATATCTGAACAGAGATCCAATCGTTTTAGACACAGATTTGCTCAGGCAACACCACCAGTATCTGTCACTAAATATTATAATGACAATTTTAAATGAAATATAGGGATTGGAGACTCCACTGCAGAGAAATTGGAGTGAACAATACGAATGTTAATTTTCTAAACACCCTCATTTAAGAGTCTCAGAAAGCTCTTGCATCCATTTGTTTACATTAATACATGATCATGCTTTTCACTTCATATTCTCATTCATCATAAGGTCTCCGGTTTTAGTGATATCCTTTCTCCAGTACTTCAGTTTGAGTTAAATACTACCATTTTTCTTGTACAGTGATGAAAAAGGTAAAGTTGTCACTAATACTAGATCACTCTTAGAAGGGATCATATTAAAAAAAATCAAATGTGATGTTCACGTGCAGTTTCATGAACTTCAGAGCACTTAAAAGTGAAAATGAACTCAAAGGTGTAGTGAAGGCCCCACATTCTCAAAATGAGATTTGGCAAAACATCTACAGGGCACTACAAAGGGAAACATAGAAAATTGAGGGTCTTTCTCAGCCTGGGTTCCTGAAGAAGTGAGTTTTTGTAAAAATCCCCTCTAATCTCTCAGTCTTCTCCACACCACTGTACCCACCAGCCAATTTTAATGATATGTCTCAAAGACATCCGATTGATATGGCAGTTAGACAGTTTATACAGAGATAGATAAGACACAGACACACTCTACGTAGATCCCCAGCTGAGGGAAAACTCACAACCTAAACTTGGCGATGTCGTTACACACAACAGCATCCAAACAAAACAATGTCACAGTGTGCATAGCCCACTGCTTCCACATTGATCTGCAAAACAAATCTCAACCAACTAATTTCCTTGAGGTCCCTCTGGCTGGTGGAGGAGTGACACTCACCTCAGCAGCCTCCATTTTCAACCCCAGCACTCCTCAGCTGCTAACATTTACTCTCTTAAATGTGTTTCTCGAACCGCCACCTCAGGAAGGTCTCAGAAAAAGCCAAAGCAATCAGAATACGTAAGGAGAGCTGTGTCAAATCTAAAGCTGTAAATATTAAAAACCCATCGCATGAATATTGCAAAGCTAAATGCTGCACGTTGGCAGGAAGCCCACAGTTGCCAGTGACCTTCTTCGGGAAGGGAAGGCTGACCTCCAAACAGCCATACGGGAGTTGCGCATGTTTGTGTTTATCGTGCATATAAATACACACCGGTCTGTTGACCAAGTTTGTGGGACATTTACAGTAGTTATTAAACCCGATCTGTATTGTTTCAACCTTTCCAGAGCTCTGCCAATGTTTGCACAGAGAATGCTCTCATCTACAAAAGAAAACGGGGAGGGGGGAATAAAATGAAAGCATGGCAATATTGGACACGGAGGTCCTCGCAGCCTTGGTGTTTTCTGAGGCCCGGGCAGGTGGTGGATGGGAGAAGCATGAAACCAGCATAGGTACCCAGTGCCACATCCTCAGGAGACTCCAGTTTTTAAATGCTAAGGCAGAAAGGAGCAGCTCTGACCTGGCCACTACAGAGGCGGCTGTGGTTGGGACAGACACTGATCATTTACACCAAAAAAACCCTGTTGCCACTGGTCAGGGTGGGCCAGGAGAGAGGCCCAGTGAGAGGCAAGCTGAAAAGCAATGACGAACCTTTGGGAAGGCTTGAAAGTAAATGCTCAACAATCACAGCTTATGCAGCATGACAAGGAAGCCTTGCTTTCTTCTTTGGATTTGAGATTTTGGGTGTGAAACCATCTCCTTCAGTATTCAAAATCAAGACAAACCCAACTACAATGAATCTGAACTTGTTCCAGTGGAACAAAAATCAGAACAAGTTTTGAAAATCCCAGTAATTTTCACAGGGGGGGGAAATAATGAAGATGGTCTTTTAATAGAGGAAGAGTTGGTGAACACCTTTAGACACATCTCCGGCACTAGAGGTTTTTATTCACTGGGCTTTTAATTTGTTTTCACAGCGGTTTGAACAAATTGAATTTGTTAATTAAAGCGGTAAAATGAAATGCTGAACATTATTGACTAGATGCTAATTACATTAGAAGAGATATCGGGGGAAGGGAGGAGTCCTTGTTTTCAATAGCCAGGACAAATCATATTAAGAGAGACAAGTGATCAGTCTGAGCCTAAATTCTGCAGGGAAAAAACTGTTTACATGTTGTGGTTTAATGTTTATCGTTCATGATCTTCAATTGGCAATACCAATAGAAACATGATTACTGCAGTTTGCTATTGTACCTCTTTTCAAATTTCACTCTATAACATTCACTAAGCAGAGGTCATTACCCAATTAAATGCAATGATGCTCACTGTGCTAATCAGGAAGGACATTATTTTAAAGTTGCCCTCATGAAAATGCAAGCAGCTCACATTCTGTCTCTGAGAAGCCCTTTGAGTCTTCAAGCTGTAACTTTTAGTATTAAAAAAATTAGTATCAAGTTGGTTGTTTCGTTTCTTTCTACTCCCTTTAATTTATGGCTTTAATTTCCATATTAGCATATTATTTTCAGTAAAATCCTAATTCTACCCTTCCTATATTTGTATGAGAATAGCTGGAAGTTATTACTTTATTCAACATAATTTAACATGAATCTATACCATAGTGTCCTCTGTTATTGTCCACTAAACAATTTCTTTTATGAGGACACCTGGCCTCAACCCTATGTGCATTATTTGTGACTATGATCATATGATCATATGACTATGATCAATCTTCAAAGAAAAACTCTGTAAAATCCCATTTATGTGAAAATGCCAAGAGATTTTGGTTCCTGAGGCACCTAAATTATGTCTGAAAATACAATTTAAGTTGCTACCTCTATGCATAAGTTTCTTTCCAGATTGAAGCTGTAGACACCACAATGTGTGAGTCAAAGTAAAATCCAGCTTATGCTCTCAGTTATATTGACTCTGCAGTACTCATAGGTATAAGAAAGATTACTAGAAGCCTTCTGTGTCACTACCATCAGATGATGATTCAGAATACAGAGGGGATTTGCTGAGTAAGAGGAACCATTTTTAGATTGACAGTTTTCTTCCTCTTCATCATGCTCATAATCACATTCCTTTTCTTTAACACCACCAGGATACTTAGGGCTTTACACAAACATGAGGAGACTTTTAGAAAGAATGAAGGCATTTCATTCTAAAAAGGCATCAGGTCTATGGTGCTTGTAAATACTCTGTAAACAATAGATGATGCTGCATTATAAAGAAACAGAGAACAATTATAACACAGAGAATCAGTTTTAAAGCTTGCTGGGCAGAGGGAATAAATATTGTTCTTGCTTTAAAGACACAACAGAGAAGTGGCAATAAAATGATAAATGCAAATTGAATAAACTGAAGCAACAACTTCTATGCCTAAGAAATACGGGCAGAGCAAAAAAATGTAAACTGCAGCCATGAGTAACAGCAAAACCAGCTGCAAAGCAAGGCATGACTCCCTGCATTAGCTTAAGCAATGAATGCACTAAAGCCCCAAGCACAAGAAAGTGATAAATTAAAGGTTCTCAGCTCTGCCATGTTGAGACTCTTTTAATAGGAACAAAGTGAAAATAAACAAACACTCTTCCTGTTAGCTGTTAAGAGCATGTGCTTTGTCCTCCTTTCCAGTATGTACGAACAACACACAAAATGGCCTAAATGACATATTTCCTTTTTTTATTTCTTTTGGGAAGTAATTGCCTGCCAGCAACACAACCTGGCTGGGCTCAGTGCAGTCCCAACATTACGAATGCTCACCCCATAAGCAACTATAAGCATTCAAGCAGATTCATTGAATTTATGTGTTTGCATAATGAACCCTTCGAGCATGGTCAGTGCTAAGAAGTGTGGTGGCCCTGGGAACTGTACTGCTCCAGAGCCTCTCCAGCCTGGAACAAAGCCAGTCAAATCACTGCCCATGCATTGGGAATTACCCTGTGGATGTGCAGTTAGTCTGAAGGAGTCAGAATAGACTTGTGATGCATAAGTAAGGTATAAATTGTAGCTGATTTTCACAATGGTTCAAGCTATTTAGAAGAGTTGCAGATTCCTCCAAAAATAATTCAGGAAGATTGTCTAACATGCCTTTTATAATATTCATAGAATGTGTCTTTATAATATGGAAAACCAGGTACCATACAGGCAGCTGACAATTACAGCATTATCTAATGGGTCTAGAGAAACTCCTTCAAGTTGCAGATGCGCAGCCTGGACCTCTGGGAACCCATATCTTAAGACAATACTAACTTCAAATAGAATCAGGAACTTATTCTCAGCTTATTCCTCAGTTCTTACTTAAAGACAACAGAATAACAATCAAGAGTCTGATCCTTCCTGCCTAACCTTATTTTCCTCTTTCACTGCACATAACTGAGTTGTTGGTACCTAAACCAAACAAAGCCTGGGTCTGAGTATTTCAAACATCTATTGCACTTCTTTATATGAGCCCCTATGCCAGAAAGGAATCTTAGATATTCATGTATTTAAGTATATCTTTGCTGTATCTCATAGTAAATCTGTTGAAAGAATACTCTTCATGTTAATCCAGTCCTCTCATACACTACACCTCTTCACTTTGCTAGCTGTTACTGTTTATTGATATGTACTTGATCTACACTCTAAACTGAGTGGCTTGGGTAGTCAGATTGTCTGAGAAGCCTCCTGAACAATTTTCCTCAGGGATTTTTGAATAAAGCACATATAGTAAGGTGAATTTTAAGCTAGAGCCAAATTCTTGGCCGAAGACACAAAAGAGACAAAAAATAGAAACTTGAAGTGAAATGCATGAAAACGACATCCAGAGGAAGTTATTACCACTAACACTACTGAGCTTCTGCCATGTTGATGGGGTTTTACAGATACTCAGTGCAGGTCTGTTGCTCAACAAAAGAATTTAACTCTGTGTTTGCATAAAAGACGTGATAAATTTGTTACAATCAGTAAGCAAAATCCAAAAAGAATTGGACATCTGCCTTGGAATCTGCTTGCTATACAGAAAACAGCTTAATATTGGCAATGGAACAAATCTAAAAAAATTCACAGGACCTATTTAAAAGGGGCATGCTTAGAAAACAGATACTAAAATAACAGTCCACTGGTTTTGGATTAGAGATGAGAAACTACAAAGATAGAGTTTAAGTTTTAAGGTGGTGATTTTCTGATATTGTCAGGAAGCCTATCTGCTAAAACTCAGTGAGTGCCAGCACCGTACAAGTCTAACAGTGGTTGAAAGGCCATGGAGGTAACACATGCTGTTGGTTGAACAGTACCCTTGATTGCTGATCTTTAAGAGTGTGCCAAAAAGGTTAACTTAAACACTGCATAAAGGTATGAGCGGATAGCTTTCCATTGGAAATATATACTGAAGAGAGGAGAAGTTTTGATTTGTCTCCTTCAATATATCTGAGGAAAACACATAGAACAGAATTACTATTACTTAATATTTAGATGTTTTATGGATAGCTCCCCGAATTATACAAATAATTGCCTAAAATGGCAAGCTTCTGTCTGCATTGTTGGTTTGTTTTTTCCTTTTTAACCAACACCCAAACTGAAAAATGTAGTTTTGCCTGTGCCAAGACTTTTGTTGCA
>VZTM01028863.1:203-26934 GCA_013400555.1 Jacana jacana
TAGTTGTTGAGTGGATTTGCATCTCTGAATGTGTGCTATGCATTATGTTAACCAAAATGTCTTATTAACATAAAAACAAACAGTGATAATTATTCAAGTCTTTACACAGTTTTTGGATGCCATTTTCTTACAATTATTAACCATTATTGCTGATATCTTAAGTTTTTATCATAAGGGTGGGTGTTTCATCCCACCTCGTACTATATGTCTAAAGCCTCCATAGTCATACTGGTCATCCAGACTCCCTGTAAAAAAGGGGAGGAAAAAAAAGATTTCAAGAGCACAAGTCATTTTTTTCCTCGAGAGGCTGCTAAAATCAAACATAATCAGCTATACCTGAAAATGCCTGTTTGTCCCCAATGACTATGGAGAAGTTGTTTATACAGGATAATTAGACCATTGTAGGTATCTAAAGGTAAGTAAAATTAATTTCACTCAAGGAGTCTAGGCCAGTAGATGTGATTAGCAGAGTACTTTGAACAGTACAAGGCTGTGGTCTGACAGAGCTAAGGGCTCCCTTACTTAGTTAACTTTTTTTTTTTTTGGAAAAAAGCATTTGGCTCATGCTTTCCAGACTTGTAACTGGATCTTTTTTAAAGAAAACATTGTAGCAAGATATTTGCAGAGTTATGACAATTTACCTGTTCAAGTTTATAAAGGTACTAAAAGCAGATATACCTTTCAGCAGAATGCTTTCATCAAGCTTTTCTGCTTTACTCAGTTATAACAGTTGATCTAACAAATTGTATTACCTTTTCTCAGCGTTTCTCATTTACATAAATATTTGTCCTATGGAATCTGTTTTGCCTGAATATTTTCCCGTAACCAGATTTTATGCTTTCAGAATTATTTCTGAGAATTTTGTAACTTAGTGATTTTGATTTATCAACTCACGTGTGTATATTCTGTAGATAATAAGGGAAAAGTCAGTCAATTGAAACACGTAAGATATTCCAGAGTGCAGGGCACCCTACTGAGATTCACGAAAAATAAATTAAGTTTCTGATGTCGAGTGAGTCAGCTTGTCTACCCTGCAGGGGAAGGTGGGGGAACAAAATAAATTCAGTACTTTGAGGTACTACAGGTAAAAATCTTTAAAAATGTATCCATGATTATGAATTGAAAGTCCATCTTCCTAATACTCTTAGTCAGCTAGATATGACTGTGGATGTTGGATTAGATGACCTTTAAAGATCCAGCCCAAAATCTTCTATGATTCCATGATATTGTCAGGGTCTATCAATTTGCAGGTATCAAGCTCATGTAAAAGTTCACATGCCAACTCTTCTTTCACTAGCGATAGGTCTGTTTTTGCATAAACTTGGATTTTTGTTCCTAAACCCTAGGACCCAGCAATGCTGGTAAAGACAGAGATTAAGAAATATCAAGAGTAGACAATTGCATCTTGATATTTCACAGGAATATTTTCCCATTCTTGAATTTTCTGTCATTCAGGTTAACCTAAGGATTGAAATTCATCATCACAGGTTTACATTTAATTAAACATCAAGTTTTGGTAATGATTTAGGAATGGGCCAAAATGCAACAGTTTTTCTATTGTAATAATGCAGGTTAATTAAACATTGAGAAGGACAAAGATACTACATACCAGAAGTCTAAGTCACTCAGTGGGTATTCTGAGTTCCAGTACTTGTGCAAATCCCCAGTTAACTGCTGTAGATTTAGTAGTATGTGTACAAATCCCTGCTCCTTACAGTGAGTACTGGGGAAATAATTTCTTCTTCTGAACTCAACTCTTGTAGACAGTCAACCCATGAACAACAAATAAACAGATAAATGTATATAAATATTTCAGAAAGAACAGACCTAGACCTTAATTATGGGAGAGTTCTCTAAAATAAAATATGAAGTTTTATATTAAGAGACCAAACTGTCAATAACAATAGCAAATTAGCCTTCTTTCACAACACAGAACATGTAAACTTTGTTATTCCTGTTACTATGATCCTTTAAAATATGAGTGGGAGAATATTTAAAAAAAAGGAAAGGTTAATTATTCCTTAAAAGTAATATTAAAACATTTCTGGGTTTGTTAATGCATCAGAAAGAAACAACAATTATATAATTGCCTCTTTTTCAAGTCACCTAATTAGTAAACTGCTCAATTGTTGTTTCGCATATGTATACAGTACAGTGAAGAAGATTTCTACATAAAACCAGAAAAACATGTAAATCAAAAGCAACACATGTTGATATGATTCTTATCTTATGTGTTTGATATATCTCTATTAAAGAAATGGAATTCACAATTATTTAATTTAAGCTTTTCAGGTTTATCAGAATTGAAACAAATTAATACCGAACACGATAAACAGGACATCCTTAAAGTTTGTATGGCCCTTCTAAAATAAAGGAGAAAGGTAAGCTGAACAAAAGAAGGAATGCCATATAAATTACTTACATCAAATATGAGAGTAGTCCCTTGAAGTACTAGCATATTTGTACTTAACATTTTAACTGATACATACCTCATCTCACCAGTAATTGTTTCCAGGTAAGAGAATTGTAGAGCTCTGGAGGAAAAGAGCAAGAGTTTTTTGTTGGTGGTGTTGCACAAAGTAAGAGTATAAAAGACAAATAAATGGAATAAATTTTATTTGCTACTTAGAAATCAACTAAAAGCTGGAAACGGGCACAGGAAAAAAATGTTAATTTTATTACAGTGTTACACAATGTTATCACTTATCACACAGAATCACAGAATGTCAGGGATTGGAAGGGACCTTGAAAGATCATCTAATCCAATCCCCCTGCCAAAGCAGGAACACCTAGAGCAGGTCACTCAGGAACGCATCCAGGCAAGTTTTGGATGTCTCCAGAGAAGGAGACTCCACAACCTCCCTGGGCAGCCCGTTCCACTGTTCAGTCACCCTCACTGCAAAGAAGTTTTTCCTCATATTCAAGTGGAACCTCCTATGTTCCAGCTTGCACCCATTACCCCTTGTCCTATCATTGGATGTTATTGAGAAGAGCCTGGCTCCATCCTCCTGACACTCACCCTTTATGAACTTGCTTTTCTGTTTTTCCGGTTCAATGTGTGGAAACAAATAATTTTAATGTACTAAAATAGCCCATAAACAAGAAGTCAACAAAATCAGTAAATAAAATTTAGCTATGTTATTATCATCATCGAGAGTCTGAATCCCTGGGAGATTAATATTTTGATATGTTTTGATGTGTGAGGAGAAAGAGAGTTTTCAGTCATGGAACATTACTGATAAAGAGATTATTACCAAGCAATTAATAGTTCAATGCTAACATTCTTTAGCCTTGATCCACACATACCAACTCCTACTTAATTATGAATATACTTATACATGATAATGAAGTACATTCCTTCACAGACTTTTTGAAATGTGGAAATAAATTTACTGAGCTTATCCTGACAGGAGGGATACAGAGAAGGTAGTATTTTATTACTGAAAAGGCTGGACGCTCTAGGAAATACCAATGCTAAAGTTGACTTCTATAAACAAATAAAGATTACAGTAAAAGATTACAGTATTTTTACTAGAAAAAAATATGTCTGGATTTCTTAATATACATACTTTCTTATTTTAAAATTTATTTATTAATTTATTATATATATAAAACAATTTTAAGTTCCAATCTATGGAATGCATTCCTTAGAACTAATAAAACACTGTAACTGAGAATGTAAACTTATAAATAAACCATATTTTCATAAGATTTTAATTCTTATTTATAATTTGTAGTGATATGAATGTGAAATGAATGTAATTAATAATTGAATGTAACTAAATCTCAGACAAAACTAGATATATTGTGCAGTGACCAATTCTCGCCTTAAAGGTACACCCATAATGAACCATACTTTTTTATTCCCCACTAATTGCAATTGGAGTTCATAATTCCAGTATGATTAGCCCTTGATTATCACAGTGCTTTGTGAATAACAAAGTAATGACTTCACTTAATTGGTGATACTAAACCATAGATAAAAGCATCACTTCTTTAAACAAGCAAAATATGTAGAATAAGAAATTAGAAAGCAAATCATGCTTACTTTTATATGCTCTTTTACCTTCACTCAGTAAAGCTTGAATAAGGTTTCATTTGCATCAAAATTGCATCCTTGAAAATGTTCTCGTTATATTTGGCCCTAATCACCATCACAAACTTTAATTGGAACAGTATCGTATGTACATGGAAGGGTGCACAGGAAGGGCACTGAAAGTGCCAGTTTGACCATGAAGCAATTGTATTCAACTGGTAGAAAACCATGACATCACTAAGCTCTGCACCCACAGGCAGCTTCCCAGATAGAGCTCCAGTGGGAACATGCAGACACTTCAGTGTCAGGCTACAGGCTGTGCCCTACTTTTACATTGATATAGGGTGGCAGTAGTGAGTACACCTGTGGGAGGTGAGCCTAGCTGGAGAAAATTCTCTGCTTAGTGGCAGCGCTCCAGGAGATGGTGACCAAGTTGAAGACTATCAGAGTGTATGTGAGAGAGATAGACTACTGGACCTTCTGTGACACAGGCCCAACAGGCAGCCAGGATGCATGATATTGATTTCCTGTCCTCTCTGTGCCTGGCTAGAGAGGCACTAGATTGAGGGGTAAGGGGCAATGGTGACAAGTTTCTGCCTGGTGCAGCAAGCATTACTCCTCCACGGCTACCCCATCTTCCCAGGTGTCCTTGCATAATAAGTATGTGGCTCTTCAAATGGAACGAAACAAAAGCAAGGACAGTGGTTCATCTAGCTCAGAAGTGTCACTGGGTTAACTCAGTTAAGTGAATGAAGGCTAAATCAGCCTATACCCCCAGTAAGGTTGCAGGCGATATCAAGTTGGACAGTTGTTGATCTGCTTGAGGGAAGGAAGGCTCTCCAGAGGGAGCTGAACAGGCTGGACTGATGGTCAGCTGAATAGTAACAGCTCCCAAAGACCCTGCTTCTCAAAGGTGGATCCCTGATCATAGAAGACAAAATGTGAAGTACAGCACCAGCCATGTATTAACCTGCTCAAATGATCTCCTCCTTCCTGAACCTGTTCCTCCGACTGGGAGGACAGAGGAAGACACCACCTTTTCTTCATATACTTTTAACATATAGTGTCTCTTTTGATGCTTCTAAGTTGCCTCATCGATGTATCTCTAGACCCTACATGGGGTGGTAAGAGTGGATGATAATCTGTAGGGTTCACCAGGCTTGGAAACCTCTCAGAGATGTCACAAATCCAGGCTCCTGGTAGAGAGCAAACTGCTCTAGAGAAATTATCTGGATGGGAAATGGGTGCTTTGGTACTTCTCAATTTAATGCACTGCCATTGATCAATGTAGAGAGATGTATCTATGCTGCACTTAATGTGACTTAACAACTACTGAACATAAAATGATACATCTGGGAATAGATATTAAATGTCTGCCATGCTTTAGAAGTATTCCTGATTTGCAAGTATAAATATTCTGTATTACAAGACAGTAATGAAACTCACCAAATATTTTGATGTTCCTTTTCTCAACAAGAAGGGACAGTAGTGCTGTCCACAGCAGTGATGAGTTCCTAACAAGAATCCTCCACACAATCTGGGCACAGACTCGGAAGAGGTTGATTAACCTGTAACATTTAAAAAGAGGTTGATCAGTGCATAAATTAGTTCTCTTAAAAGAGATGACCAAAGAAACCAAAGAAAAGTTTGTTTATCTCCCTTATTAAAACAAAAGGTGCACAGTTATAGGGTTACTTTCTGTAATTACCTTGGTGGAAGAGGGAAGAAAACTGCATAAGAAAATAAACAATATTGTCATAGGAAGAAATTATAGCCATTAATAAACCTGGGCTGATAAGTAGAAGTTCATAAATACAAGACTAACAGATCCTAGAATAACATACCAATCATTTTTGTGTATGTAGGAGGAGAACTTTAATTGCTTTCAGTAGGACCTAATATTTTATTTCCTAAGTGACATATCAACCTTCCCAGTTGCCTGAATAACAACACATCAGTAGTATGTCAGCTCAGAAAATCCAAAAATGGTATCTCCTTTGAACAAATCTGAGATGCATCTGTGTTTAAGTAAGCAACTAGTCTAACCAGCACCCATTTTTATAGAGCTCTCTAAGATGCTTGTATACTACAATAAAGTATTATGTTTTCTCATATGCATTACAAAATATGTTACTGTCTGATTTTGTCAAAATGGATTGAGAATCAAACCGTAATTTAGCTAAAGAATCCCATAAAGGAATTAGACTTAAAAAAATAAATATATTGTGATATAATTTATAACAATGATACCAAGTCTAACAAGATTTTAAATACATCATTGTGGAATTTGGTCAAGCCACTTTTTTTTTTTAATTTGAACACAAATATCCAATAACATGGAATCCTTGCAATGAATGTAAAATACAGGATTAGAGCCTCATCTTTTTAGTTGTCATCGTTCCTCTAGTGACCCAGATATGTCATGTTCTGAGCATCTAAACACAGAGCTGAGCTGTGGAGCTTCCAAGAAACAATTTTCTTCAAAGCTTCAGAATGAAAATGGTAGTAACCAGTTTTTTGAACTGTCTGTCATGACAAAACTAGATACACCAGAAAGAATATATTAAAAAAGTGAAAACTGAAAAAATAAAATCTATAAGCAAGAAAACTTTGAAATAACATTTTCTTTTGCTGAAAGAAAACTCCCATTACAAAAAGCAAGTTAAACTGTTCTATGCAACTGGTAAAATAAAATAAACATCAAAGTTAATCACTGCTCTTTGAGTAGCACATTGTTCACACTTCTTCTACTGAATTAAAACTTCTACTCCTGTGTAGAATAGCTTGATAATCACTTGTACCTAACATGCTTATCCCAAGTCTGCTGCTGAGCCATGGAACATAAATTGAGGATATTGTATTTCATATTTTTTTCATAATTATTTGCTTAAGAGGAAGAGTGTATCATTTTAACCAGACCTTATACCATGTATATTGAATACAGAATATCAAAAAAAAGTCTCTAATTTAGCAGAGTTACAAGTTAAGTGGAGAGGGTGGAATGGAAACAGATGCTCAGTGTAGCACACAGACCTCCATTAATTGCATCAGCCTTTATTCACCTGTTCCAGTTCTGACCGTGCTCAAAGGACTATATCATCATCTGTGTATATATTGACTTCATATATTGTCATAGCAATTACCACAACTACTTGATCCCATGAAATATAGCCATATTTTGAATATCTCTACATATTCTTCCAGAGTGCCTTTCTGCTTGGCATACATGCGTATAATTAAGGACATTATCGCAAGTCATTATTGTTTTGGTCAGTTGCTATGTTTTTTCAGTGAGGCATCTGCAATTGTTTTTAAAACATTCATGGATTTTATTATCTGATGGAAAATGCTCTTGACAGAATCTTAGGTACTGCAAATTTCAGCACAACACAGAATAATCAAAATACTCTTTTTCATAACTGTATTGCTCAAGACCACATTTTAATTCTCATTGCATTTCAATGCAGCTTGCACTGCAAATAACTTCTGGGTAATATAACCAGAAGAAGTCAACACATCTTTCATACAAAATTATAATAAAGTTTAATAAAATATTAACCCCCAAGCTAAATGAGAGAAAAACATTTATAGTTCATTTAGTAATTTCAAAAAATAAAGAATTTCTATATAAATCTCTGCATCAATCAAGAATTCACTTTGATTACCAGGTAACAAGACCAGCAAAAAAGAGTTGAAGACTTTCAGCTAGCAGGTTAGTTTTAAACACCCACATAACAGTTTATAGTTAGAAAGAGACAAGAAAAAGACACCCTCCTCCTCCCTTTTCGCCTCTCCCCTCAGTCTTCCATTCACTTTAAAGAAGATCTCAAACTTTTCCATGTTTCAGGTGGCATCCTTATCCTTACAAATTTTAATTAGTAGTGTGGTGGGTTTATGGTGGCTGCATGCCAGACTCCCACCAAAGCCTCTCCATCACTCATCCTCCTCAACTGGACAACGGAAAGGAAATATAATGAAAGTACCATGGATCAAGACAAAGGCAAGGAGAGATCACTTACCAATTGCTGTCACAAGCAGAACAGACTCAGCTTGGGGAAATTAGTTCGTTACCAATCAAATCAGAGTAGGACAATGAGAAATAAAACCAAATCTGAAATCACCTTCCCCACACTGCTCCATTCTTCTTGATCTTAACTTAACTCCCAATTTTCTCTAACTATTCCCCCTGAGTAGCATAAAGGAGTGGAGAATGAGGGTTGAGATCACTTCATCATGTGTTTTCTCTGCCACTCCTTCCTCCTCACACTCTCCCCCTGCTCCACCATGTGTTCCCACCCACAGGAGGCAGTTCTCCACAAAATTCTCCAATGTGGGTCCTTCCCATGGGCTGTTGACTGTAATTTCAGTATTGCAAGTCTTAGAAATTTATCTTTATTTTGCTTAGACTTTTGTTTTGTATGATTTGTTTTTGCTTTATTTTTATAATCTTAGGCAAATCATTTTATCATATTTCTTGAGCTTCCTTGTAAAAATCATGAGACCTGTGTTAAAAAGTTACAATCTCCTAAAAGTTATTATGAAGGTTACTTAACATTTGAATTTGTTTAGAAGACAAAAAAGAAGCTGTGTAGTTTCCTTTCTCTATATATTTTCATATACACAAAATGTTAGTTCCAATTAATAAGTGTCTACCCTGTGATGTAAAAGCGCAAACAAGATTCCAATAAATCAGTTCTGCCAGGCCTGTGTTAATTCCCTGTATGCCTAACTCAGACGTCTATGTAGTGAGAATAGCTTTGGAGATCAGAGGCAAATACTTGAATATCCTGAAACAGAGGCAATTCTAGCCTCGCTTGCTAGTTCATTATCAAGACCTGTGGCAGACCTGATAGGGAGTAAGAAGCAGGCAATAGGATCTCTGATGAAAGGGGAGGAGGTATGCAGCCAGACTGCATGAAACATGGGATATTGCCTTTAAAAATGTCACTGTGGGTAAGATTCAAATTAAAATGACAGCCTAATGGAACTTAACTAAACTTAAATTACAGTAAACCGCAATTTTAACATAAGCTAATTGCATAACACTGGGGTTGCTTGAATGCAGAATTTTTAGTGCACATATCATTTGTCTAGAAAGGCAAATGCACTCCAGAAATTGGCTGAAAGAATTTTGATCCACTTGTGATTTCAAAACATAAAACTGCCATTTATTTGGGGAAAAGAATAGTTTCTACTCTTTTTATTGATGCTGTGTACATGGATACAAGAAACTTCTGGCCAGGAGAGAGAGCAAGAAAGATGCAACAAGGTGAAAAATATGTTCTGTGTAATAATACATTATCCATTTTATATGAAAAACTCATCCAGGAGGTGGTGAGGAATCACAAATATTCCTCAAGGACATAACCCATGTCTTTTCTCTTTCATTTGAATCTCTGTAGATCTCTGAAAGTATGTCCTCATGAAGTGATAGGAAAGGGTAGTAATATAAAATTATTTTGCTCATACAAGTATTCCAGACCAGGTTCATTCAACTTTAATTATGGTCTCTCTGGATGGTACTCTGATATAATGCTGAGAACTGAGGCCTCCTGTTTCTGGGTAGCAGGACATTCCTCCTCCAATGCTGGGGACCTGGACTCTTATTCCTGTCTTTCTCACTATTGATCTTTTAAGAAGCCCTCTGAAAAGTGGTGTTCAATGAACTGCTTCTCCTTTGCAAATTACATTTGCAGACAATATTTATTCCAATCAATATTTGTGAGAGGCCCTTGCTTAATGACTGCGGAACAAGCTAAATTTGCAGTCTCATTGGTGCTGCCAATGCTACCTTCCAGTGTAATTATACTAGTATGTTCACCATTGTTACTGAATTAGCTCAACAGACCAACCTCATTGTATTCATATGGCCACCTTGCTGATGTTTCATGATGTTTGTTTTAAGGATTGGAATTAGATTTAGAATTCAATAAACCCACTTACTGTATTACTTAGTATTGCTTCAACTCAGACTTTTTCCATGAGCCCATAGCAATTGACCATATCTATACTTATTAATTTTCATTCATTTTTATGTTCTGAGCAAAATTGGAATAGGTACCAAAAGCGGCATGGAAAAAAATATGTCCCTGAAAATAGTTTTCCTTATCAAACTAAAATAAATCAGCTAATATGATGCCAAAGTTAATACAAGAATTCATGGAGCATCTCAATAAAGTTGGACTTTAGTTCCTTTTTTTTTTTCTCTGCTGATTATAGAAGTATTTCCCTCTAGTGGGTCTTTTTCCATGAGATGCTGCAGCTGCATCGTGTCTAACTAGAAGTAATTATTGAGACAAGAAGATTGCACTAAAAATCTAGGTCATAAATGAGATGACTGCAAATATGGTCACACTTGGATTTCTACATATTGATTATATCACTGAGATATTTTTTGAGATGATTTGCAAAGAAACGGGAGGAAACCACTTCAGGCAGGGCTGAAAACCTGGCTGTGGGAAGGATGAGAATGCTAAATATCTCCAGTTTATTCTTTTCTCTACCTACCAGAAACTTAATCTTGTGTTGGCGAGGGATATATCTAACCCCAAAATTTGAAGTTAATACGTGATGTGTGCAAATATCCTTCTAAGTGCATGTGCATGCAGACACACACAGATCCATGTAGAGAAGATTTTCTGAGAAAGGGACGTTTGGGTCACTTACAAGAGTGCAGAAAGGAAAATCACAGGGATTATTCTCACAGGGAGGGAAGAACTGGAAATTTTTCCATAAAGAAAAAGCAAAATGTCTTTCCAGAGACACTCTTCAAGTGAGTTTTCACCCAATGTCTCTTGCACCAAAAACATCAGGCATTTTTCACTTGGTCACACAAATGGAGAGATGAAGACATACATAAAATAGTTAGCACAGTAACCTAATGTTAGTCAGAAAATATCTTGGCTTCAATTAGTGGAGTTTTATATTGTGTGGCACAGTGTGAAATATTTATTATATAACATCCAAAATGCACAAAAAGCCAACCTTTTGCAAATTTTAAACAAATTGCATGAAGCGCAGACTGAGAATGTACTTTAGGCAATATTAGATAACAAAGAAAATCTGGCTATTAGTACATAAAAACTTCACAGTAAGGATGAAATATACCAGTGTTTAATGAGAAATTATTGTTATAACCCATGTTTTTACTGATGCTCCTCACAGTTAAGCAAAAGGGCATCAACTACATTGCTAAGTGATATGTGAAGGACCACAGCCTGATTGCACTAGCCTCAGTTAAAGACTGGGTAATCAGTTTCAAATCCCAATGGCTCATGCACACATCATAAGTCAGGAATTCCTGTGCTCCTGTGCTACAACCGTAAAGGATAAAATCAAATGTGGTTTTGAAAACAGATAGCATGGTTTACAATATAAATAAAATAACACACTTCTGATTTGACAGAAAAACACATTTGAGCTAAACACACCAAGACTCCCATGCATAGTGTACAGGTTTATCTTCACATTTTTCTTTTTTATAGTAAATAATTCAGTGGTAGGAAAAACTCAGAATTTTAGAGCTGCTGATAATTACAAAATCATTTGGTCTCAGTTTTGCACTTATTTTTCCTAAGATTTTTTCAAATATAAATTTATAATCACAGAAAATTAAACAATGCAGGTACATCTCTGCTTAGTTTTTGGCATCACATTTATTGAGTACATGAGCCTAGTAAACACGATTTATTTTGGCATATGCCAGTAAATTTTGGATCATAAGGCATCAATTAATGCATTTTTTCAACTTAGGGACCTGGAGCTGTAAAGAATTTAGAAATTAATGTATAAGTACTTACACATTATAACAGTGATAGAAAGCTTTGACAACATTGCAAGAGAAAAACTAATATATTTTAGTATATATTTTTAATTAGAAGTAACAGATAAAACTTACTGAAGCCATAAAAAACCTCATGCTCTATACTTCCTGCCCTAAGAATAGTGTGAGTTGTTTTCAACTTGGAAATGGGTTAAGATCTGTCACTCACTCTTGTTTTATTTAGAGACTGGGCTTAAGCCAGTCCTAAAAATTTATGTCTTTTATAAGACCCATCAGCTTTAACTGCCTCTTGCTGTGATTTATGAAATGCTTGTTTTCTGCTATTCTTTTAAAGAATAAGATGATTTTGTCTTCCTGCTTGTTTACTCTGTGGTTTTCCTCAATGTAATTCTTGTATGAATTACAGGTAGGTAAAGCCAGGAAAACACAATGCTGGATTTAGTCCACTGTACTGAATAAATGGACACATGTTACGTTTGAGAAAGCAGAGTAATACTGATGTAAATTTCTGTTCTTGGCACTGGGAATAAGACTATACAGGCAAGAAGAGGATCACATATTCATCTTCCTCACTGAACAGCAGTAAAGAAGTTTGGCACAGGAATAATACCAGCAGCTGCTTGAGGCTTTTAAATTATATGTGGAAAAACAAAGACATGCAGAATGCTAATTCCTTCTGTTTAAAACAGTAAGAATATTGACTTTTTCCAATATAACCACTCCAGATGAGCTACAATTGTTGTTAATAGGTCAGTTGTGAAAGTTTAAGAAATGAAATTTATAACAGAAAACAAACAAACAAACAAACAAAACCCCAAGGAGGTTATCATCAAATATGAGTCTATTTGAAGACATATTTTAATGTGTAATGCATCTTACATTAGGATTTACAGTGCAATGCCACTTAAAAAATCCAGCAAAATGAATTTTTGCTGCCTGACCCCATCCCTACCCATTGCTCTGCTCCCTGTACCCAATGCATAGTTACTTGATCTTGGGTAAGTTTTGTAACATTCAGGAGATCATAGAATCATAGAATCATAGAATCATTTAGGTTGGAAGAGACCCCTGGGATCATCAAGTCCAACCATCAGCCCTACTCTACAAGTTCTCCCCTACACTAGATCCCTCAACACCACATCTAATCTGCTCTTAAACACAGTCAGGGAGGGTGACTCCACCACCTCCCTGGGCAGCCCATTCCACTGACTGACCACTCTCTCCGTGAAAAATTTTTTCCTAATGTCTAGCCTAAACCTACCCTGCTGCAGCTTGCAGCCATTCCCTCTTGTCCTGTCGCTCATTGCCCGTGAGAAGAGACCAGCACCAATATCTCTACAGTGCCCTTTCAAGCAGTTGTAGAGAGTGATGAGGTCTCCCCTCAGCCTCCTCTTCCTCAGACTAAACAACCCCAACTCCCTCAATCGATCCTCATAAGCCTTGTTTTCCAGGCCTCTCACCAGCTTTGTTGCCCTCCTCTGTACTCGCTCCAGCACCTCGATATCTCTCTTGTGCTGAGGTGCCCAGAACTGGACACAATACTCAAGGTGTGGCCTAACCAGTGCTGAGTACAGGGGGACAATCACCTCCCTACTTCTGCTGGTCACACTATTCTTTATGCAAGATGATGCTGCATCAAATTCTTAGATTAGATGCTGCATCAAATTCTGTTGATACAAAAGACTAATTCAGGAAGCTATCCTTGGGGTTTTTTTCACATTTGAAGTTGGAATTAGAGAAAAAAAAACAATAGTTTGTTCATATTTTTCAGATCTGTATGTAGTGCTATAACATAAGAAAGCTTAAAGTAGCTATATCTACATAAGCAGTGTAATTAAATATGCTCTGATAAGTATTTCTGAAATGGCATCCTTGGAATTATAATGCTAATCACTGTAAAAGTTTACTTTAGAGCAATTTTGCAAAAATACCAAATCCCATATTTACCTAATCTTCTATTTAAACTTTGCAGAAATAACTAGGATCTACTACTTAATTATTATTGTGCTATTCTCCATCTTAGCTGTCCTAATGTAAAGATTTAATATTTTCTTACCAAAAATGAATTTGACCCTTTTTAATAAGCTTCTTTTCAAAGATCAAATATATCTGTAATATTTTCTCAATTTCTCTGATTCTGCTACCTGTGCTTAGGTATTCTGTTTAATATCTGTTTATTATAATATAATATCTAAAAATATCTAAATATATCTAAAATATATCTAAATATATCTAATATATCTAAATATATCTAAAATATCTAAAAATATCTAAAATATAATATCTAAATATCTGTTTATTTTGAAATGATTTTGACACTAAAAAAGACCCACCTTTCTTTATCTTAAAACATATAGAAAGCTTTGTTTATTTCTGTTTCTCCCAATATGTACAGCCTTATTATTTCAATAATACAGTATTTCCAGGCTGATCATGCCATTCAGTTCAGATATATTCTATTGTGTAAATCCTTCTCTTCAGTTTGCTTAAAGGCAGAAAAAAAAAAAAAAGAAACTGTGCTCCTTTCCTTTTAACTCACATGGAACAGAAAAGTAGTGATTATCTTAAATTTTTGAAGGACTGTTCACTCCTTTACTCTCATTCTACACAGAGGTCTTAAACTGCAAGTTTTCATACTTAATTTATTCCCAAATCTCTTCTGTAACAAGTTAAATAATTCCTTCAAAAAGGAAAATGAGGCATGGAATAGGCGATAGTGTACATGATAGTGATACTGTCCCGTCACACGCTATCAACTTCACTTGCAACCTGTTCAACTTGCGGATCCATTGTGGATGCTTTGACAACAGCTTTCTAGGATCTAGGCTTTAACAGAGGTGGCAGCAACAACATGAGGCCAACCAGATCCTGGGGAAAGCAAAGCAGGAGCTGATGAGCTATGCTTACGTGCCTCTTTTCTGGCATTTGCTGAAGTGTGAATGAGGCAGATGAGTCAGGGTGTTTGTAAAGAGTTGAAGTGCAAAGGGATAGCTCTGGGATAGCTTTCATGCTGTGATGTATTCCTGCTGATATGCAGGATGGGTGTGACTCATTTGCCCCAACATACTCAAAGGTGTCCCAGAACAGAGATTGACCTGTCTGGTCCCAGACACACAGAGTACTTTCAGGCTACCTTCTGAAACATATGGAAACATAGCCTTAAGGAACAATCAAGCAAAATATCCTAGATCTTGCAGATTTCCTCTGACCCTTTCCCAAGGACAGATTTTTAACCTGCTTCATGTACAAAGCCATGTGCAGTACGTGTGGTAGAGATATTGAGTGCCAGCTAGGAAATTTATTTCACAAAGCTTATTGATTTCTACAGACAAATCTCTTGAAATATCCGAGTCTCTACAAATCATACTGGCTCTGGGAATTTCTGACTTTAGGTTATAGTCCCATGCAATCTAAAAATCTCAGTCCTATTTAGGGAAGCTTCTGCAGCAAAACCCATTAATTCAATTTGGAGTTAACAGAGGTAACCCTAAATCCCTTAACTGAACTGAAACCATTCCTGATTTATAAGACTACAAATGAAATAAGACTCAAACTTTAAGAAATGGATAAATAATAAAATATTTAATAATTATCCAGCAGAGAAGTAAGGGATATATTAAAAGGAAAAAACAGTTCAGTCATGCAAACTACATGGGAAGTGTGTGAAAAATAACCTACCACTGAATTTAAATGACATAGCTAAAAAGTCAAGCTTTCTTGTTTGCTTGGAAAGAGTATATTCTGTCCTCTCAACCTTGCTCTGATCTATTGCTTTCAGAAGTTTTATGTCCTCGCTCCTTTTGAAGGCATTACAGGCTGTATGGAGATCAGTGACAAATAGTGTCCCTCAGGGTCCATACTGGGACCGGAACTGTTTAGTATCTTCATCAGTGACATAGACAGTAGGATCAAGTGCATCCTCAGCAATTTGGTGGACAAAACCAAGCTGAGTGTTGCAGTTGACACACCTGAGGGACAAGATAACATCCAGAGGGACATGGACAAGCTCAAGAAATGGGCCTGTGCGAACCATAAGGTTCAACAAGGTCAAGAACAGGATCTTGCACCTGGCTTGAGGCATTCCCTGTTATCAGTACAGGATGGGGGATGAAGGGTTTGAGAGCAGCCCTACTGAGAAGGACCTGGGGTTACTGATGGAGGAAAAATAAGATATGACCCAACAATGTGTGCTCATAGTCCAGAAGGCCAACTGTATCCTGGGCTGCATGAAAAGAAGAGTGGCCAGCAGGCCAAAGCAGGTGATTTTGCCCCTCTACTCCGCTCTGGTGTGACCCTACCTAGAGTACTGTGACCAGCTCTGGAGCCTTCAGTACAGGAAAGATATGGACCTGTTGGAGACAGTCCAGCAGAGGGCCACAAAAACAATCAGAGGGATGGAACACCTCTCCTGTGAGAACAGGCTGAGAAAGTTAGGGTTGTTCAGCCTGGAGAAGAGAACCTTACTGTGTTCTTTCCATACTTAAATAGGGCTTATAAGAAACACAGCAACAAACTTTTCAGCAGGGCCTGTTACGGTAGGACAAAGGGTAATGGTTTTAAACTAAAAGGGTAGATTTAGACTAGATATATGAAAGAAATGTTTTACAATGAGTGATGAAATACTGGAAGAGGTTGCCCAGAGAGGTGATAGATGTACTATCCCTGGAAACATTTGAGGTCAGGTTGGACAGGACTCTGAGCAATCTGATCTAGTTGAAGGTGTCCTTGGTCATTGTAGGGGTGAAGGGGGAATAGGTGGCCTTTCCAAACCATACTCTTCTGTTCTATGATCTCTGATACATAGCCCCCCCAAAATTAAAACCATTATAAAGACATAATTTAAAAAAAAAATAATCTATCACTAGCTCTTAGTCACAGGTAATCCACTTTCATGCTTTGTAATCCATATTGTTGTAATTTTACATTGAATGAAATCAATTACTGATGGTAAAGTGAAAAATGATACAGTAATAGTGATGATAATATAGGGACCTAATCTATAAAAAGCACTCTTTTAAAAGAGGGTGAAGTCTTTGTTTTATACATAACATGACTGTGGACTTCATCTTCTGTGTTTAAACTCATCTGAATGAAACATGAGGGTTTGCAGCATCAAATAAAGCAGACATGGATTTTCTGCAGTTTCCCACTATGTACTCACAAGGTTTGACTGGGGGCAAAACTGGCATCTGGCAGGGGACACACAAAGATCTCTTTGTGAAATTCAAAGAATTGGGAAAACGGAATATTTATTTGCTTTTGCCATATTATTTATAAAATAATGTTTTAACTTCATCAGAACATCTGTGAATTAGGAATATACTGTTACAAGGGACATCACATAAGTGCTCCAAATACCGAGTAAAATTATGTTTCTCTTTGTGAGTTATTCTTCATTGTAGTACTTCCATAACTCTCTTCTGATCCACTAGCACAATACCTTTGAGGCTATATATTGACCTGCAGGAACACTGGAAACAGATTAATTTAAATATGTGGTTAATGATTCATCATATTAAGAGGGTTTCAAACTAAATATTACAGTATACAAGAATACCTCACAAATAAAAACCTTTTCATCAGTAGATGGCAATCTTGCTACACTCCATTTCCTGAAAGCATTATCCCAGCATTTACAATACAACTGGTATGTTCTATTATTATTTCTGATATCTATAAATTCATAATATTTAATTTGTTAATTTGTGTATAAGATGCTCTATATAGATGATATATCTTTTAAAAGTCTAAAGAAATAAATTATAATTATTTATATGTGCTTACTTCCCTCAGCTAGTTCTTAAGTGACTACATGTGTTAAATCTTTAGAGCTTTTATTTTTATTTACAAAAATACCTATTTTATTAATGCAAAGTTATTCCTCAGTGTTTGTATAGTTTCTGCATTTTAGCATTTGTATTTCTGTCAGAAGCTTTTCCCACAGCTCTTTATAGGGATTTCAACACACAGCTAATAATCAGGATTATCTTTAATACTTATGACTGTAAACCACAGAATAGCAATAGGAATAGGTTTGGTTTATTAATATCTGCAATTATTCCTTGATGTTCTGGGCATCTATCTAATCTAATAGCATACTGATCATATTTTTATAGTCAAGGATTCTTAGGTAGGTGTAATGTGGCTAAAGGGGAAAAAGTAAGTAAATTAAGTAATAACATAAATGTAAGATTGTGCAAAAAGAATTAAATTCTTAAAGAAATGATAAACAGGATTAAGGGAGATGATAGACTGAGAAATCATAATTTTTAATTGTTTGGGGCCAAATTGCACATTGAATTAGCTCTTCCCATATGCTTCAGTAGGTATTGTTGTTTGCTGTTTTGAATATTCTGGAATGAGTGTGAGGAATCTGTATTGACTGTAAGTGATGGAATTGTTTTCTGATATTTGCAGGGGGTTGTTGCAAGATTGGCACTGAAGTTCATTTACACAGGTTTAGGAACAGAGCTACACGTTACTACTACCTGACCTTGGGAATTCATGTACCTCTGCAGGAGGAAACTAAACTCCAGTTTTTTTGGATTTGAGGATTTTCTGTTTGTTTGGTGAAGGTGTATGTGTTTTGTTGTGGGTTTTTTTTTTGTTTGATTTAAAGGAAAAATTATAAACAACCACTTTAAGGTGATAAGAAATAAGGTAAAAATATTACTTTCAATAATAGTATCATCTAAGTCATAAAGACTTATTTTGGGTATGTACAAGGATGGAGAATGGAAAACAATATAGAAGTCAAGGACTAAACACCTCGAAGGCCGTAGAAGGAAAAGTGAGGTTTCCAATGTTGTTATTAGGTCCTCCAAACCAATGGAAGTCCTCCCCTGTGGATTTGGTCCCAGGGATAACTGAGCCTAAAGAGGAGACCAAATAATTCAGAAATTCCATAAGGTCTGAACGTGAAAGAGACATCAAAATTAAAAACTCCAAATTATAGCTTGTTAATATGCCTTTAAGAAGATCACAGTGGGTCTGAAAGATTTTTTTATTTTTTTCCCAAGTATGCACTTTTCTAGCGTAACATAAAAAAACCTTCCATGGTATTGCAGCTGTATTATAGCAGTAATCAGTATACCAGAGAAAAATTGTCACTTCTGCTGCAGAGATAGAAATAGAATAATAACCTCAGTGACCTTTTGTAAGTTTTTGTTACTTTCTAGTTACTTTTCTTCACTGAAACAGGTTTATCTATTCTGGCTTTATTTTACATAAAGCAGAAGTTTAAAGCCTTCAGTTTCCTATCAATATATACTTCATAGTAGACAATGTGCAAAAATATTATTTAACAACAATCTATTTCATATCCTTTTTTTTTTTTTTATAAAACACAAACACTGAAAAGTGAAATTCCATAGCTGATATACAAACAATTTGAAAAAAACACAAATATTTTCTGTGAAGCCTTCTGATAAACATAACAAAAAATCATATAAAGGTCATAATGACCATTTTGAAAAATTAAAAAAAGACCACAACTAAAGCAATAAACAACAGATCTTTTCTTAGAAGAGGATTATATAAAATAAGCAAATTTGTTCACATACACATCAAACAAATGTAGCTTCTAAGATAAAAATTTTAGATGTTTAATCTCATGTAGTTTTTTCTATGCCCTGGAATATGTGAGGTCCACTGGGGACAAATCACTGATTAGTTTATGTTTGTTTACCTACAGTAATTTCTGTGTAGTTTCAGACTTCTTCTGACCCAAGCTAATAAATGAAAGCTATTCCATATAACATAATTAAGCAAGACTGGGAAGTGTTTCATAGGATAGAATTAGAAAAAATAGTCATTTTCAGATATATTTTTGAATTTTAGTTGCTATAGTAACAACAGACTTCTTTGCTGTACATTTCTTTACTGTATACTCAGAGCTCTACGTGACAAAACAACAATTTTACAGTCTACAATTTAGTCTCAAGAAAAAGGTTTTCCCCCTCTGGGAGAACATGATTAGACTGGAGCTTACAGAGCTGCTAAAAGTTTGGGTTCTGTCAGCATTTCTGACTTAATTTCAGGGGTTTATGACCTACTTGTAAAACTTCTTTATGGAAGGAAGCTTAGCACAGTTGTCTGCTTCTGGAAACATTCTTTAGTGGTTTTAATCAAATTTTTAAAAATCCATTTCACAGCTTAATTTATAGGCAAATTAAAAAACAGTAGACTATAGTAGTGACTTCTGATATCAGTTGTGCTAGCTCATGACTTCATTTTTTGTGTGTGTGTGAATGAGATAAAAAGCTGATGGAGTGAACAAGAAGCACAGTATCAATAAATTGAAGGAATTGATGGAACTGAGTTGGTAAAAACTAAATAACTTCCTCTGAGCCTTACAAATCTTTTCAAATCTTCATGTACGTGTAGCAGACTTGCCTATTCAGATAACAATGTCAGCAGTATGTACTAATATATCTAATATATATTATTTAAGCTGTAAGAATTTGATTTTGAAAGCAAATCAGAGATTTAATTATTTCACAGTTAGGTAGGTTCTTGATTCCCATTCAAATGATTATTGGGTTAGTGCTAAAATACATGAACATTTGGGCTAAAGATACATATAAACACCTAATATTGTACACAGAGGTTTTCAGTTTCTACTGACATCTGTGATAACCTGTGACCTCATCTGGTTTGGTGACTGGGAAATTTTAATTAGATGTCTATTAACAGGATTGAAGGTATAGATGTTTTCCGAATCTGTCCTAACAGGTCAATCATTGGTAATTAATTTAATGTCTGAAATTTTTTAGCAGGTGTAAATTGTTTAAATCCAGGATATCAAGCTATATAAACCATATTTTGGGATCTTTCCAAAGCTAACATGACATCTGCAGATTTAAAAGCATGAGCATGGGTGCTCCTGCATGATCCTGGCAGAAAAGGTCCTGGGGGTGCTGGTCGATGGGCGGCTGAACATGAGCCAGCAGTGTGCCCAGGTGGCCAAGAAGGCCAATGGCATCCTGGCTTGCATAAAAAATAGTGTGACCAACAGAAGTAGGGAGGTGATTGTCCCCCTGTACTCAGCACTGGTGAGGCCGCACCTTGAGTATTGTGTCCAGTTCTGGGCACCTCAACACAAGAGAGATATCGAGGTGCTGGAGCGAGGGCAGAGGAAGGCAATGAAACTGGTGAAAGGCCTGGAGAATAAGTCTTGTGAGGATCGATTGAAGGAGTTGGGATTGTTTAGTTTGAGGAAGAGGAGGCTGAGGGGAGACGTCATCACTCTCTACAACTGCTTGAAAGGGCATTGTAGAGAGGTTGGTGCTGGTCTCTTCTCACGGGCAATTAGCGACAGAACAAGAGGGAATGGCTGCAAGCTGCAGCAGGGTAGGTTTAGGCTTGACATTAGGAAAAGATTCTTCACAGAAAGAGGGGTCAGTCAGTGGAATGGGCTGCCCAGGGAGGTAGTGGAGTCACCCTCCCTGACTGTGTTTAAGAGTAGATTAGATGTGGTGTCGAGGGATCTGGTGTAGGGGAGAACTTGTAGAGTAGGGCTGATGGTTGGTCTCGATGATCCCAAGGGTCTCTTCCAACCTATACGATTCTATGATTCTATGATCAGCTGTGCTCCATTGAGAGCAGCGCAGCATTTTGGTCAGAGATGAGCAACAGGCTCCTACAAACGGTGGTTTTCCTAAAATAGTAAAAGTTATCTAAATACAGCATGAGCATATCTTAAGTTCTTAAATCACTACTAAGCCCTGGAAAATATACTTTTCATTCTCAACTCTTATGTTCATTGTAAAGAGAAATAATATGCTTACATAAACAGACTTTGGTGGTTAATTTTTCAATTTAAGAATGATCTCATTAGGAGATTAAGTGTTTCTGAAGAAAACCTCAGTGTCTACAAACAGTCAGCTCATATAACACAGATTTCTTACTACAGACTCTTCTTTACAACAGTGGGAATTCAAAAGGGAGCAAGACTTCTTCTGTAGCCTGTTTTGCACAATATCTGCATATTAGGGAAAAACTTTTTCTATACACAGCTAAACCCCAAGCTATTTCTGGCTGACAAAACGTTGCACAAACTAAACATGTTACCCTACTTCTGTAAATTGAAGTTAGAATATGATCTCAAACTCTAAAATCTGGTCTACAGAGAGTCTTTTGTCCTGCATTTTTGTCAGAAAACAAAATCCAAGTCCGAATAATACAGCATCTCAAGTAATTACCACTTTTGAACAGATATTTCATCGCACCTATTGAGGGTTCATACCCCTCAAGAGTGGCAAATTGTAATAGAAAAAAGGGATCGAGCACATCCCCTATGAAGACAGGCTGAGGGAGCTGGGCTTGTTCAGCATGGAGAAGAGAAGGCTCTGGGAGACATTATAGCTTTCCAATGTCTGAAGGGAACCTACAGGAGAGCTGGAGAGGGACTCTCTGTCAGGAAGTAGAGTGACAGGACAAGGGGTAATGGCTTTAAATTGAAAGAGGGCAGATTTAGATTAAATACCAGAAAGAAATTCCTTACTGTGAGGGTGGAGAGGCACTGGAACAGGTAGCCCAGGGAAGTTGTGGGTGCCCCATCCCTGGAAGTGTTCAAGGCCAGGCTGGATGGGGGTTTGAGCAACCTGCTCTAGTGGGAGTTGTCCCTGCCCATGACAGCAAGGTTGGAACTCAATGATCTTTAAGGTCCCTTCAAACTCTAACCATTCTACAGTTCTGTGATTCTGACATTTGTCAGAGATGGCAGCACAAGATCAGTCAGGAACATATATCTTCACAGCTGCATTCAATGAGTCCTTTAGCTGGAACGAGGCTCCTAGGCACAATACTGGCACAAGTAGTAGCTTGTGCTCAGATGTGTTAAGCATATGCATAGTGAAAAAAAACAAAACCGAAACCAAAACCAAACAACAAATTGAAAATTTTGTACTGGGAGTTATTCTGTATAATATTCCCGCTATTTCTCTCACCAAAATGTTCTGTTTTCAATGAGGTTTTAGAGTTCACACTTCAGTGAAGTGAAAAGGATGTAGGAGATGGAGTTTCCTCCTTTGCTACTGTTGTTTGAATAGGAGGCTATTCATTAGTGCTTTACTAATGGTTGTGATGGCTGTGTCTTTACAGTGGAAAAGGTCATCCTATTAGAAAAACAGCAGGCATAGCATTTTCTGAACAGCACTGCACACAGCCAAATCTATGATCAGAGGACTCACCACCTTTTCCCACCTGCTGTTTTCTTTTTTTTTTTTTTTATGAAACCCTGATTTTTTTGTGTTATTGTGTTAAAAGTTTCAACCAGACATTTACAAACTCTACAACCTTGTTCTTGTAGAGACCCCCTGATCAGATCAGTAGAGGGAACATGCAGGAATTTCACAATAATAAACCTTTGATCTGAGTGCTGATGGACGTTATCAGCTGCTTATGAGGATTTTTAATGGATGCAAGTGTTGCTTGGTAAGCACAGTTTCAAGCACCTTTATACTGCCTTGATATGCTAAGGAAGAGACAAGGTCAAGTCACAGCAATTTGTCTTTTTCTTGATTAAAGAACAGCAGAGACATACCTTCATCTGGTACAGCTCAGGAACTCTCTGAGACCCAAGCTTCACAGGAGAGATAAGGTCAGGAAACTACTTCCTCCCCATCTTCATGAATAATACAGGTTGCATTCTCCCTAATCCTGCTTCTGCATGACGGCCATCACAAGCTAGATCTTTGAAAGTGTCATAATATATACAGAATATGAACAATATAAGTGTCACTTTGGTTTTTTGGAAACTTTCTTGATTCAGTGTTTCTGTTTATTCCTTTCTTAGATGGTTTTTATTTGTTGTTGTTCTTGTTCAGTTTTTGTTTTTTGTTTTTTTTAGTTTGGTTAAGAACTTGGAATTTACAATAGGAAGACTGTAGAAGAGAAAGAAGGCTCATTTATATAAGTCAGCTTGGTTATTGACCACTGCCCTTAAGACAATGTTCAACTCTGGAATGTGGTAATGTTGGTAAAACAAACATCTGGGGGTTCTCTGTCAGCGACTTCAGTCTTTCAGCATCACAGTTGCGCAGCTTTTCTTTTCTTTTGAATGTGACTTACATGTCTTCTTTTTTTTAATCCCTTTCCAGTTCCAGTTTCAAGAACTATGTTGCCCTTATGCTTCAAGAGAAAATTTAAGATTTTACCTGGTCACAGATTAACAGCAGCGGAAAATTTGCAGTCCAAAGGGTAGCCTTGATTACAGTAGGACAGGCTCACCAGAGATTGATATCAATAGCTAGGCTGCATAAATATACACGAGGTCACCATTTAGCCTGGAAGATCTCAAGCCCCAGTGTAACATGCCAATAGCATAAATCAGAAATCATGAAATAATATTACACTGTTTAGAAAACTTCAGTAAGCAGATATTCTGGTCTTATATGCCTGGCAGGTAGTAAAAGAAGAAAAGAACCTATCTCCAGGCTATGTTTGCTGAAATGACAGGAAAAGAAGCCTACTTTTATAGGAAAAGAAAAATCACAATGAATTGTAAATCCAATTAATGAGAGCTAGCATATTTTGAGTAAAACCATTAACCTTCGAAGTCACTCTCAGGGAATGTCTGTTTCACTCACCTCAGGCTAAGAAAAAGGCCTTCCTTCATTCATCCTGTACCTTGCAAGTTACAACATAGCTATCAACATTGTAGTTTTTGTTCAAGGAAAGACTCTCCTGTATGTATGGTTGTATGGTTGGACATGATGATCTCAAAGGTCCCTTCCAACCATGAAGATTTGGTGAAGATTCTGTACGTATTAGAGGGGAACAGATAGTGGTAATGGGGTGTACAGGATAAGAACTCAAGTTTGTGGAACTGTGGACATGTCTCAGACAGATTTCTTGCAAGTGAAGCTACCTGTACCATATAAAAAAATCCCTAAGTCTGGCAGAGAAGAAGGGCTATGAAATAGGTAAAGTATTAGTCTAGGAAATTTGTGCTCAACAGAACTGGGTTTTTGAAGAACCATGGTGGCACACTTCCAATGGCACAAATATAATCCAGTGCTGTAGGACTTTCTATCCTTAAAAATATCCCTATAACTTTTTTAAAACAAACTTGTAGAGAAAGCAAAACCCCTAGAATTGTGCAGATCCACCATTGTGAACATTTCCTCATGTAATCATTCCCCCTAATAGAAGCATTTTGCTGGAAGCTCTAAAAGCATAGGTTTGATTCCATTTGCACCCTGAGGAATACTTAGTACTGAAAAAAAGCATTGAAGATCCTGACAAAAAGTTCATATGTTAATTCTATCAAGCAGCTAAACTAGTGTGCTCTGATGGTACATGCATTGCACAAACACTTGGAGGAAAAGGACCTGTAGTTAGCTCTGATATCAGTTCATGACAAGACAATGACTTTTCCTTTCTGTGCTTCACAATAAAATTTTTTTACTGTTGAGACCACAACATGGCAACTGACCTCTTCTGATCTGTTTTAATTTCTTATCAAAGGATCACATGTAATGAGTAAAATGGTGAATTCTGGAGTCTGTCCCAGTTGGCAGATGGTCCAGATCACCTGTCAGATGACAACCCAGGTAGCTGCAGAAAATGATTCCCCATCATTATGGAGGAAGAAATTATACAGAAATATTTTTTGTCAGTAGCACAAAATTTATATGTACAGGAGTCACTCTAAAGATATAACTATATCCCAGATGTTTCATCTTCACCATTATTCTGTCCTCCTCCCAAGTGAATTGATTTCCTGCAGTACTTCATTGATCTGTTCAAATAAAAATTCTAGTCTCTACAAGAGCTGGAAAAGAATCTGCTTTCCTCCAGTAGAAACAAACCTTTTGTGGTAGGAAAACCCCCTGGTTTATTTCTTAAAAAGGCTACAGAACTTGAATTTAAAAATCCCATTGGCCTCACGCTCTTATTTTTGCGAATGTCAAACTCCATCTCTAACCTTGGCTTGTATATGCTTCGATGGTGCACAATAGTTTGCTGCTGAGATCCTGCCTACTCAACCAGAGATTTCAGCTAGGTGTTCTCATCTCCCAGTGCTGCCCTGTATGTTGACTGATAATTTTAAAGTGGGTAACATATAGGCAGTCCTTTGAATATAGGACTTCTCTTACCACGTGCTAGCAAAATGACATATCTTTTGTTTCTTTTTTTGTTATAAGTTTTCATTCTTGCTTATACTGCACCCCCTCTAAAATAAAGTGTAAAACAGCCATCTTAAACTTTTTAGTCTTAAAAGTAGGGACCTCTTGTAAATTAGGAAGAGAAGGTGTACAGCACCTCCCACTAACCTGGTCACATCATTCACTGTTTTCAAAGCCTTTGCCAGGTAACTGTCTGCTATTCTAAAGCTCAGCTCTAATTTCCCAAGTACCATTTTCATTAATTAATTCTTTTATTCTTAATGAAAGGAAACATGCTCATGGTGTTTTTACTGAAGGTATTCTGTTGGAAACTGATCATATTTAATGGACCATTTTTTCCACAGAATTTAGAATCACAGAGTCATAGAATTGTCTAGTTTGGGAGGGACCTTTAAAATCATCTAGTCCAACCATAAAGACAGAAGCTGGGTTACTGTCTTCCAATTTTGAATCATCATAGAACACTGGTACAATCTAGACATTGTACTGATCAGAACACTCTGCATTTAAGGCTTCTCATAATTGTAATTTACAGTGCAGTGAATTTATGATCTAAAATGAAAATATCAAAATTTTTAGTATCGTTGATTTGATGTCACAAAGGTAGAACATATCTTCTCCTTGATTACCTAAACAGCTATGTTTCCTTCCAGCTAAATGTAAATTGATACAGAATCTAAGTAATTCATCTTGTTACATTACTTTAAAATGTTATGCTTATCTAAAAGGTAGGCATACAATAATGATGTGAATTATCTTAGAATCATAGAATCGTATAGG
>VZTM01028864.1:0-15778 GCA_013400555.1 Jacana jacana
CAGATTTTGTTGTTGTTGTTGTTCTGGAGTGAACACTTGAACCTTGTAAAGTATATTACCTTTCTTCTATTATCACAGAATTCAGCTACATCCTTATCCAAGTCTCATAATGAGAAATAAAGAAAGGATGAACAGGCATAATGGAGAAAAAAGAATATACCCTGAAAAGTACTGAGAAACACCTAGCAGAAATAGATTAAATAAAATTGCATTTAATTTAAAAGCATGGAAAAGTAGGAAAAACATTATTTTTAACCCAGAAGCATCCATCACTATTAGATATCTTCAATTGATGAAGATAATTGTTTCTCAAAAGAGATATTCTCATTTGAGAATGAAAGAGGGAAGAAAAATGGGTACCAAACAATCTGTTGAAATTCTAAACTCTCACTGTCAGGTAAGTATGCTGAAGAAGGCAAAAGGAGGAGTGGGTTTGTTTCTAGTTCCTATGAAGGAACTGTGAGATCAACAATATTCTGAATCTTAAACACAAATTTTGTGCTAGAGATACCAGGGTTTAAAAAATTAGGAACTCTCCTTTGCTTCTCTGTCCCCTATCATAATGACATCTTCAGTTTAGTATATTGACAGTAATAGCTACAGAAAAGTAAAAGTAACAGGGGAGAAATGTACCTGACCTAAAAGCAACAGACATACAGGAGACTTCATAAATTCTATATCCAAAAAAAAAGAAAGCAACAATTTACGAACACAGGTGATAAAACCCAATAGCACGGTGTAATCATATCCATAGCAAGGAAAGATGAAAGGACTATCAAGTGGCAAATACATCCCACCTCTGGTGGCAGCTATGTGGGCTGACAATCAGAAAGGAGGAAAAGAAGGGGTGTCATTTAGAGATGCTCACCCTGACAGATTCTTAGCTCTCCCTTTCCCTTTGAAAATTCCTGGTCCTGTCCTACTGAAAGATATTGCCCTTTATCTGCAGATAAGCATGTGAAGGTTTTTACAAGCTTCCCAACATTTATGGGAAGTATCCAGAAATGTCTAGAAAGGGAAGCCCTTTCAAATCAGTCAATCACTAAGGATAAGGTTATTTCATAGCCAAGGTATAGACTCAGCTCAAAGAGATGCCACCTAAAAGCTAAGCACTCATCTGAGCTATGTGACTTTAGGATTATAAGGAAAGGTTGTGCTTTTCCAAAGAGAAATGGTAATAGAGTTGCTTTCAGGAGAAAGCTGAGTGTGCTAGAGAACTAATAAGGCAGTGCTGTGCAGAGAAATCATCATTGCTGTAGAAATCATCCTTAAAAAATACTTTTTGGGGGGGAAATTCTGCACAGAATATAGCTCCATATTCTCATTGCAATAATTACATGAAAGGAGAGTGTAGGGTCAGTCTCAAGGGCTATTCAATCATTACTTTTTTTAAAATGCACTAAAATTTCCACACTTGGTGTAAGTTCATAAAATAATGCAGACAATTGGGAATGATGGTGCATTGTACTTCAGTTACAGCTTATTTGCCTGTATCTCAGAGGGATCCAATGATGATTAAAGAATCCTTTGAGCATCCAAACATCTCAGACTGCTTTGAGCTTTCTCTTAAATTTTCTTTATACATAATGAACAGTTTGAGCCTGAATTATTTACACTGGGTAGGGAATCAACGGGAAGGATACTCAAGAAAAGTCTTTGTGTACACATAGATTCTTGAACTGCACATGGAGACCTTACCGGGAGGACTATACTCACCCAGAGACTGTTCCTTATCATGAAAATGACAGAAAATAAATAAAATAGTTATGAATCCTCTTACAAAGATAAGTTGTAACTCTGAGGTCAAATGGCTGCTGACCTCAAGTGCCAAATAAAGCTCCAAAAAATTACAACGGGCAGTAAGAATGCACTGCTGTAATACAGCCTTATTTTAGCTGATTGTTTGAATGCTGTCTTTAAAAATGAGCCTTCTGAAGACAAATACCCACTCACCCTAAGGAGTCTTAGTATGATAATGCTAGGACATATACACCCTGTCTTCCCCAATAACTGATGGCTACATTGATCCCCACTAAGGAAAATCTAACTACTAAATATCTTTATGGCCTGGGCCCCTGGAGATTTAATATCTTGCTTTAAATCTAAAACCCCTCTTCCTGTTTGTATGCGCATTTCGTCCAGCTATAAATTGCCTCAAGGTCTCTCAAGTCATTATTTACAAAAGAGATTTTCTGGCTAAGCAGAGATTTCTCAGCATCCACGTAAAACCAATTTACAAGAAATTCTTATAGTTTTTCTTGGAAGGAAGGTAATACCATTCAAATTGTACATTTGTCCCATGGGTCTTAACTGTTAGAGGTTGCTGAATCTGGTACTCCAACAGAGTCAAGGCTGCTGCATCTCCGTGTCCCCAGGTGCAGCTTAGAGTGAAGCTCAGTATGTGTTCCCAACAGACATGCATACACATACACTCAGTACATATGCACGTGATCTACTGCACATATTAACATAGACAGAAACCATAGCACTTGTTCAAATACAGACAATAGTGTTCCCTTCTCTTATAAAAGCCTATTAGCAGAATATACATACAATATATATGCAATATGAATGCCTTCAGTAACTGGCCTTAGAGACTCAGTAGCTGGCCCTGGATCCCCTGGTCTCCCATCTGCATGGACACAAGTAGCTGTCCCAGACCTGTGGCTGCACCATGACCTGAACCCCAGGTCCAATGGACTCTCCAGTCACTGGCTTGATCTTCCTGATCCCTCCAGTAGCCAACAAGCAGACCTTCTGGTCACTCCAGCACCTAGCTCACAGTTAGGGCACCTCCAAAACCTGGCTCCCAAGTCTCTTATTTTGCTTGCTGAATACTCCAGTCTGATGTTTCCTGGTGCTCACATACTGACGTAAGCACACACACCATGCACATGGCATGGTGGTCTCCCTGGTTGCTGACTCCACATGTGGACCCTCTGATCCATGATCCCATGGTGGCATCAGACACATATACATAATCTGGCACAGAACAGAGAGTCTATCACCCAGGAAATTACTTAGAAATAGATTTTAATAACAAGAAAGGACAGATTATGTTTATGAGGTTCAGGGCACAGCCAAACACATGTACTGATGAGCAAGTGTTAACATGTGATCAGCCCCTTTTATCTCTTTATCCCTTTATTTTACTGTACATGTTCCTTCCCAAATGACCTTGATCCCTCCTTTTCTCCACCTTTAGTTTCTCCCCTAAACATCCCATGACCAGTCTTGTTCAATCTCCTGATGTTGTTTCCTGTAGCCCCAGGCAGTGGCCTGTGAGATGCCTTTGAAGGCCTCCTGTCATGCATGTGGAAACAAGCCCATTATTACATAATCTAACATAATGGTGGCGCAAGTGACCCAGTTGTTAAGCTTCCTAAATAACACAGTTAAAAAACCAACCAAACAAACAAAACTTCTTTTACTCTTATGGTATTTGACTTGCTCTGGATGCAGGATAGGTTGTTACTATAGTCGCCATTCCTTTGCTTGCTATATATTTTTTTTTTCCTAATAGGTATAATAAATTACTTGAACATTCTGTCTTTGAATAATTTTGGGGATTCCATTCAGGTTTTCATTGTTTTGGAAAAAGATTTTTCGGGGGTATTTTATCATTGAAATCCTTAGGAAAATTACTTTTGAAAATTTTCAAAACCAAATGTTCTTTTTTGCTTATAATACAAAGCTAGTACAGTATTTCTAGTGTGGGTTTTTATTATATTGTTTCTTACATTTGCTTTTCAGTAGTGTAGAGATTAAAGCACACAGCAGAACTAAGACATGATAACAAAACTGAGACTACAAAAGAATCTTCTAAAAATTTTGGGGAAGCTAAAATCAAATCTGAATATTCTTATTAGCTGCAGAAAAATATTTTTATACAAGAAGGTATTTTTACAGCCTGCTGCTTCACAATGAGGCTGTATGAAAGCTCTTTTAGCTTTCAGCTTCAGAAATGCCTGTATAGATGAAAGACTGGTAATGGTGCCATTTCTGTCTCTGCAAAGATGTTCCCTAAATGTAATGTTCCCAAAATAAGGGTTTCACTTCCATCCCAAAGGGAAATACTGATTTAGAATTTCTGAATATGATGCATATGGAGAACAAAGCTTTATCTTTAAAACCATGCATTTCAGATTAGCATTGCCATAGGACTCTATAATCTGCCCTTTGGAAGACACCACTGCCATTAAATGTCACAGAAGATACGAAGTGGCTGGTCACATGTTAACAGTTGCTCATCAGTACATGTGTTTGTCTGTGTCCTGAACCTGATAAACATAGTCTGTCCTTTCTTGTTATTAAAAACCATTTCTAAATAATTTTTTGGGCGATGGACTCTCTGTTCTGTACTGACATGTGTGTGTGTCTGATGTCAGACAAACAGACCAAGAAGGACCACTTGACAGCTGTGTGTCAGATACAGAAAGCTCTTTCCTCCCGTAAGTACTATATGAAAAAAGGTGTGCAACATTCTCATTATAAAACATCAATTAACATTCATCTGAAAAAAATATATAACTAACAGTACAGGAAGTGAGAGAATAGATCAGGTCAAAGGTTCAGCGACAAAGACTCTATTGAATGGTAACCAATAGAAGCTACTTCAAAAGAAGTTGCAAGAAACTAAGATTATTGGTTATGGAACAAATGTTCCCTGGAAAGTTTAATGTAATATCCAAGGTTTATGTAACTATGAAGCTGAGCTGTAAAATATGTGCAAAATAATCAATGTTTTAAAAAAGGCTTTAAAAGTGCCTGCTTATTTTTGTTTGCTTGAAAAACAAATCCAATATTCCAATTAAAATTAAATTATAATCTCATTTCTTCATGCATTTAATTGACAAGATTACTACATACTACTCTTGTTTTTCTATCACTGGGAGATGATAGAGGGGAAAACAGAGTCCAGTGCAGAGATGTTCATATAGATACTATTTCTGATAATTTGGCAAGTGCAAGTTGAACCTACTGATCTATTAGGACCAGCAAAATCTTTATATGCATTTCATTCAAAGGTATTTTTCAGATCTTAGATGCATAAAATCATGATCTGTGCAGTTCTTATTAAAGATGCATATTTTCCACCAGCTGAGAAGATTAAAAGAACTGTATAAAAATAATTCACTATAAGAATTTGGTCTTTTTGTAGAACCACAGAGAATCTGAACAAAACCATTACCACTTAAACCTTCTCCTAAATCAGTGCTACCTTTTTCTCCAACATTAATAGCACAGTATCAATTAACAATAGATTGAATTAGAAATTGTTCTTTGGCTTCATTATGAAGTTGAGGCAGTTGTTAATTTGGTTTGTTTTTCTGTCACATGGCTAAGACTTTTAAAAGGTTCACAATAAACTCTTTAAGATAATGAATCTGAAGTACTGAAGCAGCTCTTGCCTCCATCCATGACACGGAGGAGAAATTCCTAAAAATTGCTTGGTCTTTTGTATTTTCGCTGTTTGCTCAGTATAACACATTCAGGAATAACCATTAAAATGTTATTATTTACCAGTTGTTACCATGGGGTTACTGTATTTATTTTTTGTTCCTGAACTGCTGCAGGAAAAAATTGAACACAGAACTCCCTCGAAAAAAAAAAAAAATCCCCCAAAAAACTCAGTCACAAAGGCAACTTGCATATTGTGGAAATGGATGTGAGAAAAACTTGGCTTTTTAACAATGATGTTAGGTGTTGTCTTTTTGAACAATATTTAGTTCTTACAGGCTGTTCTGTCAGTGGACAACTCTAGCTAGAAAAGGAAGTGATCTGTCACCTGTTTTCCTTATCACTGACGATGCAGTCTATGGTCTATGCCACTGAATTAATCAATACATATTTAATGCTGTGTACACTCCACAGTGGGCTGTCAGCAGTCTGAGTCTGAGCCTGAGGTGCAAGCCAATGACTTGGTACATTTCCACTTTGCTCCTATGTTAGTTTGTCAGCCCTCTTATTCAAAAAGAGATATTAATAAATTATACCACTACTGACAGCTCCTTCTGCCTACTGCTAAGCATGTCAGAGTCTATTATACAATCTACAGATAAAAGTTTTCCAAATAGTTTCCTCCAAATAGAAACCAACCACTGCCACCCACTCATTCCTTCCTGGTTTCTCATCACCCTCCCTTTTGCAAGTGAGCAGAAATGCAAGGCAGTGCAATGACAGCTATTTTGAAGCAGACCTTTTTTTGAATCATTTAGTGCTGTACCATTCTTATGAAATGGTGGATTTTTAAACAAGACTGGCTTCATTTAAGCTTTGTAGAGAGGGCAAAAGTGTGAATGTGCATGAATTTACACATGGCTTTGTTTGTGTATGTGTGAGAGAGAAAAAGAGGGCATAACACAAATGCAAGGGGAAACCCATCACATTTTACAAAATACCATTCTTCAGGGCTAATAAATTTAGTGAAAAACTACTTCAGTAAAAAAATGAGAAAAATCAGACTTCTTTGTATAAACCTCCTAAAAATATAATAATACTACATCACTACTGTTGACAGCTGTTTCCTATTATTCTTTAGGCACTTCAAAGTTTTTTTTTTTATATCATAATGTGAGTGGAACAGCTTTTCTTGAAAACCAGACTAAATAAGCCTAGACACGAATTCCCTGAGTGAAGCAATTTTTCACCAGAAAATATTGATTTGTCAAACAGAAATATGTTGTGAGAATGCTCTGGATTCCAGTAACATCTGTAAAATTAAAGACTGTAATATATGAGATATGAGTGCAGATATGAGATCTGATGCTGTGGCACAGACTTACAGCACCTGAAGTGTGCTGAGGTCTCAAGACTCCTGCTTTTTCGGTAGTACTACCTCATCATTCTAGTTAACTTATGGTGTTATTTATTATTTGGTGAATACTCTCCTTACTTATTAATTGCTTTTAAGTCTTAAATTGTTTTTAAGGTGTTGTTGTTCCTTCTTCTATTTGAATTTCCTGTTATCCTGGTAATCTTTGGTTAGATGCAAAACAGATGGCTGGATTAATATTTCTTTCCTTTCCATGTCTGTGTTCTTGTTATTAGGATTCATAGTCCCTGACTTGCTTGGGGGGAAGGTAGACATTAAGAATAACCTCAGCCAGTTAATAACTTCTGTCTTGATTTTTAGTTTCTCATACTCTTTGACAATGTGATACATCTCCTAGGAGACAGTGAGCACTAGTAAGAAAACAAAGTGTACTGGTTCAAAAGCAGGAATGATCTACCTTATTTGTGTTTCACCATCCAAAGAAAAAAAAAGATACCACTTCCTGGAAGAAAATATAACAGCAAATGTTAGTGATGTCACAGATTCTGAATCAGACTTTCTCTTTTCTTTATTTTTTTCTGAATTAATATTTTGTATTAGTGCATATGCTAGTGGTGTAAGTGAACAAATTTCTGCTAAATATGATTTTTTCAAGCATTTTGATAATAGTTTAAAATAGAAGCACAACATTATATTGAAAATGCACAAAGTAAAAAATGTAATTCTGATGCACAGACTTTTGGGAAAAAAAAAACCTATCTGAAATAATTTGTTAGGATACATTAAAAAAATCAGAGTTGTTAATCGTATTTATATCTTTTTTTTTCCTCTTGCTTAAAGTTGCAGCAAGAATCTTAAGATGAAAATATAGAGTTATATCCAATGGTTTATATCTCTTTCTCTTTCAAAATCTGGGTAGCAGATATTGACCCTCATTGACAAGGACGTTCTTTAAAATGGCATATTAGGATAACATTTGGTCTTGTGACCAAAATGTAAGTCTACAAAGCATGCATTTTCAATCCTACAGTGAGAATGTTTTTATAAAAAAGAAATTGGAGTCTTCATTAAGTAATTAACAGCTGAAAAAAAAATATCCCCAAATTTTATCACCACAAAACTTACTTAAATTTTTATTTTTGTTAACTAAACAGCAGGGTAATAAATAACAATTAGAGACAACTATGTCTGAGTAGGGAAAAAAAAAAACAAAACCATATTCTTTTAGCAATAAAGAAGCCAGCTTCATGTAAGAAAATGTGGTAGATTTCTGTCTTGGGTAGAATCAAATATATTCTGAAACATCAAAATATTTTAGGGGAGAGTTTTTAATCAGAAATGTGCATTGAACACAGATGTTTACATAGACCTGTAATATGGAGAAATCATGTTTAGTATGTGCTCGTGTACATGAAAAAGTAATAACTTAAGAGTTACAAGGTTGCATGAGGACAAATTTGTTTGTAGTACATTATAAAAGTTTACCCTCAAGAAATTAAAATTATTTTAATACCTTCATAAAATGTTGCAACTTAAAATGAAGATTCATTTATTTGTATATTTTACAGTTGCTTTCTCAAAACTCAAGGATTTTGTCAGGTACTTGAATATATTGAGTGGACTCATCACTATATGCAGAAAATACATAATGATGTGATGTGGCTTACTGTGAGGTCTGTGGGATGAGTTCTGCACTAGTCTCTGTCTACGTCTTCATCTTTGCAGAGTAAGCACTAAAACATTAATAAGTACAGTAGTCTATAGCTTTCAAAATGGACTTGGCTTAATAGTAGAAAATGGAGAGGTGTTTGCAGTGGGAATTTTGAGATTTTGCCACTGTTCACTAGCACTGAATAAATGACAAAACATTAGAGACTATAAATAAAAAAATCTACCATAATCTTTGACATATTAAATAGTTTGATATTTATAGGATGTAACTTTACAGCTCTGCATAATACAGATCTCAGAATACAAAATAATTCTTTTCTTTAAACTACATAAAAGGATCCCAGGCCTTGATTTAGAAATTTAGTGATATGAAGAAGATTCTACAGTCAGCTATTTTACTGGCTTGTATTCTACTGTTAGCTATTTTACAGCTACAGTCATTGTTTAAAATTACTTTCTTTTTAGCCTGAGATTTTCTGCTTTCCTACTCACAGATATTCAATCTTGGTGTGAAGGACTGTTTTGATCTTTCAGATGGGTGTTGTATCATTACTTTAACACCACTAACAACTGTTCCTGGACCCCAATGATCGCCTTTGTAGGCCTCTGCTGGGCTCTTTCTGGTAGTTTCTTGTCTTTCTTGAACTGGGAAGTCCAGAACTGGACATAGTAATGCAGATGCGGCCTCACCAGGACAGAGTAGGAGAGGATGGCCTCCCTTGACCTGCTGGCCACACTCTTCTTGATGCACCCTAGGATGCCACTGGTCTTCTTGACCACAAGGGCAGATTGCTGCCTCATGGTCAACTTATCCACCAGGTACCTCTCTACAGAATTGATTTCCTGCAGATCAGATGCTAACCTGTACTGGTGCACGGGGTTATTCCTCCCAAAGTGTAGGACCCTATACTTGCCCATGTTGAGTTATTTTAGGTTCCTCACTGCCCAGCTTTCTAGCCTGTCTAGGTCACGTTGAATGGCAGCACAGCCTTCTGGTGTGTCAGCCACCCCTCCCAGTTTTGTATCATAGCAAACTTGCTGAGGGTGCACTCTGTCCTCTCATCCAGGTCATTGATGAATATGTTGAAAAAGAGCAGACCCAGTACTGACTCCTGGGGAACACTGCTAGTTACAAGCCTCTAACTAGACTCTGCACTGCTGATCACAACCTTCTGAGCTCTGCCATTCGGCCAGTTCTCAATCCATATGCACATGAAACAATAAATTGATGACAGAAACAAAAAAAATCACATGGTATTCATCAAGAAAATGTTTCTATGATTTATAATATGTCTACTTTTGTGGTTGAATAGTGAATTTCACCAACAGATTTATTATCATTGATAGGATATACTTCTCTGTGGAAAGCCAACTAGTGCTCTCTTACAAAACAATATTTATATTTTTCTCACCAAGTGACGGAGAAATATAAATAATGATACTGGAAAGGGGACCATTCTGGCTATCAGGATTTTCCAAAGCATATATAAATCATACACAGTATTTCTGATCATGTCATAAATTAGATTTATTTCTTGTTACCTATATAACTTCTTAAATGAAAAAAAAAAAAAAAAAAAAGTGTTTTAGACCCCCAGGTAGTCTAGGTCTTTTGTTTCATTTATCAATAGCCCTACAATTTTCAGTATCTTCTGAAAAGGAGGTTCTCCAGCAGACCTTACTACAGTTCCAGTTGTATGGAATTATCAGGAAAAGTCTTAAAGATTTTGAGGAATTCTTAAAATTCCATCTATGACAGTACTCTTATTTGTTGTTGTTTGGGTTTGGGGATTTTTTTTTGGTTTTGTTGGAATTTTTTGTAATGTTTCCTGTATAGACAAAATGGAGAAATATACAATGAATTACTTGGATAATTTATATAAACTCTATTCTTGTTCATATAGATTAAGCATAAAGCAGGTCAAAAAGACAGACTACTCAGGCTGGGAGGACTGAGAAAGCTTTTGCTTCTGTTGAAATCTGAAAATACAACCATCATATTCTATTATCATTATCAAAATGTGAATGGAAATTGCCATTCTGCTTATCTTACCTGTATTTAAAGTTAAGCTTATCCCTACCTCATGATCTCATCAAAAGTGCCTATGCCTGACATTTTGAATGATACTATCTTCTATGAAACTTTCTCTACTAGTCTCTGATCTGCTACTATATTATATTCAACTCTATATCATTCTATTTTTTGCTTTTGCAGGAATGATACATTGTATCTCTACTATACTCAGATTTTCATCTGTATCTGATCTGCAAAATTATTTTATGCCTTTTCTCATGTAGGTCACACAACTGTTTCAGACCTTCTCATCAGCATCTACAGTCCTATCCTGGTTCATAGTTAAGTTTTTCATAAAACATTTATTTCTGGATACTGCTAACAGTGAGATGAGAAAAGCATAATTCCCTTTCCCCAACCTCTCAATGGTTGTTTTTGCAGATACTCTTCCTTTAATATCTGGAATGAACCTAGAGTGCTCTAATTAGTCCAGTCAATCTCTATTACTTGATTTAATCATGAAGAGGCTAAACTTTATTTCTGTGCAATTCCATATAAGTCACCTGGTGTCAGAAGAGAGGATTTCTCTTACTTCTTTTATTTTTGTACTTCACAGATTACAGGCAGAGCTATAAAACAGTGCTATTGAATGTAATCTTGATATGCTAAGTGGTTACAGTGTCATAACACAAGGAAAAAAAGAAAACAATAACAACAAACAAACAAAACACCCAAACATTTAACCTTAATTTCCAAACAGTAGAATGCTGAATTTAGAGTACAGAACTTCTAGATGATGGTTCATACAACAATGGACTATCATGCAAATCAATTATTGCTTGGAACTTTACATGGAAACCTTAGAAAGGCAAACAGATATTTTTTTTTTCCAGTTCACAGCTATTTCTCAAAACCAGCTAAAGTCAGCAGAATATGAGATACAAACTCTGAAGTTCTTATTAAATCTAGATACAGTCATCCTTGGAAATGGAAATGTTTTGTTCAAACTTCCTGATGGTGATAAATGATAAAATGGTCTTTGATCAAATTATTTAGTTTGAGCCTAGCCCAATTAGCAGTACTATTTATTTATAGGAGAATGGTGGATAATAGAACACTGGTAATTCTGGTAAACTGTGCTGGTTTTGACTAGGATAAGAGTTATTTTTTTTCCCCATAGTAGCTTGTATGGAATTATGTTTTGGATTTGTGTTGAAAACAGTGCTGATAATACAGGGATGTTTTTGTTATTGCTGAGCAGTGTTTACACAGTGCCAAGGCCTTTCTGCTTCTCACAGCACCCTGCCAATGAGTAGGCTGGGGGTGCACAAGAGGTAAACACAGACCCAAAGTGCCTAAAGTGATATTCCATACCATATGACATCATGCCCAGAAATAAAAAGCTGGGAGTAGAAGACAGAATGAGGGGATGTTCAGATATGTCATTTGTGTTCTCAAGTAAATGTTACATGGGATGGAGCCCTGATTTCCTGCAGATGGTTGAACATCTGCCTGACAATGGGAAGCAGTGAATGAATTCCTTGTTTTGCTTTGCTTGTGTGTGCAGAATTTGCTTCACCTGTTAGAATCATAGAATCATTTTGGTTGAAAGAGACCCTGGGGCTAATCGAGTCCAACCATCTGCCCTACTCCAAAAGTTGTCCCCTACACAATATCCCTCAACACTACATCCAATCTACTCTTAAACAGAGTAAGGGATGGTGAGTCAACAACCTCCCTGGGCTGCCGATCCCAGGGACTCACCACTCTTTCTGTGAAGAATTTTTTCCTAATGTCCAGCCTAAACCTACCCTGTTGCAGCTTGCAGCCATTCCCTCTTGTTCTGTCACTAATTGAACATGAAAAGAGACCAGCACCACTTTCTCTACAATGCCCTTTCAAGCAGTTGTAGAGAGTGATGAGGTCTCCCCTCAGCCTCCTCTTNCACCTGGGCACACTGCTGGCTCATATTTAGCTGCTTGTTGACCAGCACCCCCAGGTCCTTTTCTGCAACACTTACCCAAGCCTGTAGTGATGCATGGGGTTGTTGTGGCCCAAATGCAGGACCTGGCACTTGGCCTTGTTGAAGTCCATGCCATTAACATTAGCCCATTGATCCTATTTATCCAAGTCCCTCTGTAGAGCATCCCTGCCCTCAACCAAATCAACACTGCCACCGTCTGCAGGCTTACTGATGATTCTCTCTATATCCTTGTCAAGATCATCAATAATGACATTAAACAGAATAGGCCCCAATATTGAGCCCTGAGGAACACCACCTGTAACCAGCTGCCAGCTGGATTTAACTCTATTGAGCACCACCCTTTGGGACCATCCTTCCAGCCAGTGCTCAATCCAGGAGATCGTATGCTCACCCAGGCCACGAGCAGCCAGGTTTTCCATGAGAATTAGGTGGGGGACAGTGTCAAATGCTTTTCGAAAGTCCAGGTATATTATATCCACTCCCTCCTCCTCATCCAACAATTGGATCATCTTGTCATAGAAAGAGATCAGGTTTGACCAGGACCTGCCTTTCTCAGGATGTGTAATACTTCTTAATGCTTGCCTATACTAGGCTAGAATATTTAACAACAAAGTTGTTTTCATAGAAGAAACAGTGAGCAACCACATGCACCTGTAAAAACTGCATTTCTGTGTTTGACAGATATTTTTTACTATCCAGTGCTACAGAGCAGAAAATCAAGAACATTATATATAGACAGATTCACAAATAAATTGAAAACATGAGTAACTCTAGGTGCATCTGGAGAGAACTTTAAAAAATTAACAAGACTTAATTGTCTTAAGTGTCTCATGGAAGTCAATTCAGTAAGGGAGAAGAAGAATCAAAGCTGCATGAACTAAAAAATGCAAGATGTGGCTTCAAGTGATTATAAACCACACTGAGATTCTCCTTGGTGGTATTGGTAAATCTAAAACTGGACGGAATATACAAAATAATTTACTTTGGTTGTTTATTTATTTATAGGATCGATTTCCTTCTGAAAACCCTAAAAAAAAATGAAGAATTCATTTGGATAATTACAAACATTTGAATCCAAAGTTCTTCCACTTAAAAAAGAAATCCAGAGACAAGCCTATAGAACAGATGGTGACAAGACTCTAAGGAAACAATTCTTAAACAGAATGGTTTTAACTAATACTAGTGGTTTAAAATAAATCAAAATTTTCTGAGTTGTGCATGGCACAGAAAGGTCATTGGAATAATATCAGAAGGAGCTATATTTATCAAAATATAAACCACAAGAAATTTCCTTTATATATACAAAAAAGTTTCTAAAAAATCTTGTTTAAACCTTTTCTCTTTCATGCTAGTTGAATAAATGAGAAAATAGTCCTTTGAGAAACAGAAGCTAGATATTTGCAATGCTGTTTCACAATGAATCACCTGAAGTCTTGACCCTGCTTTTTTCACAAAACAAATAGTTGACCCTGTTGTGCAATCTAGGATGGAACTCTGTGAGGTGGGTTAAAAGGGTAGGAGTAAAATTCACTTTCCTATAATAGACTGCATATTTAGCCACCATTTTTAAAGTAAATTTAAATGATCTGGAGCTGAAGGATATAAAAAACATTTTTAATAATTTCAAATGCTTATTTGAAAGCTCTACATAATTTTCATGATATTGCTTAGTTTTTTGTTTTTCCTTTTTTATTCCACAAAGGTACTTTATAGTTGAGAAAAGCAGATGTCACACTAAAGAGAGCACATCAGATATTTCTACTGAATTTTGAAGTTATATTACATGCCTGGATCCAACACCACCTTTCATGTATAGTGTTTTTTTTAAGAAAACAAGTTTTATATGGTTTCTTTAGGGTTAGAAAGAGGTCAAATACATGAGTTTTATACTTTCTATGAAGATACACAAAAGCTGTTGTAATAAAAATTTAAGAGTTCGGTAATAAGATCTATGTATTAGAACTGTGTTGGTGAATTATTTGGTGCTTCGTCAGATTTTGTGGGATATTCTGTGTTTTAATGTTGCTTAAAAGATAATAGGTTAGCATATCTGAAGAAATACACTGTAAATTTTGTCAAACTGCCTTGGAAAGATGAAAACAATGTAAATCTAACTGAATTTTTCCCAGGCAGAAATTTACCTTCCTGAGAACATTTTTTTTTTCCTTTGTTAGTTCTGATACACATAGATGTGGATTGCTTGTTTGCATGAACTGAAGGAAGCAAAATGAATTTCAGAAACAAAATTAATTTCACTTCAGTCAAACAGAAAACCATAACAACAACAACAACACAAAAAAATGCAGAACATAATTGAAAAATGTATAGTACCTAACTGTGTACTTACAACTTTACCAGTGAGTTATACACTCTGAAAAAAACTTTGGCTTGTCTTTGAAGCCAACGAGCTAAACATATACTCTTTATTCAGTCTTATGGCCAAGACTATAGTTTAATCCTTATGGAAGCTATTACTTGAAGTAAAAAATTTAAATTACTTCTGTAGTTCTGGAAGTATGATGGGTTTCTGCCCAGGCCTACTATGTATAATGTGTGCAGTATGTTGATAAATTGGAGCTGGTTACTATATACCCATCAGATGACTGAGAAATTAGAAAATTTCTTTGTGATGAAACACCTTAAAGATCTTAATCTAGATGGATTATAAAGGAGAAATATGTTGATACTACTGTTAATGTTTTTATCTCTCACAAACCTCTTATAAGGAAGGTTTCCTAGGTGTTAACTCAGCAGTCAGGGCCTGTACAGTGAATTTTCCTGGAAGTTATATCGAAGGAAGATATATTAGGCATAAATATGATGAAAAGACCAAAAAAAATTTAACAACAACAACAAATTAATTATTGACAGATAGGAAATAGAGAAAGTCTGTAACAGCTTTTTGCACCCTTGCAGGTCTTTTGGCTTCTAGGTGCTGCTTTCAGAATCTCTTGGACTTCATGTGAACTAGAGTCTCTCAGTTTCTTAATATGATTCCTTCTCTGATGACCTTTTAGAATCCTGGTTCAGTCTGGAACTATTCCTCTGGTAAGCACACTCATCTTTCTTATGTGGAAAAGCTGAGAAACCTCTGTCTATTTAGTCTGGAGAAGACTGAGGAGGGATCTTATCAATTCTTCCAAATATCTAAAAGATAGGTGCCAGGAGCAGGGGAGCAGACTCTTTTCAGTGGTGTCCAGCAGCAAGACAAGAGGCAAAGGACACAAACTGTAACATAGGAAGCTCCATCTAAACATGATGATAAAAACTTCTTTACTTTGAAGGTGACAGAACACTGAAACAGATTGCCCAGAGAGTCGGTGGAGTCTCCTCT
>VZTM01028864.1:16662-30054 GCA_013400555.1 Jacana jacana
AAAATGCAGAACATAATTGAAAAATGTATAGTACCTAACTGTGTACTTACAACTTTACCAGTGAGTTATACACTCTGAAAAAAACTTTGGCTTGTCTTTGAAGCCAACGAGCTAAACATATACTCTTTATTCAGTCTTATGGCCAAGACTATAGTTTAATCCTTATGGAAGCTATTACTTGAAGTAAAAAATTTAAATTACTTCTGTAGTTCTGGAAGTATGATGGGTTTCTGCCCAGGCCTACTATGTATAATGTGTGCAGTATGTTGATAAATTGGAGCTGGTTACTATATACCCATCAGATGACTGAGAAATTAGAAAATTTCTTTGTGATGAAACACCTTAAAGATCTTAATCTAGATGGATTATAAAGGAGAAATATGTTGATACTACTGTTAATGTTTTTATCTCTCACAAACCTCTTATAAGGAAGGTTTCCTAGGTGTTAACTCAGCAGTCAGGGCCTGTACAGTGAATTTTCCTGGAAGTTATATCGAAGGAAGATATATTAGGCATAAATATGATGAAAAGACCAAAAAAAATTTAACAACAACAACAAATTAATTATTGACAGATAGGAAATAGAGAAAGTCTGTAACAGCTTTTTGCACCCTTGCAGGTCTTTTGGCTTCTAGGTGCTGCTTTCAGAATCTCTTGGACTTCATGTGAACTAGAGTCTCTCAGTTTCTTAATATGATTCCTTCTCTGATGACCTTTTAGAATCCTGGTTCAGTCTGGAACTATTCCTCTGGTAAGCACACTCATCTTTCTTATGTGGAAAAGCTGAAAAACCTCTGTCTATTTAGTCTGGAGAAGACTGAGGAGGGATCTTATCAATTCTTCCAAATATCTAAAAGATAGGTGCCAGGAGCAGGGGAGCAGACTCTTTTCAGTGGTGTCCAGCAGCAAGACAAGAGGCAAAGGACACAAACTGTAACATAGGAAGCTCCATCTAAACATGATGATAAAAACTTCTTTACTTTGAAGGTGACAGAACACTGAAACAGATTGCCCAGAGAGGCGGTGGAGTCTCCTCTGGAGATATTAAAAACATGCCTGAACGCAATCTCGTCTAACCTGGTCCAGGACAACCTGCTTTGGCAGGGGTGTCGGACCATATGATCTCCAAAATTCCCTTCCAACCCTTACAATTCTGTGATTCTGTGGTCCTGTTTTTCTGGAACTAGATAGAATTTCATATTGAAGTTCCCACTTGCTGGGGTTAAGAGACTTTTGCACCATCCTAACAAACACCTACTGCATGGACAAGCTTTAGCTCTGAGTGGATAATCACCTCTTCATTTTTCTTAGTATCTTATAAATCTGTATGTACTTTTTTTTTAATGACTTGTAAAGTCAGAGCTATTTCTTGTATGCAATATTTCTGGTTGGTCTGTTCCACCGAATGACTTAGAGAATAAATATATTTATTATAAAGTTACTTTAAAATATTTTTTAAAGGGTTTTTGTTTTTTGCATTCCTGTTAATAATAACTCAAACTCTTGACTCCTGGCTCAGGTCAGAGGTCCAGCAGTCTGCATACCAAATGGGAATGTTATTCTTCTTGCAATACAGAGACAACATCCTAGCAGTCCATATCTATCAAATATGTATTGTAACAACAGTGCATAGAGATAATATATTATCCCATCCTTCAAACTCTAAGAGGTTGTTCTCTTTAAGGAGGTTGTCTTCCAGCAGTTGAGAAGTTCTAATACTTGAGTCTAGTTGGAATTATAAGGGTGCACAAATCATTAAGTGGGTAATTTCTTTTCTGGATGATTATAGCTGCTCATACTGGCACATGTAAAGTGTTATGTCTTTAGGTTATAGAGACATAAGGTCTGGCCTTTGATCTCTGAAGCAATAGATGTCAAGACATCTCAGGGAAGAAAAAACTCCTTGCAACAGAAAGAAAGAAAGAATTGAAGATACAGAAAGGATATGTTCTCAGAAATGAGGGTAGTAATACCTTGATGAGATTAGATGACTAGTTTTTTGACAGAAGACTAGGAAGTTATGGTGCAAAAGGCCTGCAGTATACCAGAGAAGGTTCTTATCATGAATAAGGATAAGGGCATAATGAAAAGGACGTTGAACAAGTTGGTTCATTTTATATCAGTTTTGACTGAGCAGAATACTTTTGCTCATTTTTCTTTTGCATCAGGGCCTTGATCAAATAGCCTGGTGCCATTACTGAATAAACCACCTCGTTTTTGTAGCTTCCTATAATCTTCATTTCTGACCAATTAGCACCTTATCTTCATTTCCAGTAGTTTATGAGATCATATTTTATGCTGCATAGGCTTTATGCCCATATAATTTAACTTCATATTTATTTATTCCTCATCTAATTTTAAAAAAAAGAATAATTCAACTAGTACAGTAAAATTTCTCTATACTCTATAAATTTCTCTCCCATTATTAGGCATGTGTATAACATTTAAAATGCCATTTTTATTTAACCTTTAATTTATCAAGACTGATCTCATGGACTGGTTTAAATAAAGGTCCAATGTGATTTCATTGGAGAAAAGGTTCCCTCACAGCTACTGTGGCCTCAGATTAAGTTGATTTTATAACACTCATCAGAACCTGAATTAAGGTTAAGATTATGTTAATATTATGAAGCTCTTTAAAATCCTGGATGAATATGGATACACCTAAACCCGTGTTTTAGTCTAAAATAGCAGAGAGGAAGAGAAAATTAGGTTTTGAGTTTTTTCTTGCATTGTTTTCACCTTCTTTTCCCTTTGAATAATGATCAAAACATACAGTAGTCCAAGAAACATTGTTATACATGTTGGAACACAACCCTTCTGAAAAAAACAGCAGGGATTTATACAGGGAAAAATACCAAGAATCACTTTCTTCCCACCCTTAGTAACTTCAACAGCCTTCCCCACAAACATCTTAGCAAGTCTTCAAAATTTTCTAGCTCTTACTGGGGGCATAGGCTTGATTCTGTGTAAAAACCTGCAATCTCATTCCCATGACACTGCTATAAACTGCTTTAGATGCTTTTCCAGTTGTTTCTGTCACACGTGAATACATCTTCAGCCACTTTTTAATTACCTGTGACTTCCCTGTCATATCTGCAGAGCNGCAAGACAAGAGGCAAAGGACACAAACTGTAACATAGGAAGCTCCATCTAAACATGATGATAAAAACTTCTTTACTTTGAAGGTGACAGAACACTGAAACAGATTGCCCAGAGAGGCGGTGGAGTCTCCTCTGGAGATATTAAAAACATGCCTGAACGCAATCTCGTCTAACCTGGTCCAGGACAACCTGCTTTGGCAGGGGTGTCGGACCATATGATCTCCAAAATTCCCTTCCAACCCTTACAATTCTGTGATTCTGTGGTCCTGTTTTTCTGGAACTAGATAGAATTTCATATTGAAGTTCCCACTTGCTGGGGTTAAGAGACTTTTGCACCATCCTAACAAACACCTACTGCATGGACAAGCTTTAGCTCTGAGTGGATAATCACCTCTTCATTTTTCTTAGTATCTTATAAATCTGTATGTACTTTTTTTTTAATGACTTGTAAAGTCAGAGCTATTTCTTGTATGCAATATTTCTGGTTGGTCTGTTCCACCGAATGACTTAGAGAATAAATATATTTATTATAAAGTTACTTTAAAATATTTTTTAAAGGGTTTTTGTTTTTTGCATTCCTGTTAATAATAACTCAAACTCTTGATTCCTGGCTCAGGTCAGAGGTCCAGCAGTCTGCATACCAAATGGGAATGTTATTCTTCTTGCAATACAGAGACAACATCCTAGCAGTCCATATCTATCAAATATGTATTGTAACAACAGTGCATAGAGATAATATATTATCCCATCCTTCAAACTCTAAGAGGTTGTTCTCTTTAAGGAGGTTGTCTTCCAGCAGTTGAGAAGTTCTAATACTTGAGTCTAGTTGGAATTATAAGGGTGCACAAATCATTAAGTGGGTAATTTCTTTTCTGGATGATTATAGCTGCTCATACTGGCACATGTAAAGTGTTATGTCTTTAGGTTATAGAGACATAAGGTCTGGCCTTTGATCTCTGAAGCAATAGATGTCAAGACATCTCAGGGAAGAAAAAACTCCTTGCAACAGAAAGAAAGAAAGAATTGAAGATACAGAAAGGATATGTTCTCAGAAATGAGGGTAGTAATACCTTGATGAGATTAGATGACTAGTTTTTTGACAGAAGACTAGGAAGTTATGGTGCAAAAGGCCTGCAGTATACCAGAGAAGGTTCTTATCATGAATAAGGATAAGGGCATAATGAAAAGGACGTTGAACAAGTTGGTTCATTTTATATCAGTTTTGACTGAGCAGAATACTTTTGCTCATTTTTCTTTTGCATCAGGGCCTTGATCAAATAGCCTGGTGCCATTACTGAATAAACCACCTCGTTTTTGTAGCTTCCTATAATCTTCATTTCTGACCAATTAGCACCTTATCTTCATTTCCAGTAGTTTATGAGATCATATTTTATGCTGCATAGGCTTTATGCCCATATAATTTAACTTCATATTTATTTATTCCTCATTTAATTTAAAAAAAAAAAAATAATTCAACTAGTACAGTAAAATTTCTCTATACTCTATAAATTTCTCTCCCATTATTAGGCATGTGTATAACATTTAAAATGCCATTTTTATTTAACCTTTAATTTATCAAGACTGATCTCATGGACTGGTTTAAATAAAGGTCCAATGTGATTTCATTGGAGAAAAGGTTCCCTCACAGCTACTGTGGCCTCAGATTAAGTTGATTTTATAACACTCATCAGAACCTGAATTAAGGTTAAGATTATGTTAATATTACGAAGCTCTTTAAAATCCTGGATGAATATGGATACACCTAAACCCGTGTTTTAGTCTAAAATAGCAGAGAGGAAGAGAAAATTAGGTTTTGAGTTTTTTCTTGCATTGTTTTCACCTTCTTTTCCCTTTGAATAATGATCAAAACATACAGTAGTCCAAGAAACATTGTTATACATGTTGGAACACAACCCTTCTGAAAAAAACAGCAGGGATTTATACAGGGAAAAATACCAAGAATCACTTTCTTCCCACCCTTAGTAACTTCAACAGCCTTCCCCACAAACATCTTAGCAAGTCTTCAAAATTTTCTAGCTCTTACTGGGGGCATAGGCTTGATTCTGTGTAAAAACCTGCAATCTCATTCCCATGACACTGCTATAAACTGCTTTAGATGCTTTTCCAGTTGTTTCTGTCACACGTGAATACATCTTCAGCCCCTTTTTAATTACCTGTGACTTCCCTGTCATATCTGCAGAGCGGGTCCTTGATCTAGTCTCCATCATTCTAAGAAAGAATAGGGATCCACCCCACTATCCTGGAAAGCCTACCAAAGCACCACCCTGAAGGAATTAGTTCCTTTCATCTCCTGCTTAAACAAGAAAATTAAATGAAAACTTACTTAAATAAAGAAAATATGACAATTGAAAAAGACTCATAAGGAAAACAAAGGGAGCTGGAAGGAAAGATCTATAAAAAGCTTCAGGCAGACCCTACAAGGCTGGCAAAGCTCCAATCCTCTGAAATAGAAAAATCGATTAGATACACCAAGCAGAGATATGATGCACCAGGCGGAAAGGGAAAAAAATCCTGTTCTACACAGAGCTGAAGACAGAGGCAGAGACAGAGAGTATGCAACCACATCTTTCTAGTCAGAAACAGTCTGAGGCAAAACCACACTAATTACTCCTAAAAATACATCCAGATCTTTGTGGACTTCTGTGTGCTTCTCAATAAATTCACAGTTTAAGATTTCAAACCCTGAAATGAAGGCATTCCTATAGCCATCAAATGCCGGTATTCTTAAATCCACAAAAAGGAAAACTGAACTGTTTGTGAAGGGGGTGGCAATAAAAGTAATTAGAATAGGCAGACAGAAAAATCACCCATCTGGATAATTTGTATACCATGCAGAATTCTCTTTAACTAACTTATTTACTGAGAAGCTGTACAGAGCTGTGTTAGAGCCATTATCCCCTGAAACTTAGACAATAACTGAAACTTCGACAGAAATTTAGACGGTAACAAGAATGTTACTAACAGTTGTTCAGTCAGATATCACCAAGAAATGAATAAAAGATTTTGCAGATGATGCCAAGTTAGGTGGGAGTGAGTGTGGACCTGCTTGAGGGTAGAAAGGCTTTGCAGAGGGATCTGGACAGGCTGGATCCACAGGCTGAGGCCAATGGGATGAGGTTCAATACGGTCAAGTGCCAAGAATTGCTCATGGGTCACAACAATCCCATGCAACCCTACAGGCTTGGGGAAGAGTGGCTGGAGAGCTGCCTGGCAGAAAAGGACCTGGGATTGTTGGTCGACTATCAGCTGAATAATAGCCAGCAGTGCGTCCAAGTGGTGAAGAAGGCCAACATATCCTGGCCTGAATCAGGAACAGCATGGTTAGTAGGACTCTGGAGATGATCGTCCCCCTGTACTCAGCACTGGTGAGGACACACCTTCAGTACCGTGTCCAGTTTTGGGCCTCTTACCACAAAAAAGACATTAAAATGTAGGTCCAGAGAAGGGCAACAAAGCTGGTGAAGGGTCTGGAGAATAATTCTTACAAGGAGAGGCTGAGGGAGCTGGAGTTGTTTAGCTTAGAGAAAAGGAGGTTGAGGGGGGATCTTACTGCTCTCTACAACTACCTGAAAGGAGATTGTAGAGAGGTGAGGGTCGGTCTCTTCTCCAAAGTCACAGTGATAGGACAAGAACAAATGGTCTCAAGTTGTGCGAGGAGAGGTTCAGATTGGATATAAGGAAAAAAAATTACACTGAAAGGATTATCAAGCATTGGAACAGGCTGCCCAGAGAAGTGGTTGAGGCGCTATCCCTGGAGGTATTCAAAAGATGTATTGACATTATGCTTAGTGACATGGTTTAGTGATGAGTTGTTTTTATCAGAGTTAAGTTGATGGCTGGACTAGATGATCTTAATAGGTCCCTCCAACCCAGACAATTCTATGATTCTAATTGTCACAGTGAATTTAACTGCATTCTATGTATTTAGAACTGCAAAGAAAAGTTTTACCACTTAATATTCAATAAAGGGATGAGAAATGGAATAGAAAGGTGAAACCTTAGGAAGAGCTAAGGAATAGAGTGGTGTCTGCTTATGGCTTTGGATAGTAAATTATTACAGACTTGAAATACCTAATACACCTTGAAACTCCTTGGAGTATAATGAAAATTCATCCTTCATCCAGAACGGAAATCTGCATAGAATACCATCAGTTCTTTATTAGGACTCTCTGTGGAAAAGACAAATGCAAAAATTAAGGACATAAACTCAGCACGTAATTTTCCTGGACAAAACAGAGCTGCCTGCAGTCTCCCATGGTGCTAAGCAGGTCAGATGTTCGTAAGAAGAATTCTTGTTAGGTGTCAAAGCTCTGCTTCAGCACAAAAAATTGATGCAACTCTCATTATAGGGCTGTTTGAGGTTCATGGTTTAGGCATTGTTAGTGTTACATTCCCTTATGGGCCCCATTTGACTAGGCATGCTCTGAACAAAGCTAACATATATTGACAACACTGAGTTGCGCAGAAAATGCAAGTCACAGTCCATTTTATTCATAAGTAGGGACAGACATCTTTGTGGTGTAGATCTTCCTGCCTTGGGAACAGTTTCTGGATTGGGTTTAATAGGAGAGCAAGCCATAGCAAAAAATAGTCCAATTTTGTGGCATAAAAATTCTTTTTGAGAAGAAGATAGTGCATCTCATAACCGTGTTATGGATTCTATTTGCTTTTATCTAATATTTGCCTAACTTGAAACATAAATCTCCCCACAAAAAAATCTACTGCTTTTAACTAGATACCTTAACCATTGGGTTTCTTATCAAACTTTCTTTTTTCTGTCTGTGGTGGGTTCAGCTTGGCTGTCCTCCAGGTGTCCACTGAAGCCACTCTGTCACTCCCCTTCCTTAGCTGGACAGAGAGAAACAATATAACAAAAGACTCATGAGTCAAAATAAGACGAAGGAGACCACTCAGCAACTACCATCATGGGCCAAACAGTCTTGACTCAGGGAAATTAATTTAATTTATTGCCAATTAACAGGATAAGATAATATGAAATAAACCCAAATCTTAAAACACCTTCCTACCACCTGTCCCTTTTTCCTTGGCTCAACTTCATTCCCAGTTTCTCTACCTCCTGCCCTTGAGAGCAGGGGGACAGTGAATGGGGTTGTGGTCAGTTCATCACATGTTATCTCTACTGCTCCTTCCTCCTCACATTCTTCCCCTGCTCCACACATGCACACAGTCCTCCATGAACTTCTACAATGTGAGTCCTTCACACAGGCTGCTGTTCTTCACAAACTCCTCCAGTTCCATGGAGTACAGTCCTTCAGGAACAGACTGCTACCCCATGGGGTCACAGTCCCACTAGAAAATCTGGTGCAGTGTGGCCTACTCTTCATCAGGCCACAGGTCCTTCCAGAAGCCTGCTCTAGGCCTCTGCTTTCTGCCTTTTATCTGTGTTTCTTTCCGTCCTAATGCACAGCTGGCAAATGTTGTGAGAACTGTATTCAGTCTGGAGGAAAGTCAGCCATCCAGATGAGGACTCTGAGATCTGTCATTGAACACTAAACACCTCTCAGGGGGGTAAGGCCTGACTGGGGTATAGTCTTTTGTCTTGTCACTTTCAATATTCCCTCAATATCATCAATATCATGTACTGTTTCTTTCCAGGGTTTTGGTTTGGTTTGGTTTGGTTTGGTTTGGTTCGTTGGTTTGGTTTGGTTTGGGGTTTTTTGGTGCCCAAATAAATTGCTGAAGTGAACTTTTTTGCAGGTAATATGAGTTTACCCGCCACCTGTGAATAAATATTTACTGTCTGCTGTACAGAAATAGATATATTTACACCTGCTCATCTCTAGTTTTGTAGAATGAGTCCTTATTCATAAATGTGGCAGCTTACTAGAGTAGCTAAGGTATGACTTTTTTATGACTTGCTAGGCAAGACAGAACATAAAACGTCCACATAAGTCACCAAGAGATTAGTTACTTCAGCTTCAGGATGCAGCAACTTTTGTTACTAATTTTTGTCAACATCTCTCCACTTTTCTCCTCTTTACCACATACACACACTCTATTTGGGAAGGAAAGCTGCACCCATTTTTTATCTTTCAGTCTTGAGCATTAAATTTAAGCAGTGAATACATGATTTGCATGAGAGATTAAGACAATTGTTTCATGCAATGTTATAGGTTATAGGTTAGGGGACCAAAATATGTTTTTAAGGAGTCATATTTTAGCCTTTGCTCATGGATGTTTCACCAAAACTTCATAATTAAATTAAATGTTTACAAAGATACAATGTGAAACATCCTGCCAGTCTGCAAGCCATAGCCTCTTGCTTCATTAAAGTCAAACTATTTTACACTAAATTGCTATAAAAGGAAAAACACAAAGACACAATATCATTATCAGTACAAACATATACTTCAGTTAAGGCATGGGGGTTGGACTAGATGATCTTTCAAGGTCCCTTCCAATACCTGATATTCTGTGATTCTGTAATTCCACACTAAGTCAAATATATAGCTCTGTGCTGAGCATTCCTGTTTCACACTCCAAAAGTAAGATACCCAGACTCCATGCTTCACAGTACATTGCCTTTCATTTCACAGTATGCCCCCTTCTGTCTCATATTTAGTTGTAGTAAAGCACATTATTGCTTGTTTATGGTTGTTTGAGAAACTTTTCGTAACTCTACTATAGTAACAGGTATTCATTTTCATTAGTTGCTTTTCCTTTGTCCCTGTCTACAGACTCTACTATCAAAGAAACATACTAAGACCCATCCCTCAAAAAACCTGATTCCTGCAGAATCTCAATAGAATTTAATCCCTCTTAGACCATTTGGTTTCAGTTCCACTTGCAGACCCATATGTATAGATGTAGAAATTTACATAGGAACTGGAAGTTTTATCTGCTTATTATAATCAATGGAGATCCATTCAACACTGTCAGTGGAGTTGAAGAAACTATTAAGCTGACCAAATGTATATACCTAATTTAGATTAAACTAAGTAACTTTTAGACTCCAGTAGCTGCAATGGCTCTTATGGCCTATAGTGAGGGTTTAGTCACCTATAACACAAGTTGTAATCTGCCTAGTAAAACTACAGGTTAATGGTAAAAAATGAGTTGGAACAGACTTAATGATATTCTGTAGTACAAACACCACCTGAAAGTAGGGGTAAAATGTCAACAGTGTAGTTAAGTGTTAGGCACTACATAGTTAGGCACTAAATCTCAGTCCTAGTCAACTAATAGTCATAAATAAGGGCAGAAGTTTCCTGTGTTTATAAGCTTTATTTTCAGAAGTTTATAAGTTCAAAAACACGTGTACGATTGCTTAAGTTCCCCATACGTAGTAGGCATTAGGTACTTAATGCCTTCTTTGCCTCAGTCTTTACCAGGTGTTCCCTGGAGACCCAGCCTTAGGAGCTAGGATACAGGGTGGGAGGGGAATCAGAACCTCACAATTAGTGAGGAAGTGATCAGTGACGGGCTGCACTGTCTGGATGCACACAAGTCTATGGGACCAGATGGGTTACACTAAGGGGTGCTGATGGAGTTGGCAGACATGTTTGTCAAGCCGCTTTCCATTATTTTCCTTAGGTCATGGCTAAGTGGGGAGGTCCCGATGGACAGGAAGGTAGCAAATGTAACACTCATCTACAAGAAGGGCAAAAGAGAAGACCCAGGAAACTACAGACCTGTCAGTCTGACCTCAGTACCAGGGAAAGTCATGGAACAGATCATCTTGATTACCGTCACTAACCATGTAATGGACAACCAGGGGATTGGGCCTAGTCAGCATGGGTTTATGAAAGGCAGGTCCTGGGTCCTGCCTGACGAACCTGATCTCTTTCTATGACAAGATGATATAATTGTTGGATGAGGGGAAAACTGTGGATATTGTATACCTGGCCTTTTGAAAAGCATTTGACACTGTCCCCCACCAAATTCTCATGGAAAAGCTGGCTGCTCATGGCCTGGGTGAACATACGATCTGCTGGATCGAGCACTGGCTGGAAGGATGGTCCCAAAGAGTGGTACTCAGTGGAGTTAAATCTAGCTGGCGGCCAGTCACAAGTGGTGTTCCTCAGGGCTCAGTATTGGGGCCATTTCTGTTTAATGTCATTATTGATGATCTAGACAAAAAAAGCACCATCAGTAAGTTTGCAAATGACACTGTTAGGTGGAATTGTTGGTCTGCTTGAGGGTAGGGGAGCTCTGCAGAGGCACTTGGATAGATTGGATTGATGGGCTAATGTTAATGACATGGACTTTGGCGGTGGTGGTCGATGGGCGGCTGAACATGAGCCAGCAGTGTGCCCAGGTGGCCAAAAAGGCCAATGGCATCCTGGCTTGCATAAAAAACATTGTGACCAGTAGAAGTAGGGAGGTAATTGTCCCCCTGTACCCAGCACTGGTGAGGCCACACCTTGAGTATTGTGACCAGTCCTGGGCACCTCAGCACAAGAGAGATATTGAGGTGCTGGAGACCTCATCATTCTCTACAACTGCTTGAAAGGACATTGTAGAGAAGTTGGTGCTGGTCTCTTCTTAAAGGTAATTAATGATAGAACAAGAGGCTGCAAGCTGCAACAGGGTAGGTTTAGGCTGGACGTTAGGAAAAAATTCTTCACAGAAAGAGTGGTCAGGCACTGGTATGGGCTGCCCAGGGAGGTGGTGGAGCCTCCATCACTGAATGTGTTTAAGAGTAGATTGGATGTGGTGTTGAGGGATATGGTGTAGGGGAGAACTTTGTAGAGTAGGGCAGATGGTTGGACTCGATGAGCCCAAGAGTCTCTTCCAACCTAAAAGATTCTATGATTCTATATAGTTCGGTTTTGAAGGTCTTCAAAGACGCTAAAATCTCATCTTTGACTGGAGAAAATGCATATCTAAATCAAGTAGATTAAATCCTACTCCTGTTACTCTAGCATATATATTATAGGCAGATATATAAGGAGCAGTTTATCTTACTCAATATATAATGAGCAGTTTACCTTACAGTAAAATCTAATGATTTTCTATTTGATATATATTGTGTAGAATTTTAACCTCTAGATGTTCAAAGTCCTGCAACAGGTAAATGAAATACCTTTCAGTCACTTACTTTAGTACTAGTCTTTTGAGATTGAATGCACCATTTTTGATGACTTTCACCTGTAAATTCTTTCTTTCTCTTTATCATAATTGTTTGACAATGAGTGTGAAGATAAAAAAACAAAACAAAACAAAACAAAACAACAAACAAAAAACCCAAACAAACCCCCCAAACTAGAAAAGAACTTAAAAAGAAATTTTTTCTTACTTTCCAATCTTTGCTTGAATTTGTAATATACTTGGATATTGTAACATAATAGCTTGTTATCATCTTTCATAGAGATGCTTCAACAATTCAGTCATATTATTGAGACAATCTCACAATATGTTGTACATATAATGCCATAGAACGTAGTTCAATAGCCTAAATACAGATAGTGAGGTGGGTCTTTTGTACTTTTTATAATGGATTAAAAATCCATTAGTTCTACAAAAGAGAAAAGGGTTCATAAAACCTGTGGAATACAGACAAATAGGAGCTAATGTCTTTAATTACATGGTCTTACTTTTTTTTTTTGTCATATATAAATGCATTTTATATTCTATATGGAATGATTTGTTGCCTATCAACCACACTGATCATATTACACTTCTGGGAATCTTTATTGTATGTAATTAATTTTTTTCTTTACCAAAATAATGTAAAAAACAAACAAACAAAAACAACAAAACCCCACCCAAATTAAATTTATTCTCAAAATAGGACTACTGACTTATATGTAACAGATTTATTGCACTCAGATTCAGTCTTAAGTTAGCTATTTATGCACATTGGGTTTCATCCATCATGAATTAATCACCACTGACTAATAGAAATATATATATAAAATCCAATATTTTGTCTTTTCTTAATTATATAGATAAAGAACACTATGAAAAAAAAAAAAGATAATGATTAACTCATGACTATGTAACTTGCAGAACAAAAAACACTAAGGTCAAAAATTCTGAGGTTTTTGCAAATATAATTCTAGAAGTTTTTAAACATGAAAAACTGTGTTTGTTCTTGAATTCCTGTTATTCTCAGGACAGCTTTATTCTGGGCTGAGCTAAATTTCATTTCTTGAGATGGGCCAATGTTAATGGCATGGCCTTCAATGAGGCCAAGTGCCAGGTCCTACACTTGGGCCACAACAACCCCATGCATCGCTACAGGCTTGGGGAAGTGTGGCTGGAGAGCTGCCTGGCGGAAAAGGACCTGGGGGTGCTGGTCGAC
>VZTM01028865.1:0-34156 GCA_013400555.1 Jacana jacana
TACTTTTCTAATCAGAAAAAGTGGCACACATTGTTTAAAGCGGTAATACATATATAAAAAAACCCCACTTGATTGTTAAGCATATGAAATAACTTTTCTTTAGCCTTCAGAATCCCAATTAAATATTTGTGATACATATAAAGTTCACACTTGTCCTTGAAGTGATATAAAAGTAGCCTAACTGGGATATTATATACTATATAATTTGAGAAACAGAAGGTGATAATATAAAAAATAAAAAGGCTCCTAAAACCATGCAAGAGATCTGCAATTAAGGATGTACAAGAAACTTGCATTGCCATTCTCAAACTACTAAAATCTTCATTTTACAACTTCCATTATTATTTTTTTACATCATTTTTCCATGAAAGTAAAAAAATATCCCTCAAAACTGTGCATAACACTGACAACTAATTTTGCAGAACTCTGTGAACAAGATTGTGTTGCTGCTTTAAGGATAGTCACCTTTCCATTCTTGTCCTCAAATCTGCCCTATGCTATCACTTTTATCTTTCTGTCCCCTCTGTAATAAGGAGACACCATGTGCATCCCTGTGTTATAGTGCAGGACAATCTTACTGGTTTGTAATGTGGCTCATACTTGTAGAAATAGAAAAGGTTTGACCTTATCCAGCAATTCTAAATCTGGCTAATACCTCCTAAGGAGTAGGACTTTGACATGGACATGGATGCATTGGAGGTCAGGGACACTTGTCCTCCTCAAAGGTTATTGCATTTCCCCCTATGTAGACTGTACACAACTATGTGTTAACATCAGAAAATAAACTAGACTCAAAGTAACCATGGCAACGCCAACACAAATGCACTGCTGATAGTACATGTTACAACATGTGAATCTGAAAGGAAAAAGATAATGCTCTAAATTTCCTGTTGGCCTGAGAAGATTCAAGCAAGGACACCCAAACTGATATTCTGAGATATCTGTCCTCATCCTCCTGAAGACTGCTAGAGGAGCCATCCTTCTTCTCCCTTTCAATTTTGCTTGTGGTTAAATTTGATAAAAGCAGCTATAAATCTGTGACAGTTGTGGGTTTTAATCATCATCCATGGGCATCAATGTATTCTTTGCTTTAAGTAAAGCTCCATATTTAAGTTTACCTATTTACTGAGCCAGGTGCCTTGTTATAGAAAAGGATATGAGCAAAAGTAAACATTCTATGAACAATTAGGGAATTTGACATCAAGAAATCCAGTGGGAAATCACAACATAGCTCAGTAGAAGGACAAAGTTAAATATGTGATGGTAACAATGTGAAAGACATAAGAAAACCATTGTATTCATGTTACAAATACATAATCTATTAAAAGAGTAGAGTGCTAATTCTTGAACCAGTTCTGGTTGTCTATATTTTGAATGACCAGAGCTTATGAAAAGAGATCAATCTTCTTAATAATGCATTATTAATAGCAAACCTGTCTATCTAACCTGCCATAGGTTAGATGTAGGGCTGCCATATATATATATAGATCTGTACATGACATCTTTTTTTTCTCTAGATATGTAAGTATTTTGACTAATTTTCTGGGATTTCCAGGTGTCTGGCAGCTTATACGGGCAAATAGGCCCAGGTGTGCTGCAAATACGAGACTCTGAACGTGTACAGACCAATTTTACAGCTCATGCCTAGTAAAACTCTTATGGAAATATGACAGGTCTAATCTACGTGGATCTCTTACTCTGTTACCAATCTCAGTTAAGAAAACATATGGTAGCTAAGAAAAAGCAAAATCCGACCTTCATGAAAGATAATTAAGAAATAAGTCACTGATGAGCTTTACGAGTATAAGCATTGTAGAGAACAAAGCTAGGTGGAAAGAGTTAATAGACCTGAGCTGTGCAAGACTCAAGACAACCTAACTAGCTGCCATAAGTAGAAGAATCAAAGACACTGAGTGTATGTATATATATACATATATATGTATATATATATAAAAGTCATATAAATCAGGTGCTTACTGATGAGAAAATAACGGCTGTTGCACAGCCCTGTGCTCTCAAGGGCAGGACAACATGCTAAAGAAAGGATGGGCAACTGGCTGCCTTTGAAGCACATGCAGCTTGAGAGCAGTTCAAGCACATCTTCCGTATTCCAGCTATGCAATGATCTCTGCAGGACACAGCTGGTATGAGGGCAGACACTAACAAATAGTGCAGATACACAGACAAAGTAAAACAACAGGAACTACTGAGACTCATAGAGCTGATTCACTCTTAGATTTAAGAACATATTCAGATCAGCCAAGTGGGAATTCTGAAAAGATTTTTTGCCTCCCACCTCTGACCTGGATTGTGTGATTCCCTTCCTTTTACCTCTTCAAGAGTGTTAGGTTATATTATATGCCCTGTGGTAAGATTCTGGGTTGCATCTCATAAAACCAGGAAGGTTGGTCAAGGCCATGGCAGAAGGCACACGCTTGCTGAACTCAAAAGCAAACCAAATACAAAGCAAGTAAGAGAGAAACACTGCAAGTAGCTCATAAATGCCTTTAAGGCTAAGAGTTTAGCAGGAATAATGCAGCCTCCTTTTTATGCAGTAATGTGGAATAATAAAAACAGTAGTGCTTAAGGCTGTGTAACAGTCTGTATACAGGAGAATTACCTAGATAATTCAAAATTGACACTGAGGCATAAGCAGACTAAGTCAAAAGAGAGAATATGGGAAAATATTTGCTTACAGCACCATACTATCATTGGCATTATCAGTAAAGTAAAAGTAAGTTAAGTGGCTACTGCTTTAGAAAAAAAGAAGGCATTAAGTTGCACTCTGTGAAGTGAAAACAATAAAGCTGTTAAAACTACTGTCCTCCCAAGAAAATAAGTAGTTGGAAGAAAATGGCCAAAACTTATTATAATAAAAATGCCAGAGTAATGAAACCTTTCACACCCTACTCCATTATAATAGCATGTCTCAAGCAGTCCATGGCATCCCAAAAATTTAAGTAAAAAGAAGGAACAACACAGGTCTAATGCAGTAAAAGGAAAAAGGAATCAGGGATTTAAGGGAATAGCAGGTAATTAAGGACTGATTCAGTAAATCGTATCAAATCTGATTATGGAAATACACTTTGGATGCTGAAACCACAGATGTTATGCGGAGCATTGTAGCTAGGATTCCGAAGGCTTTCTATAGCACCCGTTGAGGAGAGAGATAAAAGGCAATTGAATTGTGAAAAGCAGCTGCAATCACTAGCAGAAGTTATCACTTCACCTGCATCATGTATGCTTAGAGATACGGTACAGCTATGATGCATCCTAATGTTACCAAGCAGAAAACATCAATAAAAATATGTCCAGGCTCCTTTGATTCATTGCAGTCTTTTAGACTTTTAGACCAGAACTGTCCTGTTGGCAGATGTCTAGGGATAGATGCTCAGATGTGTCCTATAAATGTCCCCATGGTGATTTTTGGTTGATAGTATGGGAAAAACCCACAGTATTATAGCGGCTCACCCATATAGCGGCAAATCCATAGCAGCTCAACACCTACTTAGCTCTGCTGACTGTTTTAAATTTGAACTCTGTGCTACAGAGAAGAGTAGGCATGAGGAAGCTGGGGAAGAGGGATGTGTGTGCAAAATTGCCTCTGCTTCAGGGTAAGGATCAAAGCAATGACATTACGTGATGATGTGAAGAAATGAAACGTGTAAGCAAAGATAGAAAACTGATTGTGTTTCTGAACTGATTTTGGTCCTTTCCCTGGATATTTACCGCATTAGCTACTGTGAAAAGATCATGCAAGTTTAAGAAGCCACCAAAGCAGTAATAATAATAGTAAAATGGCCTGGTTTTATACCTTGTCTATGTGGACCTTCACTCCTGACAAACCAAGGCAACACAGGAATGATATTTTGAAATATGCTTCCAAGGCTACAAAGCAAGAACAAGCTGAAGACACTAACACAGTATATGTGGAAATAGTTTTGGAACCTTAGGGGAATCAAAGTAATAGAGAAAAATAAAATTACAGGAATTGCACATAGTTTACAGGGAAGGGAAGGAAACCAATCACATGGTGATTTCAAAATACTATTACACTTGAAACTGAACAGAAACTAAGGCTGATATAGCATTTCATTACGAAACATGATTTTAGTATTAAATATCCCATCTAGCTGTAAGATAGTTGTTAGCCAAAAGCAGTTTATTGGAAAAAATAAAGCAACTCATAACCATTCTTGTTTGTGAGGAATATAACAATTTGAGTTCCAGCAAGGCTAGAAAGCAAAAGGGAGTAGGTCACACAGTGCTGGGCTGTACATTACAGCTGTGAGGAATGGGCTGGGTGTTGCAGTTCATCCCCAGCCAGCTGGTAGGATCTTGCACCTGCTTGCTCAGTTCTCCCGATGGCAGGATGTGGAAGAGAATCAGAAGAGTAAAAGTGAGAAAACTTGCGGGCTGAGATAAAGGCAGTTTAATAGGTAGAGCACAAGCTGCACACGCAAGCAAAGCAAAACAATAAATTCATTCATTGCTTCCCATCAACAGACAGGTGTTCAGCCATCTCCAGGAAAGCAGGGCTCCATCAGGTTACTTGGGAAGACAAACACCATCACTCGAAACATCCCCCTTTCTTCTTCCCTCAGCTTTGTATAATGAGCATAATGTCATGTGGTGTGGGATATCCCTTCAGTCAATTGGGGTCAGCTGTCCCAGCTGTGCTCCCACCTACCTTTTTGTGCACTCCCAGCCTTCTCGCTGGTAGGGTGATGTGAGAAACAGAAAAGGTCTTGACTGCTTAGTAACAACTAAAAACACTGGTGCACTATCAACACTATTTCCCATCCCAACTCAGAAACGCAGCACCAGTTTAACACTATCTCAACTGAAACCATAACACTAGGCTGGATGGAACTGTAAGAATGCCATGATTCAGAAATACCCACTTAATCACTGTTCTTTAGTATAACTCACCCTGCATTGGCTACAGTTTTCCAGCTTGTAGGCAAAACAGGGAACAGACAATTTGCTTCATGGGCTCATTTAACGCCTGCTCTTTCATAGAATGAGGACATTCCTCTTCTTCTCCCTGCCTTTCTCCCTTTTTTCCTCCCCCCTGACCCTCCACATCCACACCCCTTTTCTTTAAAATATCATTTTTAATATATATTATTTGGTTAGGAATTTTCTTTCTCATTAAATGCTTTGATGAATATGAAGTATTTCGGAGGGACTTAAATAATTACACATCATTGCAGATCAAAGTTTGCATTGACATGATGGTCCATATCTTAAACTGTAGTCACATGTTTCATGTCTTTATTATATTCCAAATTTTATTATTTATTCCAGAGGCTATTTTTCTAGCTTTCTTGTCACTCAAAAATGACTTAACAGTCTTCCAATATCTGAGACTAGGCATACGACTATGCATATTAAAAGATCATTTGAACCAATGGATCAGTACCTCTAGTCATCCTTATTTCTTGAGTGTTGTCCTTAGCATCTGTGACTGAACCATAAGGTAATTTAAATTACCCAGCCTTCATGTAAAAGGTCTTATTTACTTAAAAATCATTGATTTTTGATTTACTTAAAACTCATTGATTTGTAAGTAAATGATCTTCATTGCTACCAGAAGTCTGCCTAGTTAGGCTCTAAATATTACCGTACAGTCATAATATAATGATGGACTAAATGTTATTGTTAATCCAACTCTGAGATTTCTCAGGGATTACTGGTTTTAGGATAATGGAGATTAAAAAGTCTCCATGGCTAATTGAGATTCTGAATGGAATGTATCATATAGGAAATACTGATAAGAATATTAGGAAATTAAGAAACCACTTTTTCACACTGGAGGAAATTACATATTATTTTATGAAAAAAAAATGTTTTATTTGCCTGTTCACCTCTCTATGATTCTACTACACACAACTGATTGCATTTCAGATATTCCTTATATCACAGTTTTAAAAATTATTTACTTTTCCCTCTAAAAACATTTAACCAAAATCAGAAAATCGATACAACTTTCTGCGTAAATTTCAAAAAGAAGTATAGGTCTTCTTAATTAAGACCAATAAAAAAGAATTTAAATTGGTTTTATTACTAACACCCATCAATCAGAAGGAACACACTCTTGTAACAGTTACAAGAAAGTACTTTAAACATTTAATATATAATTAAGAAATAGAAAAACTTTGGACACTTCGATGTGTATAGGTGTACATGTGTTTCCCTGTCACTGTATATGCACACATATACATACAAATATACAGATAACAGTTTTAGGTCTACTTCCTCAAGAACAAAGTTCCCATTCTAACCAGACATCTCTGTGGCTGCAAGACTGACCTACTGAAGGAAGGTTGTACTCAAGCAGCTAGCACATTCAAGCTAATGAACAAGATACATGCTGCTGGTATTCTTTCACCTCATGGTATATGAAACTTTCAAACGCTGTTTTCTTCTTTGATCTTGTCCTATTCAACATGACCTCTGCCATATGTTTTTCTTTGATTGTATAATTGGTTTTTACCTTTTTCTTTCTTTTACTTTCTTTTTTTTCCTCCCCGCTCTATGCTTACAGGTCCCTATTCTTTCCTTCTTTTTCCTTTTTTCTTTCCTTTATTTATTCTTTTACATTACTTTTTTTAATGTTGGACAACATAAGCAGTCATTTTGCATGCAGAATTCAGTGAAAACGCACGAATTAGGAGTGAAAATATAGCAAGAAGTTTGACAAAAAGAATGATGTATAAATAACTTTCTGGGCACACATTCTCAACGTACCTTCACTAAATCAAAGGTTGTATTCCAACTGCTTGCAAGAAAAGTTTTCTATATTTTTTGTCTCTGTGTTTCATCAGTTAGCCCTATGCGTACATTTTAACAGCACTTTAAAAAGAAGAAATCAAGGCAAACTTTTTCAGAATACCCTAACAGATGTACATTGACTTACTTCCATCAAAACTAAAGTGACTGCTGTAATTTTTCATCAAATTTGCATCCATTTACATCCTTCTGAACAAGACAGAATTTTTTAGAGTTGTTTTCAAATGAGACATATAATTCTGTTCTGTACAATTTTCCTGGAATGTTCTTAGGCCCGTTGCTGCACTGGAAGATTAACAGTACTGAAAAGGTTTAGAATTCTTGATAGGGAAAAACTCAAGCCTATTGTGACAAGCATCAAAATCTTCTTGGCACTGCTGCTTAAGCTTTATGTGGAATCTGTGCTCTTGGGGGGTGTGTGTGTGGGAAATTAAGTTCTTAGTTTGCATATATTAGACATACAAAAGCCTGTAGTTTTGACATGAGCTCTGTAGTCACAGGAATCTACACGACTAGCATATTTGGGCTAGTGTTGTGATCAAGTTTCTGGCCCCAGCCAAAGAGTAAGAGTTCCAGTACTGTATTTCAGACTTCATCTTGCACGAAAGGAGAATTATCTCCTGATCCCTTTCAGACTCCACCTGTGCAGAGCCCCAGATGCTGTCACCCTGTGTCCTGGTTCCGGGAGGGACAGGGTTAATTGTGCTAGCAGGGGCACTGGTATTCCAGCCCCTGGGAACCGTGCCCAGAGGGTAGCTGGGAGCTGGCTGAGAAGCGGGGGGGACAGGAAGTCGGGGGGGCGCAGTGCGCCGTAGGGGATGATCCTGGCTGCAGCCGGTGAGTGGTTGGCAGCGTAATCTTGTTTTTATACTTCTGCATCCCTGGTACTGGTAGTGGTTCGTTGTGCTGTTAAACTGCCCACGAGTTTTGCCTTTTTCTTCTGATTTTGCCCTCCTGGCTCTCGATGGGCTCAAGAGGGAGAGGCTACCACCTGGTTCTTTGTTGCCGACTGAGGCTAAACTGTGACACCCTGAAATGACCAAACAGTTGTGCTGATTAGGGAATCCTCAGATGAGGAGTTTGCCTTGCTGCAAACCCTCCATGAACCTTATTTCACCATGGCATCCAGTTTTATTAGTAAATTGGGATAAAAGCCAGTGCAGACAACGTAGATTTTAAATATCTGATTCAATCTCTAGCAGTGTCTCCCTTTCTTCATTGAGGAGGGAAGGATAAGGGAAAAATGGTCTTGGTTACATACCTTAATTTGGGTGCAGTGAATCTGGATCTTACTATTCCCATTTTTCTTTCCCCATGGAGTTTCCTGCCATTCTCATCAACCGCATCGTTCAGCTTTTCATGCCTTATGAGCACATCAAAATAAAGACACAAAACTTTTAAATAATCTGGGCATCATGAGTGATCTGGTTAATAATGGAAACAGAAGGAGATATTCAGAACGGATATTTATTTTAATACAGCTTCATTTTGCATAGCACTTTCCAATAGGCACTTTAAATTTAAGAATCTGAACTAGAATGGAATCAACAGTCATTTTAAGCTGCTTGAATGATATACAGTACAGGAATTGTTTTTTGAAGTTTTAGATAAAGGCAGGAGTTGTATGAGTGATTTGTAGCAAACAATTCTATTTGATTAATTTTGCTGTCTTTCCTGTTGGTGCTCTGTGAATATTTATTCATTATGTGAAATTATTCACAAATGCCTTTAGTGAATAATTCTTGGTTTGCAGATGCTTTGCAAATAGTTCATAGCAGCTATCTGTCATTTTCCTCATTTTTGATGGGGTTTGTAAGCATGGAGCATTGTTTCTATTCCTTAGCAGTTTGATTTATATAGCAAAATAACACAGTAGGAATTGCATATTTTACATGATGCTATCTGAAAACCACTTTAGTGAATATTGAAGCTCGAATGTTTTTTTTGGGTAGAAATCTCATCAGTAATAACAAAGCTCATAGATCTCTGCAGGGAAAAAAAAGTATGCAAGAATAATATGCTCTGATAAACTCTGAGCCTGGGGTGGGTGGTCGACTCTAGAGATCCCTTTTAACCTAAATTATTTTATGTTCCTAATAACTAATGTTTTCAAACCCAAATGAGTCCATTTATTTACCCCTATTCTTCCTTAGTGAAATGAGAGGTGGGTTCATCTCTGCACCTCCAGACATAAAAAATTTAGGTATTATGTCTAAACTCATTGTCTATGGTCTCTTTACAATAAATACAGAGTGGGTTTTTTTTTTTAATATTGTTTTATTTATTTTATTTTAGAGGATAGTCTGACACCCAAAAAAGTAAGATGCCACATCTCCATTTTCTCTAGAAGTCATGTTGGAATTGACAACTGCAAATTGAGCAGTAATTATTCCCTCATGAAAGTGTGTTCTGCTTCAACTTTCTCTTGTGCTTCGCTAAATCTCATACTCACAAGCATTTACCAGAATGTTTCACCCATGGAACAGCTGCTCAATTGCCAGAGAAAAAAGCAGCCAAGGAACTCTAAAAGACTATTTTCCATATTGTGAATACTATGTATGTTCAAGAATCACCAGCACTCAATGCAATACCAACTTTCTATGGGAAAGGGACACAGTCCCACTTAATACCTCCAAGGGTCATTTAAAACACAGCAGATGTCTGAGGTCTATGTTGGGTGAACAGAATTACTTTCCAACTTTTATGGAAGGCTAGCTCATGCAGGCAAAAAAATATTTGCTTATCCCTGTATCATCCTTCTTCAGCAATTTACAGTAAAGTACAGTTTAATTTAATCTTCTCCAATCAAAAAGTACTGCATCTATTTTGCTGTTCCTGGCTTCTTAATTTATAAAGACGGATAACTCAGGTACAGCATGTACCCGCTTTTTTTTTTTTTCCCTTTTTTTCACAAATGCTTATGTATTAGACCACTTAAAGTCCATTTGCACCATCTTACATTGTTGAAGTGTGCCAGAGAAGGAAAATGATATGTCACCACTGCTATAATGTATGAACTTTGAATGTAAGTTGGGCAAGTCTGATCTATGGTTAAGATGGCTAATGGTTTGTTGATATTCATAGCCTACAAGAGATCCTTCAACTGTGTCATGTGTAGCTTGGAGTTTGGGTTTTACTGGACTTCTCTCACTCTGTGTGGGTGAGTGAAGGAGATGCTCTTCTCCCAGCACACATCACTGAGTGAAGCAAGACTCAATTTCCCAGAGGTATAAACCCATCAGGTAACTCAGGCTGTCACCTGTACCACTTCTTGGGTTCCTAGGATCCTTGTCTCTTCACAGTGATGAGGCAGGCTAACTTATTCTAACAGCTGTTTTTCCAGAAGGGTTCCCCTGTAACTCCCCAAGGAAGACTACTGCTTTCTCCCAGTCTTAGACTATTGGTTAGGAAAGAAATTCACAGCACTGTGGCACAGTCCGGGGACAGGATTCCAGAAACACCAGATTATATTCCAGTGTGGTTATTATCCTTACAGACTAGTGGTTCACTGTAGATCTAACCAAAGAGAGAATGGGAGTGAATTATATCTCAGTGGCACAACAGCTTCATGTGTTACTTTTAAAGGCTATTCCTAAGCCATTTCTTTGTTTTCCTTTACCCTGCTTAAATCACAATCTGGTTGCAAAAGGAAGACCTTTGGGGCATAACAAAAATAAGTTGGTAAGCGTGGTGACCAAGAATTGAGTGACAAGTAAGTAAACACTCCTCCCAGCTTTGCTTTACTGTCAGAGCAATTTCTCATTATTTTTCTGTCCATGAGCCTCATTCAAGTCTTTCCAGGAGCCATCCAGCCAGTTAATGCAGGTCATCAAGCTGCACTGCACTTGGATGCAATGTATGTTGCTAATAATCTAAAGTGACAAGACAGCATAAGAGGGTTGTTGGTTTTTTTTTTTATTAGTTGAATTTAATAAATTGAAAGGGAGCCTTTTTGACTGCCTAAGGAATGTCCAAACCTTATTTACGTTAAGGGCTCTAAGTAGAAACTTTAATTAGAACTCAGAGATGTCATATGCTGTTTAAGTGATGCAAGGTGGGCTTATTTTATTTATTTATTTTAAAAATTAGCCCTTAGACAGCTATGAGTTACTGAGTATTTTCAGTTGAGTGATATTTTCTGTTCTGTTAGTACTGACAGGTGATATACCTTGCAGAAAATTTTTTAGTGTATAGGCAAAATAACTAATAATCTTTCTCTTTTTAGAAATAATGTAATAGCATGTAAATGAGGCTGCACTTCTGCAGATTAAGTTTCTGCTACATGAAACCCAGATTGTGACCAAAAATTTTTACCTTCTTTAATTTCACTACAGAAAATAACTTCGGCTATTTCCTCAAAATGCAAAATTTCTTTTCACTTTTTACTGCCTCTATACTCTGCACAGGGGATGTGGCTCTAATTCTGCCTCTCTCTATGCATAATTGAGCTAATGCATAACTGTAGATCTGCAAAAAATTGAAGAGATTGTGTAGACTTTTCACACACCTTATCTAACTTGGTGTCTTGTCTTGCAAGCAAATAGTGAGCAGGCAATCTCAGTACCACTGGAATCAGCAGCCTGAGGAGGCAAGGATAGTGCTGCCTGTCAGGGCTTGTTCATCTTCTCCACTGTAAACTGGAACATACACTTTGGCCTAATGGCAAGGAGAAATTATAACAGGTCTCAATTCTTAGTGTTGACTAAGATGAGGCTAGGTCCAAGGAGTTGTATCTAGCTCAGGATACAGAATGTCTGCTTATCTGATTATTACCCTATTGCTTTTCTATCACAAATGGAGACTCGTTCTCTGTGAAACAGAAATTCTTCCTCAAAATTCAGTCCTATGATTCTAGATATTTTAAGGTATCAAGAGAAAACCTTTCCAGTTGATCTAAATTTCCTATCTAAATCCTTTGCTTTGACATTGCTGTCTCCCTTTCTCTCTGTAGGGAATTTTCACTTTCTCTTTCACCAGCAGTAACCTAAAGACCACCAAGCTATTTTAATTAGTTAGGCAAGCTTCTTAATGTAGTCAGGCAGACATATACGAAGCAAGTGTCTCTCAGTATTAGGAACTTCTTCTCTGAAAGCCATGACATATTAATTAGTTCATTTTTAAGATAAGAAATGAAAATATAATTTCTGTATGTTGAAGGAGGAGAAATTGTCCTTATATCTGAATACACAAGGAATGATGTGAATAAGCTAATAATTTCATGACCCAGCTGTTCCGTAAGCAGTATCTTCCTGCCAGTTTAGGATCCTGCCCTGGGCTTTTGATCTGCTGTGTTTACTTGGTTACCTTACAAAAATATCACAAATAAAGTTTACAGGCAGTGTGAGGGTTTAAAAGTGAAAGCTAAAGTGAAATTTATAGAGCGTCCTCAATAGAGCCACCAGAATGCAAATAACTGCTCAGTGACTATTACACAGGTTTCTTTAAAAAAAAATGTTTTGTAATCTCTCCATACATTTTTTCTGCTAAATTATTTTAAAATGTAGCTACATTAAGCAACCAGCCAAATTCTAATGCTTTTTGCTTTTAGCGGGGAAACCCTTTCAAGCTCTGGTTGAAGTACCCTGTCTTTCCTGCTTTCTGGAGGACTGAAATTTGTTCTTTGATGGTGGCAATTGCTTCTGGAGAGTTTTTGATCAGCCTAGTTCTACTTTATCTTGCAGAACAACAATATTATGTATATATACATATATATATGTATGTATATATAAGTATATCACACACAAGGTTTTATATGTATTTACCTGGCATGTTCCTTGTTAAACATGGTTTAATTTGCATTTTCATACTAGTAATGAATTTCCATATATTTGCAGCAGATCCCTAACATCCTTTGTGTCATCAACATGGGAAGGAACTGAATAAGACTGTACTGAGATTTCTCCTGTTCTTCGTAAGCAAGTGTGGTATGAGTCTGGATGCTGCTTCCCTTGCATGTAAAGAAGGTCAGTGTAAAGATTCACATTCAAACATCTTTGCAAGACTGTTTTGAAACCAGGCTCACTTGTTTCTTTCAGGGAGGAAAGGAGAAGTAGGAGGAAAAATCCCAGATAAAAAATCTGTGGATACCTGGCAAAGGTTTATAGATATCCTTTCATAGAATCATAGAATCATTTAGGTTGGAAGAGACCCTTGGGATCATCGAGTACAACCTTTCAATATCTACATGGTCATAACTGTAAAGGGTATTGAAAATGCCAAAAAATGAAAGCCAGCCTTTAAAAGAAAGCAAACCAGCATGTGTTACCCCTATTCAGACTGAAATCCTTAGGGCAGGTTTGTCTACGCAGGTTTTTTTCATACCAGTGTGTATGAGTCAACCCTCACCAGCAATTGCAGGAGGGGATGGAGTTAACATTTATAATGTAGGAAAATAAAAGTTCTGTGAGACCAGACATTCAAAGAGGTAGAGAATTGGAAAGCAGGATAGGTTCAGCCAATACACTGAAGCAAGGGCTCCCTGTATAAGGGAATGAATGAAAGGGGGGAGATGAAATCAGGTAACAGAAAGGAAGTGAGAGTACAGCCAAGTAAGTACGGAATTCAGGTTAGAAGGACATTTCACAGAACCTTAATGTTAAGATAATTAAGGCAATAAATATTTTGGGCTTAAGTTAGGGCCTAAAGACAAGTGTTATGAATATTCACAGCTGGAAAAAAAACATTTGTCTTTCCATGACAATATTAACAGCTGTATGTTACCTGTTACGACAGATAAAGCTGTAAATGACAAGTATTTAGAGTTTAAGAGCAAGTCGGTTTAACTCTGGAGTTTTCTGGAAACAGATCTACTACACACACATATGTCAGTGTATGCTACAGTAGGACTATGTTCATTAAACAGCTGCCTGGCCATTACCTAACAGAATGAGCATTCACTGTAGCTTGGCCAGGTAGGTAGCTCTCCCAGCTTTCTTGAGTTGCTATACCGCTTTCAGGCCATGTCGTGGCTATTCTGCAACAACAGGAGAAAAAAGGTACAAGGAATCATTACCAGTCCCTGATCCCAATGGAGTTGCAGACTTTTGACCTCCCTGATCTCAAATAACTGCTATGGAAATTTCCACCAACTAAAAAAGGAGAGGGAAGAATGCATATTATATCGTACTTTACTCTTTAAGGGGCAAACATGAGTGGCAACCTACTGCAGACAGTGGCATATGATACCTATAAAACTTGTAGAAATCATCAAGCAATCAGTAATTTAGTGTTTAATTTGCAAAGCAATTCATTGAATAGCAGCTAATATCTGACTAGAACATTGAATCTGCATCTGCCACTAACAAAGTATGCACATTTCACTTAGAAATTCTAATAGAGCTTTGACTACATGGTTTCATGCTTACCTTGGGTGCCATTTAGTATACATAAGGAATTATTTTGTCTGTGATGGCTCTTTAGCTAATGTAAAGCATACTGAAAAATAAAAAGAACTGAACTTGCCTTCCCAAGGCCCAAATAATAATAAAGGTGATAGAACTCCATAACTATTTAAGAGTACCCAGTCAGGACCGCACTTATTAAAATAACATTTTTATGTGCTGTTTCTCTCCATTAGACTCTAAGAATGAAAATCAATCCCTTTTCTTTTTGCTTTTTTAATAAAAGGCACTTTTGTTCTGGCAGAGCTATTTATTTCTAAGTAGGCAAAAAGCCTAGAACCAGATAAAAAATAGCAACTTTTCCACCATTTCCTCTCTGGCTATTCTTTCAGTATTACATCTTAACTCTGAGAGGGTATGGGCTCACAGTGAGAATGCACAGTGGGCTTCACACTGTACCTGTCTTTCATTGCTTTCCTTTCCTTTCCCCCCAAAAATGGGGAAAAAGCACCAAAACTGAGAATGTCACATCCTTGCTACTTTCACGCAATCAACCATCATCAGAGTTACAGTGATTATTTAAAGAATAAACATTATAGATCAAACAGGCAAGGCATAACAAATACCAGTATCAGGAGGCTAAAAAAATATTTTAGGCCATGTTTAAAATGTGCAGTTTGTAGCAGCAGTTCACAAATAAAAAATAGTTGTGCCTTTGGAGTATTTTAGTCCTTAGAAGTGCTGAGAGCTTGAGAATTTGCTTATAGCAAATTGTCATGCAGAGCTTAGAGCCTGCAGCAGTTGTTCTGGAATTTACCAATATTTGCAGAATTCAGTCTGCAGATTAATTAGAAGGAGGGGGTGGGGGCTGGAGGGGGGGAATAAACCATAATAAACCATAGTGACTCACAGAATCACAGAATTACAGAATATCAGGGATTGGAAGGGGCCTTGAAAGATCATCTAGTCCAATCCCNGAACTGAGGGGCCCAGAACTGGACACAATATTCCAGATGGGGTCTCACCAGGGTAGAGTAGAGAGGGAGGAGAACCTCTCTCGACCTACTAACTAACTTCTAATACACCCCAGGATGCCATTGGCCTTCTTGGCCATGAGGGCACAGTGCTGGCTCATGGTCATCCTGCTGTCCACCAGGATCCCCAGGTCCCTTTCCCCTATGCTGCTCTCCAACAGGTCATTTCCCAACCTATACTGGTACCTGGGGTTGTTCTTGCCCAGATGAAAGACTCTACACTTGTCCTTGTTATATTTCATTCAGTTTCTCCACTGCTTTACAATCATCTATCCACCTGGTTACGTCTTCATAAAAGGCAATCAGGTTGGTTAAGCATGACTTCCCCTTGGTGAAGCCATGTTGACTGCCTCTTATGACCTTCTTATCCTTGATATGCCTAAAGACAACACCAAGGATAAGTTTTTCCATTACCTTCCCAGGAATTTACAAAAATCACACATATATAAATATATAAACACACATATATATACAAACAAACTTTTAAAATACAAAACATGTTTACAGAGGAGAAGAATAGCTAAGAGAAAAATATTGAAGGAGTATAATTTTTAATTTACCTCTATAATTTCAGTGAATATAATTATATTCAAGGTCACTATGACAATTTTGTCCTGTTCCTTTCAATGGAAGGAAAAGGGAAAGAAAAGATTCAAACCGATGCTTTCAGCCTTCAGGCAAAAATATTCAAGACATTTTTACTCTAAAGCAAGTTAGGTAAACAGAAATTAGGTTGAAATCAGCAGTAACAATGCTAGGTGGCCTACTGAAAGGATAAGTCCCATAATTATTTCCACTAGAGAACATATATTAGCAGTCTGTTTGCTGTGTGAAAGTGCTCGATGTAGTCAACATGCTTTCAAAGTGTAATTATCACCATTAGTAAGACCTTAGTCATTGAGAGAACAAAACTCTGATTATGGTTGATAACAATTCAAACTTCATAGGCATTTAAAGGGAAAACCTGACCATGCAGATATAAAAATACATTTACAAATTGAAATAATTAATTAAACTCTATAAATGAAAGTTTTGGACCTGTTTTTATATTGAAATTGTGACAAGTAAATGTATTGTATTTATATGTGTTGTGGTTTAACCCCCAGTAGACAACCAAGCACGACATAACTTGGATGGATACATACATACATAGATACAAACACTGAAAACTTCAACTGACTTCCCACATTGGAAAACTCAAACTTAAGTTAGAAGCATCACTGTTACTTCTCTGTAAGCTCAAAGGATACACTATTATCTCCAAAAGGCTCCAGACAAATATATGCCAGTATTTTCTCATTGATCATAGCTAGAGATTACGGCAACTACATTTGTAAATTATAGCAATTATGTTTGTAATGTAGACATCAGATTTAGGTGCCTAAAGTGTGAAAAGTGGCCTAAAAGCTCTATCAAACAATTATATGACATTTTACCTTCCCCTCTCCACCTCTCTGACACTACTCACCAATTTTGATTTGACTGGTTGAAATGTGAAGTTTTGCAGGTTGTTCCTGGCAGAGAGGAAAATCAACAAGTAGCTGCATACCTTTTGTTATTTTTTTCAATATTAATTTAAATAAAATAATGTAAAAAACAGCCGATATGGTTTGATATAACACTATCAGTAGTTCTTACACTTTCAGGAACAGCTAAGACAGATAGTATTTCAGTGTTGGATTTTTTACATTATACATCATTAAAAGCAGATCTCTTGTCTTCTTAGCACAGTTTACTAAACACTACGCAAAAGATGGTGTGACCCCATCATTAAGCAGGATTAATTCCAATAATGTGCTCATATGACACATTTTGTACAGGACTCCAGCACCTAATCCAAACTGGCTGACCTCATGTGAGACCTGTTTAGGAGTTCATCATATAACACTTTACTGTTTTAAGGTAGGATGTAATATATGAGGGCAGCAAGACAGAGGTGGGAACAAGCTTAGCCAGACAGATCATTTCTGTCTAGATTTGTACAGGTTATGCATACTTTTATATACTTTTCTTAAAGTTACAGGTATTTAAGTCCTTTGGTGTTATCTCAACCTAATTCGGTAATTTTTATGATTAATCTTTCTATTTTCAGTTATTTGAGAATCTTTTTTGTCTTTGACCTGGTGGGTATCTTCCTGTTCAGCTTGATTCTGCTTCTAACCTGCAATACACATATGAGTAGTGCCTGTTTTTAAGACCACACAGCATGAATTTTATTAATATGTATTAGTTCTATAATGAAAGGAAGGAACACAGTCCAGAAATATCTGGATGGTGACTGAAACAGAAAAGTGCCATGATCTTGATTCAGTAGTTGTCTTTATTTCAGGAGGTCTTCAAGGTATATGAACTCTGCTGCAGAAATGCTGTGTACATGTAAATCTGATTCTTCCATACACTTACACAAAAACAGAGATGTAAAATACCTTACTGGGTTCTCTAAGTAAATTTTGCAACCTATTGTTGATGAACCATTCATGAGGTGAAGGCCAAGTGAAGACAATGTGAGAAAGCACCACCATAATGCCATCCAGAACAAAATCAGCAAAAGTGTGCTGCTTCTGTGTACTGCTAAAAATATATTCCTTTTATCCAGTTTGAATCCATTTTGCTACAGTTTATACACATGAGGAATCCATAAAACAGCAGCCTCTTTCACAATTAAAAGTTGTTCTCTCAGCCATCTGTTCATGATTAAAGATGGTTGGTCCTTTTCTGTCAGCTTCTTCCCAGCTCATACTTCCCACTAATCTCCTGCAGACTCAATTTACTCCTCCTTTTCCAGCAGTGTGGTGTACCAAGGTGAGCTCATCTAAAACCTTGTGAGTGCTGTTGGGTAAAAAGGAAAGATACTTCTCTTGTCTCTTAAACTATACTCCTGCAACAGCATGATATCATTGCCTTGACTTCCACCTGCGTTCAGCCATAATTCCAAGGTCTCCTTTGGAAGAACTGTTGATTGTTCCCTGTTTTTTGTCTGGGGAACTAATTGCTCCCACTTACTTGCAAGATCTTGCATTTGTCTCCACTAAATTAACTGAATTTCATTTTTTTTCCTGTTTGTTGGATCTGTGAAAATCACTTTGAATTCTAAACCTGTCCTCCAAAATATATTTCCAGTGTCTGTGCCATTGCTATATTTAACAGAGACTTTGAAAAAGACTGACCTAGAAGAGGCTACTGCAGAACCTCCTTTTTTGTACCCAGTAGTTTCATCTAGACTTCATTTGCTTACAAGAGTTCCATCTGAGACCATGCCAAAAGCTTTTCTAAAGCCAATATATATGGCATCCACTGCTTCTTTCTGTCCACAAAGTCTGTTACCTTGTCATAGAGGAAGTTTAGATTGGTTTGACATGATTTGTTCATTACAAATCTGTCTTGGCTGCTACTCATCTCCTACTCATCGCACCATTACAGGAACAACAATAATACTCTGTGTTGTTTCATTACGGACTTTGTCTGAGTCAAAAATAGTCTGACATGAAATGCTAATTTTTTCCATTAATCCAGTTTCCTTCGTAATTATGTGAATTAAGGTAAAGTATATGAAAATACTTTCTAATTCTCAAATAAAACTATATAGAAGGGGTTTATTCCTTTGTTGGTTGGTTTTTGGAGGGGGGAGGATTTACCAGGTCAGTTCAATGGTTTTCTGAGTTTTCTTTTTCCAATAGAAGTGGAATTGAGAGCTAATTGTAAAATTCAACCAGCTGTAACCATGGATCTTTTAAAGATGCATCTTTAATAAATATGCATATATACATTGATTAAATGTATGTGAAACTTTTACAAAAATATAAAATTCATATTTTTCTGAAGTGTCTATTATTCAGGGAAGACATCGAAAATACAAAGTATATTCAAATTTAGGTAGCATAAGGGAAGATTTTCTTGCCAATGTGTTTCAGCCTTGTTGTGGCAGGGTGAGAGGACAGTTCAGTCTCTGCAGGCCACTTGGTTCTCAGTTTCTCTGCTGAGACTGTTAGCAAAGATGCCAGTTAGCACCAGCTGTAATACAGTTACCTGTTCATGGAACTCTGGACACAGACCAACAGCAATTTTGAATAGGTCACTGGGCACCCATCTGTCAATAGTGATGTGCAGTCTGACATGTGCTGGACCCCATCCAGCCCCGGTGAGTGAAGACTTATTTTTCTCTTACTAAGGGACTACATTTTTCCACCCATGTAAAGATTTTGAATCAGGTTTACATCCCCTTTTCACATTTCTGTCCTTAGCTTGCTGGCAGGAGCTGAAACGTAAAATGACATTCACCATCTCTGGCATCCCAATCCAGCAGGGAGCAAGAGGGAGAAAAATACGCCTGAAGTGTTCAGGGTGCAATCAAAAACCACTGCTGTTGTAGCAAGTGAGGTCAGGCCATGACAGCCCTGCATATGGGTCCTACATCAACTGTGTATACTCTCCATTAGGCTTGGAGATTTTTGTTCTGATAAGTTTAAATCATGGCAATTTATTACCAGAATGGTGATCGCATTTCTCTACAACACTGTGAGGAGTCTGTCCTTTGTCACACTGAGGCACACCAATATATTCCTTTTGCCTCTTGAGTTTGTGAGCCATCAGAATAGTCCAAGAAAAAGTCTGCACCTTCTCTCTCTCACAGAGAATGTATAAATGGCTGTATATTTAACACAGAACGATGTACAGTCCTATCAAAAGGTGATAATAAAGGATGAGGATAGACATGAGTGAAGATTTTAATAAAAAAATGGTGTTCTCCTGTGTTTCTTAAAGGCTCTCTCTTTGTTTAAATGCATATATACAAAAGAGTATTCTTTCTGTTAGTACAAAAAATAAGGCAATGCAAATACTAATGAAAGATATATGGGAACGATTAACGTGCTTGTTACAATGGAATAACAAAAAAACAGGGGCAAGTGCTGATTTTAAGATGTTAGTGTATCTTTTCAAGGAATTTCTGTGAATAGATGCCTGTGATAACATGGGAGGACTCACTCAGGAGGTCCTTTGCAGTGCTATGGTACTTGGTCACCCTATACGACTGGCAGTTCCTAGGAGCATGACAAGAATCCTTAAAGTATTTGGCCACTTGAAAAGACATTGTCAGTTGAGCCAGCTGAAAAACTCTGAGAGCAAAGACATACATATTAACCTATGTGCCAGATGTATAATCTCTTAATAAAGCCTGTGAAGTTAGTGGAGATTTGACAAAGATTGTTCAAATCCGTATATTCTATGGCTCTTAACTTCTTGACCCTTTTGGAAAGGACCTAAGAAGCATATTTCCAAGCTTTTAATCACAAAGGTACATCTTCCTATCTTTTAGATGCTTATTAGCCTTTCCTCCTACCTTCTCCTTAATTTATCTGCATCCCTCCTCTTCTCCATGTCTCTTTGCTTATGAGTAAACTTCCATTATAATGAATCTGGTTTTGGCTTAGTTGCTTTTCATTGTAGGGATAAAACACATTTTAATAATAAACATACAATCCAGGAAGAGATGTTAAAATATTTTTTATTTATTTTACATATCTTTTTATATTTTTTACCTTATTTTTTGGTTAGATGGACTGTGACATTGAAGATCAGCTGAGGTATCTAAATTTTGAGTAGACAACATCAGTGTTAAATGCTGCCTATTGGCTTACTTTCAACAGCTAGTATAAATACCTACTAATGAAGCTGTTATCTGTTTGAGACTATGATGTGCTAATACAAATCTGACTAGAAAGCCTGATGCTGAACTCCATTTCTTTGTATTCCTTAATGTATCATTATGATATATGAACATAACCTGCCTCTTAAAAATTGAATAAAGAAAACATCACAAATAGAGAAGAATTTTCACTTTATCTGGATAATTTTTCTAATTAGTAATTTTTCTGATTTTCTAATGCTGAATTAACAACATCAAACATTTTCCCAGATGTATCTTTATATTGCCATTTCTGCTGCAGGAAAAAAAGAAAAAGAAACAAAAAACAAAACCAAAACCAACACAATTCCTGAAGACCTTAAAATGTTTCACTCTGATTTTTTCAAAACTAGATATTTTCACATAATTACAGAATTGTCAGAGTTGGAAGGGACCTTTAGAGATCATCTAGGCCAACTCCCCTGCTAAAGCAGGATTGCCCAGAGCACATTACTCAGGACTGAATCCAGGTGGGTCATGAAGATCTCCAGAGAAGGGCACTCCACAACCTCCCTGGGCAGCCTGTTCCTGTGCTCTGTCACCTTCACCGCAAAGAAGTTTTTACTCATATTTGAATGAAACTTCATCTGATCCAGCTTGTGCCTATTACCCCTTGTCCTATCACTGGGAACCACTGGAAAGAGTCTGCCTCCATCCCCCTTCAACTCACCCTTCAGAAATTTAGAAGCATTAATAAGGTGTCCCCTCAGCCTTCTCTTCTCCAGGCTGAAGAGTTCCATCTCTAAGGGAGATGCTCAATCCCCTTAGGATGCTAAGTCAGTGCATGTGCACTGACTGGTGCTTGGAAAACATCAGTACCAGGGTTATTTTGATCAAATACGTTTGACCGATACATGTGAATAAGCTGTGGATTTATACATATGTATCACTGTATACCTTTATTACAAAACCTTGAGAAAAACAGGCACTTCATCTCGCACTAAAAGAATCAGCTAGAACAGATCAAATAAATCACACTACTTTCTCTCTATGGACTATAAAATCAGAAAACAGTTCCAGATATCTCCAGAGGACCAGATTAATTCCTCTTCCTTTCCTCAGGACACTTTTTCCCATAAAACAGGACATTGCTTGCTAATGTAATCCCCTATTTATTATCAAACACTTTGTCTTGCAAACTGGTATAGAGTTTATCAAGGTCAGTATTCTTCATGCCGCTTGCAGCTGTGCAAGTGGTTCAGTTGGTGGTACAGAAGCCATCTGTACTCTACAAGCCATATTCTACTCTACAATACAGAGTGAGGATATGTTTAACGTCATCCTGAGTCAACAAGTGTCATCAAAAGACAATGACTTTGATTCCACTTGAAAAGACTTTTCTAGGAAATAAGGTAGAGATGGCAGTGATACTGAGCATAGTGTAGCTCTAGTGTTGAAAGAGAACCTGCTGATAGAAACAAATCCAAGTATCTGTACTTTTTGTAGTATCTGAAGCTGCACTATGGAAACAGACAAATGTCAAGGCTATATAAATGAAATAAACAATGCAATTTGTTAAATGTCTATTCTTCCTCACTCCATCTATATGTGGCTACAGTCAGCAAGAGAGGCAAACTGATGGACAGGTGCAGTTACCCTGTGCCTGCAACCTGACAAAGAGCTTTAAGTTACCTTAATTCATGTGATTGCAGACCTTTGACAAAAAGGTGAACCTACAAAAAGTATGACCTAGATGCCCCTTTTAGACCGTATTTTTACTCTTACTTTCACTGGCATGCTTTGCATAAATGGATGTTAATCTCTGTCGTCTCTAGATACACCTTCAGAACCATACAAGCTACAATAATATTAGTTCCAAATAAATACAAATAGGTTCCTCAGTCAGTGCTCTCTCAACCTTTCCTCATAAGGGAGATGCTCCAGTCCCTTCATCATCTTTACTGCCCTGTGCTGGACTTTCTCCAGATCCCTGTTTCTCTTGAACTGGTGAGCCCAGAACTGTATGCAGTATTCCAGTTGTGGCCTCACCCATGCAGAGTAGAGGGGGAGAGTGACCTCCCTTTACCTACTGGCCACACTCTTCCCTGTGCAGCCCAGAATTCCATTGGCCCTCTTGGGTGACAAGGGCACATTGCTGGCTCATGGTTAGTTTATTATCTACCAGAAACCCCAGATCCTTCTCCTCAGAAGTGCTTTCCAGCAGATCCACCCCTAACCTCTATCAGTGCCTGGAATTTTCCCCCTGCATAGCTTCGCTACATCTTGGTACTCCTCATAAATTACCAACCCCACAATGAATAGATATTGGACTAATTCTACAGTGACAGATCATAGAAACTTTGTCAGTGTCAAAGACCTTTGGGGAAAGTTTGTAAAGCTGAAGTAGGAAATTAATCTATAGCATACCTGAACCTTATAGTCTGTTGGTGTGATGGCCAAGAGTAGTCAAACAATTATCTTCCTAAAACTGCTGTTTTTAGTGTTTGAAGATAGTTGTGACAAATCTGTCTTCAAATTTGAAAGGGAATTTCCTAAATGGTGTAAGCTAAAAAGAGCTAAAACAACCTTTAATCTAGTTCACCAAACCTTTAATCTAGTTCATCAAAGGAAAACCAGAATGCAGGAAAACCATGTTTAAATCCTTTTTTGGGACTTTTTTTTTATGCACATCTTCCAAAAGAATGTCCTTGATGATCATATTTTATTCTAGTAGTCTGAACTATCTCAGCCTAGTGGGCTATCACAATATTCATGTTATATTGATATTTAAATATTAACTGGGAACAAGAGAAACCTGTTAGGATGTGTCTGCAGTCTGCTCATAGTAAGCCCATTCTTGGTGACCTAGACGGAAGGCTGCGTGTAGGGATTTGTTCTTGTTTTCTTTATTTTTCAATTTTTTCTGATGCCATAAAGTCTGGTAGTATGGAGAAATTCCAGATGATTGCAGGATTCCTGCTTTGCTTTGTCAGAAGCAAAACGTATAGTAGATAACTCCGTACAAAAGACAATTTCTGGTTCTAGACTTCCCTAAACAGAAAAAATGACATCATTTTGTGACTTTCTGATCTTGCACTTATAATGGTATTCTCTACCGTTTGTTGACAGAGACAAGATAGGCGGACAGATCGAACTTTAATCTGGTAGAGCATGATTGTTTTTAATCATCTTCAGAGAATACATGTTGTCCCATAAATGGTCTCAAAGGCTGGAACACAGTAACATGTGTGTGCCTGCACAGAAACTCACTCAGATCAAAACAGTGGCATATAAATTTGAAATTATTCTGTACTTACTGCTTCTTAGACTTCTCACTTGAGGAAAACAGCCTAGAGTAGAAGATCCCTAAGACTGTATAAGATTTTTTACCCTTTCTTTGGAAGCTGATGTGTCCATTAGTATTTTTTTATTTTCTGTGGATTCACTCACTTAAACACTATTGTAAATTCAAATATTAATAGATCTTAACATTTATATTCCTGTCCTGATTTCTGTGTGCCTCTGGTAAAGTGTTGAAAGAATCTTCCAAAAATACTAACAGGTATTTTTCAGGCTTGGTCATTACAAGTATTCCTGGTTCATGGATTTCCATTTCACCTTAAAAGTCATGAATATTCCGGCTGAAACACAAATATAACTTTCTGTCTCCCAGATAGATCATTAACAGCAGAAACAGCATCTCAAACGATCCATCTTCACTCTTCTGACTTAGAAGCATGAAGTCTGTTATCTAAATCTATAGCAGATTCCTCTTCAACCTCTCTCTGTGAGCAAGCAACCACGAGAGGGAGATGGTGCATCACCTAGGGTAGGGGTGGTTGTGCAACCAGTTCTGGAGTTAGTGCAACACTGTGGGTTAGGCAGAGGGGGAAATAGTTTTACAGCAAGAATTCACTTGGAGCCTTCATTATGCCATAATGGCATTTTTTTTCACAAGAAAGTTGCTTTGCAAAAATCAGCTCATCTAGTTCTTAAAACACTTGATGCAAGTCTGTAGAGTAGTGCTAATAACAAACATTTGACTGAATAAAAGCAGTGGTAAGGCTCACAAACGGCTACTCTATGTCTTAGTCCCGTGTCCTTGTTTTCCTTTTTGCTCTTTCTCCTGTTTTAGTTTTGTTTTCTTGCCCCATGATATTAATTTGATGACAGAAAAAGAAGACATTACAGATCTGCCCATGTGTTTGAATAAAGTAATTCAGGAAGACAGTGACTGATTGCAACTGCACAGTGCCCTGAACTTATACTGGGATTTAGACCTGAGGGAAATTCTGCCCCACTCCACTTTGTACTGAACTTGTTGGCTGTGTTAAAATTCTCTCATTTCCTTCTGACACAAGAGTGAGATGCCAAGGGCAATACAGAATAGGTGGTGGCATTTATTGAAAAGATGCAATGAGCATGCAAACCACTTGCTGGTGTTCAAATTACCAACAATTTAACACATCTTTCTAGAAAATCATCAAACAGTCTGAAATAATTCACCCACAGCCTTTTAGAAAGAAACCTTTAATCAGATGTGCTTCTTGGTGAATGACTATGACCTTGTTTGTGGTTAAAGTTTGTTTAAAACAGAGAGTTGAAGCAGATCTTTGCCCTTTGTTGTGCTTTTATTGCTGCAGTGTATATAAGTACTTTTGTACAGAAGTATTGTTTTTGAGGGTATTTGCTTCCCAGGGATTCATTAAAAACTCCTTGTTAAAATGTTCCACATGCTTGATGCGCTATAGCAGCTAAATACAGTATGCAGTCACATTAAAAGCCATACACCCTGGGAGACAGCTTCAATTTTACAAAAAGCAGGGCCAAGGAATAAAAATGTTCAATGAAGGGTAAAAGTGAAAAGTTAACACACATAATTAATTAATTTCTGCATTCTGCTTATTATATCTACTCAGACACGCTGAAGTGAAGATTTTAAAAGAAAAGGCAGAGACATTTATCACCTTTGTTAGCAAAGGAGAAAGTCCTTAATTAATGTCATTTGAATAATGGAGGAGCTGCATTTTAGCATACACTCCTGGGCTAGGCTAGAGGATGAGTCACTTCTGAGAATGGACAAACAGAAAAGAGGCTTCTGGCATTTGGCTATGAGTCTGTTTTTAATTGTGTTAGAAAAGTCCTCAGTGATACTATATGAAGCCACATTTAACAAGCTCTTATTATTAGGTTGTTTTTTCCAACTTTTAAGACTCATTGGATCAGATTTATATCTTATTTTTTTTCTGAAGGAGAGTGAAAGTCACTTTCCAGCAGAAGCAAATGGTATAAAAATCAAAACTAAGGCAGAGATAAATGACTTCCCTGATTTCATGTTTTCGGCACCAGAGATGGAAACAAACCTGATATATTTATCTATTCAGGCAGTGTCGCATTTAAATGAACTATGTTACATTATTTTATATAGGGAGAGACATAGTCTAACTATATATTGTTACCATAATACTGCCTGGAATCAGTCACTGACTAGGAATCCAAAGCTTTGCACATACAAATGCAAAACAAGAAGTTGATCCCTATATCTAAGACCTCACATCCCCATTACATACTTGTCTGAACTAGCTGCATTTTACTTTGGTGAGAGATCACAGTAGAGGTTCAATTGTTTCTTCTTTTTTTTTATCTGTCCTGAAGGGAAATATCATACATTAAAATGTAATATATAAAACAATAAAAAGCATTCATGAACTTTATTTTTCATGAAAAATCCAAAATATTTTAGCCTTCCTTTCCTCCAGAAATATTTGATTTAAAAGTTCTTTCCTACACTTTTCGCATCGGTAGCTCTATTGCAGGCATTCGTGTTCTCTGGGGAACAATGATAAAGGGCTGATTCACAGGTCAGAGATGCTACCCAGCCTGCATGCAGACCCAGACACCGTGCAGATAGGGCAGGTACCTCCAGCCCACTCTTCCCTAAGGATCTGAAGAAGTGCCAATCACAAGGGCAAAGTGATCAGGAAATGCTTCCAGGTCTCCTTGCTCATGGAAGTAGTCTGTGGAGGAATCTGAACTGGCAGGAATACCAGGAGCAGGAACTTGCATAGCAGAGCATGGGCTAGTTTATACTACCTCTCCACTCAATGTAATTAGGTAAAATGCTACTGATGAACCCATTTTTCTGAAGCTAGCTTATTATTTTATATTACTCTACAGTGTAGTCATACTCAGTGAATGGAAATCATCCATCCACACAAAGGCAAGTGCCCGGAGTAAGCGGCATGTTTAAACACTGGCTGTAGTCAAAAGACCACAACATGCATTTTCAGAAGGCAGTTCATCTTAACTCAGCTGAAAGTCTAAAACAAAATCTAAATCAATATCAAAATCTAAAACAATAAAACTTAAATGACCATCTTAGAGTGGACCTCTTATTTTTTTATAAATTTTATTATATGATATGACTTCTAAGTGCCAGCTTTGGGAGGCTGGTGCACTTTTACACCAGGTAAGGCCAGTTCTAATACTGCTGACCCCAGCTGCTTCAAGGTTATCAGTTTAGCTTAAATATTGCAATACAAAAAAGTGCAAGTAAAAACATGCAAGAACAACATTATTGAAGTAGTTCTAGAAAGTAGGAAACAGCCTTGTACTTTCTGTGGTTTTCAAGCTTTAGTGTTCATGTATTGTGGTCTTAGCTATCTATAAATGTAGTTATAGAAGAAAAAGAAACTTGTATATTAACGTGACTCCAACGTGAAGCAAAGATCGTAGGAGAGAGCAAATCAGCCTCTCTAGGTCTGAAACAAGAATATATGTATGGGGAAAAAAACAGAAGTGATGGAATTGAAATTTTGTTTACTACGAAGAGTGATATTACAGAGAATCACCTTAAGGTAAGACCTTGGGTGTGCTTGCTTGCTTTCATTTTTCCACTGAACCATGAGGAATCAACAACAGGAAAAAAATGAAGTCTAAAGTCTGGTAGGGAAGGGAATGTGTCTGTCACAGGGATAGCTGAGGCTGGGTTTCTGCTGTGTTTTGCAGTCACTGGGGCAGGTAGATGAGGTGACAGTTCCTAGTGCTCACCTTGCAGATAGCTCAGCTCTGACAGGATGGATAGCCAGGTTGTTCAGCAAGGTCAAGAGAAATTTCCATAGCACAGATGGGAAAAATGCCGAGAGACTGCTTTGTTGCAAACCTTTTTTTTTTTTTTCTTTTGAAGTCACACAGGGGAAAAGAATGATTTATCCAGGTGAGATGTGTTTCTGCAACATCATTTCTTATATAGCTGGCCTGAGCTGTGTTACTAACCTTTGAAAGCAACAGGAAAGGAAAGACTATGACTGAAGCATACAATGTCTAAGGACTGGGTCCTAAATACTTTTGTGCTTGGCAATATATTACAATTAGTTGGAAGCTCAGTAAAGCCAAAGGGACATTAGGACCAAGACATTGGTTGTATGTTTGACCTTTTCTGCTCTTGCTCTCTTCCTCAGGTAAATTGTAGGCTTTGAGGTTCAAAAACCTTTGTCCTCATGGTGTATGGCTTGTTATTGCCTGCGGAGACAGATAGTGGTCAATCTGTATGGCAGGGGAGATAACGATGGAGAGGAAAGAGAAATGGCATGGAGAATATTCCTACTGAATCTCTGGATTTTCAGACAACTCACTGGGCCTCTTTTCCCAGGCTGAGGTCTTGACTTTCAGGTGGTTCACATACTACAATTTCACAGATTCCTATAATGGTAGAAAGCTAGACATGGTTGTCAGTCCCATCCTATCTTCTATCCTCTATTTCCATGTCTCAGAAGAAAGCTATCCCAGGGGAGCTGTGTCAAATTACTTGTATGTGTAAGGAAAGATAATACAGGATTGGTTTGGATTTGTAGCTGAAACTCTCACCTCACCTTTGGAAATAAGACATAAAAATATCCCACACATCACTTTAAAAATGGTTAAAGAAGATCGGACGATCACAGTCATGTAGACAACCACTCCAGGAAGCAGGAAATGCAGAATAACTTTGAGTGTAAGTTCTTCCATTGTTTTAAGCAAAAGTGAGTATTTGGCAAAATATACACACAATTTAATTATTTCTACCCTTCTTTCCTTCCTTTCCATAAAGTGTGAAGGTCTATTTTCAGCTCTCTAGTACTCTACAACAGGTAAAATATAGGAGCCATAGTGAGCTATTTTTCTAGGTCAGCCATGGAGATGGCAGAAAGAAGATATGAGACATGTTGAATGTGTAAGTAAGTTATGCGTATATGGATAAATATTAATTCTAAATTATGGTTTAAAGTAGGGATCCCTCCTGCAAAGAACAACAAAATGTATGATACTGCAGTATGTTTATATCATACTAGGTTTATATTTAAATAACTAAGCAACCAATGGCAGGTATTAACTCACTTCTGTGGGTCTTGTGGAACCTCTCAGCAATAATAAAAATAAATCCCATAAAAACAAACAAATGAACAATGAAGCGTGTTCATGACATAAACAAGTGTATTATTCACTGGCTGGCCATGCCCAGAGAGTTGCGATTAATGGGGTGAAAACTTGTTGGTGGTCAGTCACTAGCGGTGTCCTTCAGGAATCAGTTTCGGGGCCAGTCATATTTAATCTTTATCAATGATCTGAATGAGGGGATTGAGTGCACTCTCAGTAAGTTTGCAGATGACACCAAACTAGGTGGGGTTGTTGATCTGATTGAGGGTAGGAAGGTTCCTAAAGAGGGACCTGGACAGGTTTAACCAATGGGCCAAGGCCAATTGTATGAGGTTCAATAAGGCCAAGTGCTGGGTCCTGCATTTCAATCACAACAACCCCATGCAGCGCTACAGACCCAAGAGTGGCATGAAAGCTGCCAAGCAGAAAAAGACCTGGGGATGCTGGTGGACAGCTGACTTAATATGAGCCATCAGTGTGCCCAGGTGGCCAAGAAAAACAACAGCATCCTGGCCTGTATCAGGAATAGCATGGCCAGCAGGAGTAGGGAAGTGATCATGCTTCCGTACTTGGCACTGGTGAGGCCACACCTTGAGCTCACTGTGTTCAGTTCTGGGCCCCTCACTGTAAGAAGGACATTGAAGTGCTGGAGTGTGTCCAGAGGAGAGCTACCAAGCTGGTGAGGGATCTAGAGAACAAGTCCTATGAAGAGAGGCTGACAGAAGTGAGCATGTTTAGTTTGGAGAAGAGGAGGCTGAGGGGAGACCTCATTGCCCTCTACAGGTACCTGAGAGGAGACTGTAGAGAGGTGGGTGTTGGCCTCTTCTCCCGAGTGAGTAATGACAGGATCAGAGGAAATGGTCTGAAGCTGGGCCAAGGCAGGTTCAGATTAGATATTTGGAAGAATTACTCTACTGGGAAGGTGGTCAGGCACTGGAACAGCCTGCCCAGGGAGGTGGTTGAGTCACCATCCCTGGAGGTCTTTACGAGATGTGTAGGGCATTCTCTAGTGGCATGTTCTATTGGCTGAGATTGTAGAGGGTTTTTTTGTGTGTGTATGGTTGGACTCAGTGATCTCAGATGTCCTTTCCAACAATAATTCTGTGATTCTGTGTTACTGCAGTACTACTGTGATCGGCTTCTATTTTCTGAAGCCTTATCCTCTCACTTGCTTCCTTCAGAGTACCTCTCAATTTCCAACATATGTTCTTGAAAGTTATTCTTGAAAAATCCTTTCCAGGTCAGAGACTGGAGTCATGCTGTGTCTGTGATGGTTATGAAGTCAATTAAAAACAATATACTCTGTCCCACTGAAAAAAAGAAGATCATTTATAAAAGTGCCAATGTTTCTATATGGAAAAAAAAAAGAGAGATTAAATAGCAGTTTGTAGGCTATCATTCCAGATGGTCTCTGCAGTCTGTTTTTCAGTTTCAGATGTTTGCCCTAGGCCTGCGACAGTCACATCTTCTCACTTACTTTCACTAGTGACCATCAGGGGCAGAGAGCACCCAAGCAATTAGGTCATAGGCTGATTATCACCACAAGGAACACCCAGTATTGCATGACACCCACTTGTGGGGCCAGACCTAAGTAAACAAGCTCAGTGGGACTCTGGCAAAGTCAGAGTATGATTGTTAGAGGTTTAAAATATCCTGAAGTTCTCTTATTATTGACTAAAGGAAAGATAAAAGATGGTGTTTACACCTCTGCTACCAACTTTCCTTAGTGTTGTTGCTTTTTCACTGTAACAGCCACAACAGGCTATGTGTCTAGACAGAGAACAAGGTTTACAGGATCTGTTTTGTGCTCCCTTGTTGTCTTGCTGACCAAAGTCAAGCAAGTCACAATAAACCTGATTATAAATTAGGTGTTGTCACACCAGCCCTGCGGGGTCAGTGTCCAGAACAACTGACATTCGAAAAGACCATCAGGATTCTTGGAAGAGGGCTATAATTTTTGTTCAAAATGTTGGTGGGAATAGTACCAAAAGGGAGTCTGAACCACCGGGTTCGAATCCACATGCATTTGACAATCCAGCAAAGCAAAGTTCAGGGGAGCTCAAAGATGGAATTTTGAACCAAATCTCTGCTGTGTGAAGCAAAACACTTGCAAAACAAATCTTCTAGGTTTCATTCCTTTGCCCCCAGCTTCTTTCTTTCCTTCCATATCACCAATTCACCTTTTCTTCTCCCAGTTAAGCTCTATGAACTTCCCCATGTTCATACTCATATCTAATGCTATTTAATCTGTGGTTCATGAGATTCAGAGATTTTCAATTTATCAAATGAGATGTTTGCAATGATGAAGAAAGACCTGCTGTCCTACATAGCTGGTTCAACTCAGTCTATTGTGTAAATGGAAGAAACAAAGGAAATAAATATAGAAAAAAATGTCTCTGTAAAATAAGGCAGTGAGATGAGAAACTGACTGGTGAAAAGTGAAAAAAAAGGATTGATGTGGTTAAAGACAGGATCATGAGCTCAATGGAAAGGTGATCTGATTCAATACAGCTGTTCTTAGAGGAAAAAATCTCACTGTTTTGAATGGGGCAGATACTTTCCAGGGAGGAAATAAGACATGTGATATCTCTTAGACAGCTATCACTGGTATTTCCCAGGATCAGGGCGCAACTTTTATATATGCTGTGCAAATCTCTGGATCTGGATTTGTTCTTTGTTTGTAAACACAGTGAAAACTTATTTAAGAAAAAAGGTAGTTTCCCCCTATTTATCAGATATTTCAATGTGTTCTACTGAAAAATTCTGAACTAAAATATGATTCTGAGTTAGAAAAAAAAAGCTGAACTTTTCTTTTTTTTTACTGTGCCCATACAAATATACAATATTACAAATATATGTTTATATACAAATGTATATATATACAAATATATTACAAGTTACAATATATGGATTTGAACTTGTAGGTTTTATTGTTTTTTACACTTCTTTTAGCTTGATTTACTACCCAGGTGGTATTAATCAATTCCAATTTGACTTTTTCAGTGTGACAAAGGCTAAAACAAACTAATAATTAAAACCAAATATATCCCTACCTGTAGTACAGTGGAAAGGCTTCTCTCCAAGGAGTCTGCCTGTGTTGCCAATAGCAATATTTGTGGTTTGTGAGGAAAAATCTTGCTTCATCAAGTGCAGATCCTGCTGCATCCTTTTGCTGATCTCCTGTCTTTTTGGTGTGATGCATTAACAATGCTCTGGCCTTTGAACTTGTTTTAAAATAATGGTGCTCCCCAAAATCATGGAAGACACTATACCTGAAGCCATGTGAGTCTGTCTAGGTTTACTTCTGCAGCTTCAGTGAGACACTCATCACTTCCTGAATAAAATGTGGGGGGGGATCAAACTTGGCAGTGAGGCATGGCATAAATCAGTAGGTAGCCTGTAGGTGTTACCTGCAGCTATAAAAAACAGCCTGATCTGTGTAGTGAATAAAAAACATAAGCCAATAATAATGTCAACCATCCCTGTGGCACTTGGAACAAAGGAATGGCACATATCAAACCACCCAGTAATCTTGGATTTAATTTTTGTATATTCTGAAGTTTCTAGTATGTCCTAGTTTGCTGACACAGGACAATATGCCAAAGGCATCAATGGATTTAAATCGCACAAGAAAAGTGATGAAAGAAGAGAAAACAATATATATATTCCACCACAGCTGGGGAAAGACATGTACCTTTGCAAGTAAAAAGATAGTGACAGCCATGAACAGTAAGAACAAGAAAAAGAGAAAGAAAAGCATATCTGGTAAAGGTACAAAAGGATATGCAAGGAGAAAAAAAAAACAACAAAAAAACCCCAACCAACCAAACAAAAAACCAAACAAAAAATCCAACCAACTGTGGCATCCTTCCAGCTCTCAACAGGAGAACAATTCAGAAAGCAACATAGTCAAGAAAAACACATAATTTACAGCAATTTTTTTCAAGTGTTTATGGACATGGTTCTAAATACAGGAACAACAACATGTTGCTATTCATGCAAAAAGCATACCTTACACTGTTTTTACAAGATTATTTTGAAAATGTAAAAATGAAACAAATTTTTAACTACAATTGAGAAAGAAGCACATTGGCAATACAAGCTTCCATCTGTGGTGCTTCAAACGTAGGGATGTGAGAGGTCAAAATGTATCAAAGGTCAGAAGCTGCATTACCTGATGGAAAGCCAAATAGACTCCATCTATGGGACTGATATAAAAATCTGATTTATTNAGTGCCTGCTAACAAGTGATTCTGTGATTTTCAAAATAATTTCCATGGAGAAATAATTAGATTTCTGTATGACAAAGAATTATTCCTGTTTTGCAACCACATATTCCTGATAATACCTCTTTTTTCTTTTCTAATTTCCATTCAAAATGCTGTACTGAATTATCTTTCAAAAGAGAGGCATTAATTTTGGTAAATAAGAAACTAGAAGTGTTTCCAAGGTTAAATCAGAGAGTCCATTATGAATGCCTACTGTAACCTCCTGAAGAGTGTGCTGGCTGGAAAATTTCATCCTTCTCTAAACCATTTGCAAACTGACAAGGGTATCTTGACATTTTGTGTAAGGACCTGGCCACAGCCTAGATAATGACTTCTGCATTATTTTCCTTTTTAATTGAAATTTAACTGAATACTGTGCTGATGAAGCACCCAATTGATTCTTTACTTCTTGCTTTTGTGCCATGGAGACACATGCTCTGAAATTCTCTGGCTTTCTAAGCAGTTCTCCTCGCCAACAGAGCCAGTGGGGCATTTTCCTTAACCCCTTTTTTATCCTTTTGTATGGTCTCTCTAGAAGCCTGTGCGCCATTTTAGCCTGCTTTTTTGATTGCTTGCTTGTTTTTTTCTTCTTGTTTTCAAACATTACAAGTACAAAAAGAATGTAGCTACAGACACATTTTCAGGGCAGCATTTAGAACTTAAGGATCTGTGCTCCATTTT